>JAOXJJ010001100.1:16113457-16140060 GCA_025769935.1 Phoenix roebelenii
TCACTTGATGTATAATTTAAAGGTCTTTAAATTATATAATTTTTTTGTATATAAGTAGTTTAGAAGTAGCAGATCACATTCAGTAGTTCGGATCATTGATGTAGAACTATCATTATTCGATCTAGATTCGATCGAATCTAAATGGAAATCTACTTGAGTGTAGCTACGTTCAACTCTCTCTCTCTCTATATATATATATATGTGTGTGTGTATGTGTGTGTGTTTATTTTTTGAGGACATTTGATTTGTAATATCAAATGCATTTTGTTATCACGCTCTTTCTTTGATAACATTAGTTTTTCCATGCAAGGTGTACCCCAACTATGAAGACCCATGCAGTTTTTCTAGTTCCCATCAGAAAATGTAAATGCCATTCATACCATAACTACCGGCAAAAAGGGTTTATCACAAAAGATATCCAAATTTCTGAATCTCCAAATGATCCATAAGAGGTAGTGTCAAGAGTTGACTTGAGTCCATGTTGTTCAGACTAGAAGATGGTGAGCTCAAAAAAAAAGAAGAAGAATAACCTCTGTATTCTGAAAGAAATGGTTGGAGAACCTGAGTCAGTCTTTGGGCAACGAAAAAATAAGTGATCAAGATCTTATTCTAAATACCCACATCACCTACATTGTGCAGCACTCATTATTCTATCATGATAATGAGCCTTGATGGCATTGACCCATGGGGAGCATAAGAGAGGTTAGGCCTCTTAGGACCAACATGGAAAGGAACACTCAACATTGCTTCCATCATTTTCTTTTACTCTCTTTTCCTGGACAATATAAAGATGCATGAATGCGAGTTCTTGAAGGATCCACTAGCATGTTAGCACCACCGATGTAGATCAAGTCCGTCGGTATCTTGCAAATAAGCTAAGCCTGAGATCTATACTTGTAGGAGTGGCCAGAATTTGTCCAAGGACAATGCCAAGTTTGTTGCAGATCCAATTTTATTTTTCTCATATTTTCTATTATATAGGGATGTTAATAGACACTACAATTCATGTATACGCATTACAGCAAGCTAGTACCCATTGCAATATGAACCTTCATTCATCTTGACATGCATGCATCACAACTTGCTCTTGATTTGCCTCTACCTTTAAATTATCGCTGTGCTTATTTATGTGTTTTTCCTAATAATAGTATGGGCAATTGGCGTCAGATCTTAGCTCAAGCGGTGACCCAAGTAGAGCTGAAATTGAGTTTGCACTTTACCCAATTAAAGGGAAACAAAATGGCCGAAGTGGCCAACTGTGCTCTTGTTCAAGACGCACACAACAAAAAAGCAAAACCTCTGTTTAATAATAACCATGGTGTAATTATACTAGAAAATATTCTTATTAAAACATTGCATGTGTAAGTTGTAGATTTAGGTGCTATAATAATACTTTATGTACTATTAATATATTTGAAAGCACTCCCATTTCTAGTGATGGAACTCTCGAGTAGAAACCGAAACCCAAGCTCAAAAACTTTGTTTTTCTCCGCTCCTCATTCAACCAAAATCATGTTTTAAAACATATTTGCTATCAGATCTTTTGCTCTGCAACTAGTATTGAATAAGGGAAAATAAGAAGCAACGCATTGTAGAAGGATCAGAATCCTCTTGCTTCAATATCAAACGAGAGAATCAGTTCTCCATCAAGACCATCCATGATCTACGTGATACTTGTGATTGAATGGATCCCACGTAATGTACTACCCATGCATCACGTAGAACCCTCCACTCACGATTATCATGCCAATCATAAAAACAGTTGCAATTGCAAAAATGTTCCTCTTTAATTTAGTACTGAAATACAGAGGATCTGAACTCACCGAAGACTACAACTTGAACTTAAATGTACGCTTGGGGGGAACGGATGAGCTGCAAGGACGCACATGTATTGCACCTCTGCCCTTGGAGCTTCTTTTAGGTTTGGCCTAAACATCTCTAATTATATGGTACAGGTTTAATATAGGATTTTCTAAAACGTGATCAGCAAGTAAAAAAATCTTTCAAGCAGTTCATTCCACTATAAACTCTTTAAATTATCTACAGTTGTTGATAAAATCATTGGAGGTTGGGCATCCATGACCTCAATTTGATTTGAACATCATACCAAAAGCGCCCAAGAAAATCGAAGACGGTCCATGTCGGATCAGCTACCGGGTAGGTGAAATCTTTCAACTAAAACCAAACTGTAAGAGAGGAAAGCGATAAAACAATGACACTACAAAATAGAGCTCAAATTCAATTCGACTTAGATGGCTAAGATTCACCTCAATTAATAAATCATTTCTCCATTACAAAGATTCATACTAGACAAGCAATAAAAAGACCTCTGTACATGCCCTGAGACTGCAATCTCACCCGACAGCCAAAAGACCCACAATTCCCCAATTGTGAAGAAGCCAAAGCCGCTCCAGTTGTTCCAACTTCACATCAATTGCTAAACTTCAGCAGTCGTTTCTGCAGCATCTACTGCACAGGTCCACGATTTGAAGTAAAAACTGGAATCGATGACCCACGGCTGGAGGGATACACTGGAATGGCACCAAAATCACTCGGCTTGGCACCAATTTGGTTACCATTGCCCTGAACTTTCCTAACTTTTGACTTGTCGAGCCGAGCCCGTCGGAAGACTTCTTGGATTTGGCGGTCATGATCCTTGAGCATCTGATCAACATTGCCTGATGGGCGCAGTAGCGGCCCAGAATAGTGGATCTTGGTTCCCTTAGTTCCGCAACTCTGCTGCTGTAAACATGATATTAACAAACCTTCTAGTCAGAGAGGCCATGAATAGAACTTGCAAACAGTAAAATTAAATACTGCATTTCATGTGGACTTAAAAAGCACAACACATGGAAAAAGCACAATTGCTTATCTGATAGAAGGTACGCATGAGGCTACCAGCTGCTAGGTTAATAAATCAAGCACTTAGAAAGCAGGGAACCACTGAGCTGTACTAGTATTAGCGCACTTATAAGAAGAAATGATCCCACCTAGTTCTAGATATAAGACATCAAATCAAGGTCACACAACATCATCAGAGATGTGGAAAGAGGAAGAATATTAAAATTAGATCCACATTTTAAAAAACCTCAATCTATGAGTCAGTAAGGTCAAAGTCCAGCAAATTTACCTAAAATTAACCAATGTCACATAACCTCAAAAAATTATGCATCCCATTGAAGAAAAACCTTGCATAAGTATCTATAATGCATGAAAAGAGCAATATAAGATGCATGTACAGCAAGTGTTCACATTTTATGTTTAACATATTATAGCACATTACATCTGCCTCTCTTTATGCAATTCACTATGCAGAGACTTTTTGAAAATCTTATTGGTCACAGGATGAGGAACAAATTATTTCAGTTGAAGAGGAAAATGAAATAGCTACTAAAAAAAGAGGAAAATGAAACAATCAGGGCATGGTTTCTAAGTCAGGCTGAGCTTATTAATCAATACAAATATTACAGCCACAGGCTTGGAACATATTTCAGTTGAAAAGGAACATGAAACAACAAGCCATGTTTTCTAACACACACACACCCAATGCATGTCTACCTCTGTATGCTTCAACTCATTACCCGATAAAGGTGATACCCATGTGTCATTGGAATATAAACCACTAATCAGCTCATATATACAAATTGGAGGAGGCAATCTGCCTGGATCTCGAGCAAGTGGTGGGCCCGTCATCCAAACCAAAGATTGACAAAGCAACAGTGAAGATGGCCCGATTTTTTCTGCCTAAGACGACTATATAAGGGAGATTTACTCATCCTTCTATATCCTATTGAATTCAAATCCAATTTAAATAGACAAAAAAATCACAATGGCAGTTCAGACAGTTACAACTACTCACAATAGATTGATCCATGTTGCTGCTCCTGTCATCTTCTTTCCCATGATATATTTGATCATACTTTGTGATAGCATCTGAGGGCTCATTACCAGATTCGGACAACCTGCCTGCTGGGACAATTGCTTTTAATTGAGCACCAATTATTTCACTGCCATCATCTGATAAAAGGTTCCTCCTTCCTGCCATCAATCCAGACAAATCTGATATATTAGCAACTGCAGTAGGCTTAGGTATGTCATCCTCATTCTTCCGAGCTCTTGATCGTTGACTTCGATGGACCAAAGGCCCAGAATAGGATGACCTGTTAGGGTAATGAGATTGAGAATCCTCAGTTGCTTCTAGGACTGGAGTTGGCCGAGGTGGCTCGATTGGAAATCCAGAAGCAACCTCCTCCTGATGTGGATTGAACTTCTCACTTCTGCTTTTGATATTGGACTGGCTTTGCTTTTTCTGGAATCAAAATGAACATTCATATTAAAATTAAGTACCAGAACAAGCAATAAACTCTACAAGTCATTGAAAAAATCCCATGGATTATGATCAGCTGTAATTAGTTTCAAAATAAAAATGACAGTTATCAGGATAAAGCATAATACACCAACCAAAGAATTCCAGAGTCACATATGCTGTAAAAACATCTAAACAACCAGGCAATATTAACAATCTAATCTTGGAAATTCAGATATATGTTAGGAAAAATACTAGTCTAATGTATATTAGAATTACCTTGTCTTAATGATCCCCAAAACAAATCTCAGCAATTAATGATTATGCGACCTCTAAAGGAGGAGGAGAAATTGGAGTTAAATGAAAAATAGAATATTGTAGCAGGAGTCTGCAAAAAGAGGCTGCACGATTCCAAATCTTAAGTATGGATAACTGATCAATAAAAATCAGCTAAAACCATACCAGGTAAAAAATTGTAGAATGCCAGGCAGGCAGGCATTTTGTACAATTTGTGGGTACACATGCAGACAACAGGTCAGTCACCAGATTGATCAGAAGTCTAGTTGAATATATCTTAGTACTATTCTCTCACTATATGTTGGAAAATATCGTCTCGGTAAGCAAAGAAAACATGATTCCAGGCTTTATAAAGAACCATGAAAAAACAACTCATGTGGATCTACTCCTAGTGCTCGGAAGATCAATGCGCTGACTCTAAGCATTGCGCAATTTGGTATAGGAATGTATGGCTAGGTTCTTTATTGTATCTATATTTTTCACATGCTTATGTTTAGGTGAAGATATATAAGTCTTTTGCAATGCCCAAAAGAGTGCAGGAAAATGTGAGGGGGAGAGGGAGGAGTCGTAGTAGAATATCTCGTGAACAGGTCATGAGCGTTTTGCAGTTTTATTCACTCATATCAACCTCTCTTTCTGGATTAGAACAGTTTAACTAGACATTTAATTTTAAGGTCAAAGTTTCCATAATCATTGACTCAATCAAGCATTAAAATGAAGGAAACAGTTCAGGAGGTACACAAATGAAGTTGGCAGGCCAAGTGATTTGCAGAGAAAAAGGTGTGATAAAGAGTGAGCATGTGCTTATGCGAGTGTGTTGAGAGAGAGAGAGAGAGAGAGAGAGAGAGCATTACCTGCAATGATGTGGCTAACTCAGCATTGGCATCAGGTGCAGGAATTGCTCTAGATTCTCTTAGTCCTCTCTTTTCAAGCTCAAGTCTATGCACCTTGCCTCCAGCAGCCCCTTGCCTGTAAAAGTAAAAATTGGGTACTGTCAATTTACAACTTTAGTAGAACCAAGAGTTAAGCTAAACCTAATGAGAGACACTTTAAAAGTACATATTCTACAGAGCTAGCTCTAAGCTTCTACTCGACACCCAAACAAATGCTTGGGGGGAAGGACAATGCAAGTAATATTATCTACTAAATTCTGTCTCTAGGTTGAATTGTAATTAATCATTTCATTAGAAGACTATGAGAGTAACAATAATGCAATGCTGCAAGGCATAAAAATGATTCCTTGCCTCAAATACCAGGCAGGTGATTGTAAATAACAAATATGAGTTATTCTTGGTAGGAAAAACTAAATTCATCATAAATGCCAACTTACATGTCCTTTAATTCATCATAAATATCCCTAAGACCTTAAAAATTAATATGAAATAATCTAAAAACTTAATCTAAAGTTTAAAACCGCTTGCAGGCAATGATAGAAAAAGTATACTTTAATTTTCAGAAATAAGAAACTTTCCAGCAAAATACATGAGCGTTCTGTATGTATGCATATACAAATATATGTTTATATTTGTTAATGCATTCCCCAAAAAAAAAGAAAAAAAGTGAACTCAAAGTGAACATGGTTTTTAAAGTTCTCATCCTTCAAGTCATATCAAATCAAAATCCCCTTTAGCCAAGGAACTCCACGGGAAGGATCTCCCGTGGAGCGGTTAACGAGGCTTGAATCATATACAGGCTTGAAGAAATCCAATGATTTCACACAAATGATGGAAACCCCAAAAATTAACATGCTCTAAAATTAGAATTAGCCTCAGTCATATTAAACATCCTTCCTCCAACTTCACCAGGACTACTAAAAGTCTTCCCTAAAGAAACCTACTAAGACTGAAGCATAATCACAACTCCAGTTTTTGGAATTATTCAGAATGGTTGAGGTTCAAAATTCGGGGAAAAAAATCTTTTAAATTCAGATAAAATCAGATAAAATTAAGAATATGCAAAAAATATTAGAAAAATCTTGCGTGGAGAAGATGGAGATAGGTCAACAGTGGGGTTATTGTCATGGGTCCTTGTCCTTGCTAGATTGGAATGGGTGTTCATGAGTAAAAAGAGTTGTGGCAATGGCTTGTGGAAGAATAAGAATAATAGATGCAAGAGAAGAATGATGGAAAAGAATAATATGAGAGAAGTGCACAGGCGAGTGGTAGGTGAAACTTGGGATGGTAAGGAGAGAGAGAAGAAAATGGGAGGAGTTTGTGTTTAACTCTTTGTTTTCTTTTTGGAAAAAAAGTTACGCTTCAATAACTAATCAAATTCCGAAGTCAATGAGAGACCTGCTTCCCATTTCTTGGTGCCCGTGGCCTACCATGCTTCAACACTTTGCTGCTTGGAAAAACGAGCCACATAGGATTCAAGCCAGTAAATTTTTCTCTAATTCGTCAAAAAAAAAAACTCATGTGAATTTATACGAATTTTTCAGTATATTCATCAAAGATTCACAGGGGATGAATAATTTGTGAATAATTCAGTAAACTTGCCGAATATGAATAATTCATGATTTTTTTCAAAAATTTAGAGAATTCTGTGACTAGAATCTGAAGATGGTGCTCCACACCCACCATACTAAGCAAACTCCATCATTCTCCGAGCACCACCATTCTACCCAAAACTTCATCCATTTTTCCTACTTAAAGTAAAATATATAACTATAGTTCGCATTTGATAATGTATAATGATATATTATTCTAGTAACATATGTTTATTATAATAAAATTACAATTAATGCATTAATACCTGTCTTTTTTGAGGAATAATATATTAGTTGACGTCAACTATAAATATTATTACAATATAGTAACACAATGTGCTATATTATTGATTCATTAAATCGTAAACTATAGTGCATTTTGATTATTATGTATTACGTCATTATCACATTATAGTTTCAATATAACATGACATGTATCGTATTATATTATTGCAGTGTGTGTGATATATCATAGTTTTTCTTAAGAAAAAAATTAGCCTACAGGTCAATTCAGATTTATTAAAATAGAATGCAACTACAAAAGGTTAGCCAAGGTTAACCAGATTGAAGAAACAAGATACAGAAGAAAAGAGAAGGAAAAAAAGGCAATCTCAATATCATCAGGCCTCTCTGTCCACTTAGTCTCCGAGCAGAACCTTGTCTAGTCTTTTGGTATATAAAACACCATAGTTAGTAATGATATTATCATGACATTGTAATTACAACAAAAATAAAATATTAACAACCATATCATTATATATAATATTAAAATATTTATATATCTCATATATTACTAGATTAAAAATATCACAAGACAAGAAAATGATACATTTAGCATTTTTATTTATTATTTTCATATTGCATGTTAAAATAATATTTTTGTAAGAAGTAAACTTATTTACAATATAGCATTATAATGTTGTTAATAATAATATTTACAGATACAATATTATATAATGTAACTAAGTTTACACACTGTTGTGTATTATTACAACACTAAATTAAACTAACTTTATACACTGTTGTGTTTCTTGCAATTGAGGCAAAACATGGGGATGCAATTACACGTTAGATATCTAAATACATGAAACCAAACACTGGACTGACTGAAGTTACAGTATCCAGAACAGCAGCATGTTAGATCACCAGCAACCAAACAAACCCTTAAGAAATAAACCCAAGTAAATTGTCAGAAGCCTCTCAGGCATCAGTCTGCAAGATGTACACCTTGACAAAGCCTTTACTGTTCAAAGCCTCTCTTAATGAAAGAATATCAACTAAATTTGGCCTTTTGGCCCCATGTCCCCACAAATGCACGCACATGCACAAGACACAGACATGCATGCAAGCACATACTCATACGTACACACAAACAAGGTGAGAAAACAAAGCTAGAGCTGACTAAGTTATCCCAATCCTCACAAGCTGTGGATATGTTAATGAGGGGTAGGATGACAAGTTGCCACTCTCCTCTAGTTCCCTTAAAATCTATAGTTACTCTTAATGCACAACCTACTAATAACTGGTGTAAAAGGAGGGAGAATTACAGGGCCACGCCAAAGGCTGTTACTAGATCCAAAATACTGAAAGGTGGATTCACCAGTCAAAAGAAGGGTCAAAAAAAAAAATCATCATTGTAAGAATTTTCACCAATCCAATCCACCTCCAAAATCCGTTCTTTCACCACCACATGCAATTGGCCCAAGCTTACTCTCCATCAACCTTACAGATAGGCCAGCTATTCCTTTCCTAAATTGGCATAACTGCATACATCAAAATAAATACCGACGCACATGCAGATATGCCTCTTATAAAATCATCCCAAGTGCAAGTGCTGGTAGGCAACTACACGCATCTTAATCTCGTATCCTTAATATTAGTCACAGAGCAAAAGAAAAAAATGTGGATCAATGTCAGTCTTCAGAAAGTCAATAATGAGCACCTAGGTCATAAAATAATTTTGTTTTCTAATTCCAAGCAAGAAACTAAGATAAAAGACTGCAGCAGTGGAGAACTAGAGATACCTGACACCTTAAATATTTATATAAAAAAAATAAAAGCTTTTTCTAGGGAAACAGTGTGTATTCTAAGCTCAATCATATTATGCAAATAGAAAATGAACAGGTATAGGGCACAAACCTTCGAGCTTCCTCGTCCCGACGTTTTGCATCAAATTCTTTGCTTGGAGGATATTTAGGCAAGCATGAAGGATCGCAAGCAAGGGGCTTCGTTGTAAAGAACTACACAATGAAAAGCATAACTAGTCTATTTTGTTTGAAAAAGAAAAGCCACAAAACAAAGTGCCCAAAATACAACAATTTAAGAACAATTAAATAATTCAGTAAGTAGTACCTTATTTTGAATATCATTCTTACCTATTAATACTGTGAAGTAGGAGAAAAAAAATAAACAGAACACATTACACTTGAAATAAAAAAGTGTTTGTACAAACAACAAATAAGGAAGAACACCAGAGGAATTCAAAAAAATTTTGCAGCTGCTTAAAAACATGATAATGATCTAGGTTAGTGATAAAGACAAGGATTCAATGGGTGAAAAGGTACAAAAAGCATTTTGCACATCATATTATTTGGTATGCCATTCTTTCGAAATGGCATCTATCTTTATGGCACCATCTGGCAGCAGCAGCGCCGCAGGCCCCGTGAGTCTTTCAGAATGAAAAGACAGAAGCTAATCCGCAAGTCAACAAACGCAATGTGCTTGAGTAATTGAGTATCTCCTCCTAGCCTCAATTTATCCAGAAAAAGGACTTGCCCTTTTTCAAGTGCATTCCTCCATTGAATTGTTTTGAACCAGAAAAAGGTCACCAAAAATATCAGCAACTCTAAGTGAATAATCATGAGTGGCTGACTAAAATAGATACTATTATGTTAGAAACATGTAGGGCAAAAAGATGAGTTGGAAAAAGCCATTCCCATGGACAAATGATCGTTCCTTGTTAGTAGTAGATAAATAATTCCTTTACACATTCCTTGGAAACCCACTTTCAATTACATAGCAACAAGTCATAATCTGAGAATTTATGGAATTATGCAACAAAGAAACTGTTTGAGATTATTTACTGATTTGTAATGAGCATGCTCATATTACATAAAGTAACTGTTATTTACAAATGGCATAGTATTGGCTACTGGGACAACTATAGGTTTCAATTTGAGGATTATACTATGGAGAATAAGATTGTTATGGAAGATGAGTTGTCTCCTCAATTTACAGGACAGGTATTGATCTGATCTTTAGATTCAACCACTAGCTTGTCCACATAAAACTTTGAACTTAGCCTGGTATTTTAATATCTAAACAAATATATTGAGAAAAAAAAATATAGTAATAATGAACATGCAAGAAAACAAATCTTCCCTCATCCATATCAATTCATGAGCATCAACTTACGGTTGACATCTTTTAAGATAATCCCAAGAAAATAGTCCATACACAAAGACATAACTGTCACTAATTAAAACAATTATCAGTTATTGCAACTTTCTTTCAACTATTATCATAAAACATGTCTTAAAGCTCCCACCAGCTCACTTTACCCAACAAGCTAAAAATACCTAGTAAATTTTTCCAGAGGAAATGAAAGGTGAAACACAAATTATAAATGTGATCTTCGATAGCTAAGACAAGGCATGTTGGTTATGCAAGGGTACATGGTGAACACTAAAGTCCTAGATTTACTCAACTAAATGCAGCAAAGGATTAACTTCAACATTTTGGTTGCAAAACAATCTTAATTGCCTTGATGAAGTTCGGTAAAGGGATAGCATAATAAACAAAACAGAAACATATGTTTAAAAGAAAAATTTGTATGGCATGCTCCAAGGATAATGCAATCACCCCAATCTGATGAGAGCTGCACTGCAAAAGAATCACCGGAAATAACTTTCACAAGCTTTAAATGCGAGCATGGACGAAAAGGATCATAAATGATGCTTGAAAAGCAGCAAACATCACAAGGTAGTAGAATTAAAGGATCTTTATAATCCTAATGGTAAAATAACCAAATGAGATTACAGAAATCACTGGTGAATTTTTGGATCAATATCCAAAAAGATCAACAAGACAGACTCACATACTGTATCCAAAAACATATTCGATAGATGATAAAACCAAAATTTGACAATCCCCAAATGGAAACAGATCATTAACCTACATACCTCACTCTTAAGGGCAGAAGCAGCAGTTCCACGATCTGCTGGATCTATTGAAAGGAGGACATCTATTAATGCTAAAGCTGATGGAGGGAAGTCTTTAAATGTTTCAGGAACACATCGCCTGTAAGGTTGTTGTGGTTTGAAAATGGTGGCATGAGGCAACTTAGATTTCCTCCAATATTCATCAGAAGGTGAACCGCAAAGCTTGAATATTTTGTGTAACTGCTCTACCTATAGATACATTTTATTAAAAAAAAAACTGTAAACTTAAAGTTATCATAATTCTGAAAAAAGAAAGGTAAAATAAGTTAACTGCAAACTATCATAATGATGATGATAAAAAAAGAAAATAGCTGTATGAGCTAAAAATACAGGATGAAAATACTTATCAGGGATGGATAACTAGATATGCCCTTATTGACATCTAACTAGAAAAGACAAGATGAATATATGAGCTAGACATTTGAGGTATGCATTTCTCATGACTGTTAGACTTTTAATGTATTTTAGGCAAAAAAAGCCTTTCTCTATAATAATTAAGAAAAGGAGCGTGCCTCTGTCCTTCCCGGCATTATAGGCTTGCCTGCATATAATTCAGCAAGAATGCAACCAGTGCTCCACAAATCCACAGCAACCCCATAATTACTGGCTCCAAGTAAGAGCTCTGGGGGTCTATACCACAGAGTAACTACACGACTTGTCAATGGGTGTCGATGATCAGGATCGAAGAAGCTTGCCAAGCCAAAGTCTGCAAGTTTTAAGATGCCACTGTTGTCAATTAAGAGATTGGAACCTTTAATATCTCGATGCAGAACCCCACGACTATGACAATGATCAAGCCCACATAGCAGCTGTTGCATGTAACACTTTACCTGTTAAATGAAACTAAAATGGTATCATGTACATAATTACGATTCAAATATCAGGCAATGCATATAATGCCTTGCTAAAAGTCTAGAACCTTCTTGTAACCATAAGCACTATAAATGCTCTTCTTCCATAATCTTATCCCAGTCAGGAAGGAAAGAAACCATATACCATAATCAATATCTGGGCATCAAATACCTTTTGCCCATTGAAAGATGGAAAAGAGGGAAAAAAATAAATATTAGCTGCAGTTTTTGAAGAAAAAAAAGGAAAACTTATTTTAGCCATCCAAGATACCTGGGGTTCGGTAAACTTGAGTCCAGGGAAAGAAGCAAGCCCAGCAAGATCATGTTCCATGTACTCAAAAACAAGGTACAAACTGCAAGACATCCGTGATGTAACTAAGCCTTCCAACTTTATTACATTTGGATGGTCAAGCCTGCGCAAAATGAGAATTTCTCTAGCCATAAACTTTACACTTTCAGGCTCCAGACTGTCAAATCGCACTTTTTTCAAAGCCACAATTTTGTCATTATCAAGATCACGGGCTCTATAAACATTACTATAAGTTCCTTGGCCAATCTGCATAATAAGATGTCATTACAAGACATGTTCTGTAAATCGTAACAGTAAAGTTTATAAGGCAGCTAAAATGAGTGGGAAGGGTCTCAATATACTTCTTTTTTATTGGAAGAAGAGTGTCATACCACTGCGTTACAATTTAAAGCAGTAATCAGAAAAAAAAAATTAAAAATTACACAATAAGCAAAACTTTGCATCCACTGAGCATGACTATAAGCTAGTTCATTGTTATAATCAATGGAAATGAAGTGCACTAGTCATTTTCTATGGAACATATATTGAAGAAGATGTCAAGCATTTGAGTAACTTTACAAACAACTCAGTTTAGATTATCGTTGGCAGTATGTGCTACATAGAATGTCCTTTTTAATTGCATAAACATTTCAAGAGACAACTAAATTTGATAGAGGATCCTCATACAGATTATAGATGAAGTTTTCTTATATATGTCAGCATACTATCAATCACTTTAAAAAAGAAGAAGAAAAAAAATGAGATCTCAATGTTTAAATATCACCAGCCTTTAAAATTAATTATGATAGGAGATACATATAGAAAAATCATACTTTAGTTAATGAAGAAGGTACTATCCTAAAACCAAACATTTGCTGTCATTGTGAACCTTTAAATTTACAAGCATGAAAATCCATTTCCTTCTGAACTTTCAGATGATGCTCCATGATTTCTGCAAAGCAGTATTACAATCCACTGTTTCAGCTTAAAGCTATAGTTGACATGGCCAGTCAACAAGGAAGAAAATTTGTGGCTTCTTCTTGAAGGCATCAAGAAGGAACATATGGTGTCAAACTTGAACCACCGCTTGTCCCCCAATAGATAAAAGAGTTTCCATCAATCCTAATCAACCAACGACCTACCTGAAGGCTGACTCTAATGCAACACTCACTATATCTTAAACCTTCTTCCAACAAATATATAGCCTACCTACAAGTGAGCAAGTAATAATACACTTAGAAGAAAACTATCGTCCAAGAACTTTTACATTCTAATATCACCAAAAAGTTTAAAATGACATGAGCAAGCATAAAATGAAGTTGGTCAGCTCCTCTATATGCATAACAGACACGGGGCAAAATTCTCTTCCTACACCACCAATCCATCTAGAAATCTCATTTATATCTATGCTAAACATGAGATCTATATTAATACTCTTGGACTAACAAAAAATATCCTTCCAATTTCCTGAACTGTATCTTAGAAGCCAATTATTTGTTCCCTTAAAATATGTCTACCATCACTTTTTCAACAAAACATCATCCTGATACTGTCCTTCATAACCAAATACATGAAACCACTGACTTCAGTTCAGACAAAGCTCACACAAAATTCCCTTTATTCTAACCCTAATAACAGATCCATTTTGTTGGCATGGCAGCTCCATCTACCATTGCCCCCTCCCAATAGTAAGTTTAAATGTTTCCAAGTTTGGCCTTGTTGACATGGAAAACAGAAAGAAATAAAAAGAATATCCAACCCCAAGAGTAAAAAAATCCACATCTTCCAACTAACTGCCTTCTATCATGCCTTTCCAGTGTTAGGTGTTAAAGGCCTCGGATTTACCCAATCTCCAGAAGGCCTGATATTGCCAGTTTCACAACCCCATACCCCAACAACTCAACACAAAACTCCACTTTGTTTTCATCTAAACAGATTACAGCACTCATGCTGAAAGTCACCTGCAACCACACAATTTCCTGTTGCTTAAACCCCTACATTTAAATTATCCTCCCAGTATAAAAAGAAAGATTGATGAAACAAGGTATCATGGGTCATTACCAAGCCCAAAGAGAGGTTCAAGGACCAATTAACCAGCAGTATGACAGTTGTTATAATGAAATTGTTTATCCATCCAATTCACTGCTCTCAAAGATCTAGAATTTGCTGCAGACATTTCCAACCCACATTATAGTAAGTGTTTTTAATTTCTACTTAGCCCACAAAATCAATATTCAACACACAATCCAGTGCATGACCCAATTCATAAATAGAAACCTCAGTTCCACAAACATATTTCCCTTTTAACATTTTTGCAGGCACCAGAAATAAAATTTTGTCAACCACATTTTATCAATTTCTAATTCTTTATCTCAAATGGCATGTATTTTCTTACAAATGAGAGTAATAACAGTAACACCAACACCCATCTCAGACAAGTGATAGCGGCAAAAGTTAGTTAAAGTGGTCATGGCATCATCTATCCAAAGTTCAAAATAAACTACATGATAAAACCATGTGACCTCGTGACCTTCTCCGTTCATTAGATACATGCTACTCTTACCTCCTTTCCATCAACCTTCAAATCAATCTTGCATTTATTGCTTTTATCCAATCCCTAAAAATCCAACCTGTTGATTCAGATTGCTTCCCCTGTATATCTCCAAAAGGCAAGTTGTGGACTAGAACAATCATTTAGTGCACCTCTTTCCATCAATCTCAATCACGTTTATAAGACTTAATCCTCTCCTTCCACTCATAATGAATAGCTAATGATTTTATGACCATAGGTCT
This sequence comes from Phoenix roebelenii, assembly GCA_025769935.1. Lineage (NCBI taxonomy): Eukaryota > Viridiplantae > Streptophyta > Magnoliopsida > Arecales > Arecaceae > Phoenix > Phoenix roebelenii. The sequence continues at coordinate 16,128,699 of JAOXJJ010001100.1, forward strand.
CCTAAATCTCTACCCGCGAGCCACTCCACCTTCTAAGCAACCCTTTGTATTACCCTGTAAGGTGACATCTCAGTTAAAATTCTTTCTTTCTTGATAGTCTAGTCAATTTCTTTAAAGAGACTATCAAGACACTATTTGACCTCCCTCTTCTCAATTCATAAATGCAACTATTAATTCTCACTAAATTTGCAGTAAGACATTACCATTAATCCATTATCCACCATGTTATCATTTTCCCTCTAGATCCCACAATGCCAACCACCTGCATTCAAATTTAAAAAGGTCTAGGCTCTAATCCTTCTAACATAATCTAAAGGAACCATCTTGTGATCGATGCTAGGTAAAAGGAACTTACATAATGCACCATTATGATGTGTTAATTTCACTTAATAAATGAAGAAAAAATCATGGTATTTCAAGTTTCTGACCTTCGACCTTCAATTGGCCAAGTAAATAAATAGAAGAGCAACCAGAGTTAGACAGATTTTCTTCTATTAACCAAAAAAAAAGTAAGCACTCATAAGTCATAAAAAAAAAAAGATCATATAGCAATAAATCACCACCTCCTATACAACAAAATTCTCCCACCTTAACTCTCATAGAGACTATTTGAAAGTCAACATATCATGGCCAAAAGAAACATAAACAGGTCGGTTTTAGAAAAACTCTCAATCAGTCACAGCAAAAGCTTCTTGATACGTTCAAATTTATCATAAATAACTATTATACCACTGAAAAATCTGAATATTCCATTCCCTTTTGTCATCCATCAACCCAATCTCCTATTCATCCATCAACCACTAGTCATGTTGATTTTTCTTTATAACACAAACCATGCAATATAAAGCCTAAAACCTGTAGATCAGCATCTTAACTATCTTAGGCATGCCATAGCTCCACAACCCACTATGCCTCAAAAAACACATCAACATTTACCTAATCACATTAAGATATCCCTTTCCCTAGTTGAGCATTTCCTTTCACCAATTTGTTTGATATCAATGCATTCAAAGCCAAAATTAACAAGTTTCGAATTCCAGTCTCACTTTATATCAAGCTTCTCTAATTGAATATATTCCTAAGGTCTTGATTGTCTCTTATTCCAAGGTTTAGGACTTTTTTCGTATTCTCAATAACAACATTACAATTTCTCCCATCACTTAGGATTTTGTGGTCATACCACCTCATCTGATCTCCATCGAACACCCTTAAAAATAAAAATAAAAAGAAAGCCTGCATAAATGCACATGCGAGAAAAATCACTAGATGCATGCAAGTGTCTGCATCAACCAGCTAATTTGTCATCTTTCAGACATCTTGACTTCCCAAAAAGCCTTGCCTCAAAGCTGGATAGACCCCTAACTTAGCCCAAGCAAAGCTTCAGACTTCCATTCCCTACCTCTTGTAAAATAGAAGTGAAGTAGCTTCTAAAAACACTCAGCACCCCTGAATCTTGTATTGGCATCCTTGTAATTGCCCTCAAGATACTTAGAACCAATTATGATTTTAAACAAAAATTGCTATACTCCAACAAGCCACTCCGACCAAACACTAAATCTCCATAATTACAAAAACAACACACATCAAGGACCTCCTACTACTATTGTCAAAAGTAAACAACCCCAACCACCCTAAACCTAGAAGTTCAAATGCTCCACTTACCCCCAATTAGAGCTGGGAGCATGCCGAGCTGGGCCAAGCCACACCCCTTACCGAGCCTAGCCCGAAATTTTTTTCGGGCTTCAGGCCGGACGTAGGTCTAAAAATTTTTGAAACTCAAGCCCGACACGAGCCCAGACCCAAGCCTAACCTGAACCCGATTGGGCCAGCCCGAATAACCCATTTGGACCAAAAATTGGGCTTGCTCAAATCTAATTGAAGTTTAATCTTTCAATTTTCACTATAGCAGACCTGTCAAGGCATCGCACCCACTGCTACTTCATCTAGGCATCTAGTACCTCCTACGTCTCTCTCAGTGATGCCCTCTTCCAAGGCAATTCCGCCACCAATTACTTCAATCCCAAAACCAATCTCACCTACACCAATCTACACGACCAAATGTTGGACTCCGTAGTAGCAGCCATGGCGAAGATAGAGTTCAATGGAGTTCAACTGGCCATCGCCAAGATTGGATGGCCCAATGTCGACGATCTAGACTAGATTGGGGCAAATATATACAACACAGCTATGTACAACTAAAATCTGGCCCAGCAACTCTCAGAGTGGGCGGTAGTCGAGACGCCAGCACAGCAGAGGCAGTGATGCCGGTGTTCATCTGTGAGCTCTACAACGAGAACCAGAAGCATAAGCCGGGGATGAAGCAGCACTAGGGGTTGCTCTACCCAACGGGACGGGGGACTACGAGGTGGGCCTCACCAGTCAAAGATCGAAGACGACATAAGGCAACTGCCAATGCTGGAGAATAAGAAGTCATACAAAGTGTGTGTTTGGAGGAGGAGGCAAGAGGGTGAATGCAACGGAGGTGGACGAACGACTGGCTACCAGATGTGGTGGACTGATAGAGGTGTGGAGCCATGAAGGCAGATATTCAAAGATTGGAAGATGTCGGAACTTTAGTTGATCGAAGACATTTAAGGGATTGAGAGTACTTACGGTTTCGAAGAGCCCAACGAACCCAAATTCACAGGCGATTAGACGAATCCAATCTTCACTAGGACCTACATCAGTGGGTCTAGTGTGGTCAGACCACATCACATGTAAACTTTCCAGACCAAATCTTAGGCCATATGCCGGATCAGCTCTGGGCCTAAATTCGGGCTCGAGCTTAGGCCGAGCCTGGGCTGAGACGCATAAACTACCCGAGCCTGGCCTGAAAAGTATATGAATTCTAATTTTCAGCTCCAACCCAATCCAAATTTCGTCAGGCCTAGCCCATAACCCAACCCAAAGTCGACTCAGCCCGATGGGCCATAAGCCAGCTTGGGCCCACTTTTAGCCCTATCCCCAATGCTACCAGCCATCCTCATTAGCCCATACCTGAAGACTAAAAGGAAAAAAAAGGATATGGTAATTCAGCCAAATGACATCATGAATTAGTATAAAATTCTAACAACTCAACAAAAAATCACTTTCTTAATGAAAAATAAGAAAAGAACAAACAAATCTAAGGTCTAAGAAAAACACTGGTAAAGTTCTCTTCCCCTAAAAGAGAGAAAGAACCCTGATCTAAGAAATTCATATGAAAGTTATAGTAGACACATCAATATTAACAAGCTTAAATTTGATGATCTGCATGGAAAGGTTTCATAACCTATCAATTAGTGTGGAATAGGTTGCCCCACCTTAAAAAGAAAAGAAAAAAAAAAAAGATCTATGCCAATGAATGCTGGATCATACATTGGAGATGAAGATTGTCTTTTCTGTTAACAACATTGATTCCTAGGCACAAGCTCTTCTGAATTCTTAATTCCACCTTAAAGAGACAACTGGTAGAATCTCCACTCAACAATACACAATTACCCTCCTCCATATAGTACAGATTTCCCCGTTTGATTTTAAAAAAAGAACCATTAGTAATAATGCAACCGCTACCATCTTGATTCTCCTAACAAAAGTAGGCAAAAATCCTTGTCAGACATCAACCACCAATACCACTAACCTTCCCTCATTTGATGACTCAAGACACCAGATTGAAAAGCCGCATCTGTAATTCTTTTGTCTCATATAGATCTAACCAAGATGCGAGGACTCATATTCATAACAGAGAAGTTTAAGAATACCACCATCCTCTGCAAATAGAAGGAAATTTCCTTCCTTATCTTTTTCCTAAGCATATAAAAAAAATATTATGGCATCCATCACCACTCCTTGCCAAAAAATATCCTCTAGCTTCACCACTAAATTGATTGGAAAGAAAGAATGAGCCTAGGTTACTGAAAACTCAATTAAGGTCAGACTTGCCACTGTTTGCAGCTAGCAAGATCTCATCCAAAATTCAATTCTGCAGTCCATGATCTCCCTTCTTTCCAATTCCCGCTGCAGATAACCACTGAAGTAACCAACTATTATTTTAGCATGATACACAAAAGATACTAGTTTGCATGACCGTTCTGCGAGAGAAGTCCCTCCACCCATTGCAGTCCCTTCCTTAGTTTAAACAGAAAAAATGATTCAACTGACATGAAATCCAAATAAAGTAGGCAATTCCTCGAGATTGTCAGGTATCGCTGCAGTGACTGCAATTTGGAAATTTCGGGGGGAATTCCTTCTTAAAAATGCAATCATCCATTTCTTTCAACACCACAACAGGCCACATTCTCCTTAAAAACAGTCCCTCTCCCATCTTGAAGAAGAACCCGACAAATGCCATGCCAAACTTTCCCATTACAAACCCTGGAAACTGCTCTTTCCAAAAGAAAAATAAGAGAAATCCACCATACAACAAACAAAGAAGCACTCCATCGCCTATATTATGGATTATCAAACAACGCTTGTTCAAGTTATCAAGCATCCCCAATTGTTCATCGCTAATTCAACAGCATTATCTGTTCAAAATCGAATGGCTGAGGACAACCCACTAGTAAGTTCTTGAGAATACAACGGCAGTGTGGGATGTTAACCCAAGAAAGTTTGAAATTTGGCTACACATTATCAAGTGACGGACGCAAGAGGTACAATTTTTTTTCAAGAAAATTAATTAAAAGAAAAAAGATTGCCATAATGTTTTTACTTGTTAAAGGAAGCAAAGGAGTACCTCCAAAGAAAAGCAAAGCGAAAAGAAAAGAACTCACTTTGTCAAGTTTTTCAAAGGAATCCGCACGGCGAGGCACCCAACCCCGAATGGCCTCTCCGGCCACCGCTGCAAGCCAGGGCGGCCACCCAGCCGCCACCTGCTCGCCTTCCATAGCCTTCGGAACACCGCCAGCCACCCTCATAGGATGACTGGAGTAAGCCAACCTCTCCCTCCTCCTCTCAACATCCTGTGCATTAGCCCTAATCGGACCACTCATGTGCTTCTTCTCCGCGACCAACACCGCGCCTCCGTCTCCCCTAAGGGTCACCACCTCCTCGCGCCTCAAAGAAGACACCGTCACCGCCGTGGCCGCCGTTCGCTCCACCGATGCCGACAGCTTCGTCGGCGCCGCCGACACAGTATACGGCGCCGGCGGCCTCCCCCTCGGGCTCTCCCTGCTGTCCTCAATCGCGGAGGGCTTGCCACAGACGCAGCCCATGGCTTCCACAGGAGCGACAGACGATAACACCCCCGCCCAGACTAACCACAGAAGAAAGCCTCCTGCCGCCGCCCAATCGGCGCCCCCGCCACCACCTCCTCGGCCGCCGCGTCCATCCGATTCGCGGCGGAGAGCGACGCCGAATCCCCCGCCTTCGCTCGAGACGCGCGGGGATCAGAACAGCGAGATTTGGAACCCTAAAGGCCTTTTCTAGGGTTGTTTCCTCTCCTCTTTTCTTTGGATTCTTGGAAGGAGTCCGATCCGTGACATCTGCTCCGAGGGCAGCCGAAACCAAGTAACACTGTGGGAGAATAATAACTTTCCGTTTTCTCCCTGCCGCGGCGGAATAGAGTTCCGAACGACACACGCCTAATCGAGCATATTTTTCATTACCCCGTTTTATTTTTTTGACTTGCTCATTTTTAGTCTTCCTTTATAGACCCCTTCTTGAATTAACGCGGCTTGTCGTTATCAGATAGTCCGCTAAGCAAGCGCTTTTCATTGCTTTACTTTAAGTATTCCACTTGCCGATCTGGCGATCTCAAGTCCCCTTCACAGTCCGCATAATTCAAAATATGTTTTTTTTTTTTTTATTTGTTGAGTTCTGGAATCTGGATGGCCATAAAAATGGAATGGTCTGGATAACCTTATCTAAAATCCATTACTGCATGGTAGGATTCCCTAGTGAGTCTTTAGATTTGATTCTACTCTCTGTTTGTAAAGGATAAATTTATTAAGAAGTTACTAAAAATGATATTAATTTGACTCCTTGTATCTTGTTTTATGATTAGACTGTATTTAATGAACGCCATGTTGGTGTGTGGGGGGCCTCTCTTTGTTGGCATAAATAAATACTATCTCATGGCATCTATATTTTTTAGGTAAGGCACTATAAATTTTATAATAAAAATAAAATTTAAGATTACAAGTGCATGCATTCAACATAATAGCATATCCATTATATATACACACTAAAGTAGAGATTTTTGTTTGTGCTGAGCTCTTCATTCGTTATATAGACGTGTACATTATAAATTTATTAATAGAACTCTTTAATTTGAATACTAAATAGATCTCTTATTTAATATAATTTTTTATCAAAATATAAACTATATTAAATAAAAAAATTTCTATGAGTAATACCAAAATATATATTAACAACATTATTAATAGAACTTTTTAATTCAGATAATTGGTATAACTGTTATTTGGTATAGTTCGTTATCAAAATATAAACTATATTAAATAAAGAATTTTCTTTAATACTACTATATCAAAATATAGAAAATAATGATATTATTAATAAGTATATTTGTTTAATATTTGGTGAAATTAATAAAAAATATTTTTTTATGAATATTGCATCATGCTTGTATCCCATGTGGATTATTTGATTATACTAATTTTAAATTTTTTATTTATTTTAATAATTATGATCTTTCGTAAAAGTGAAAGTAGAGCAATTAATGAATAGACTATGTTGTATTCAAATATTTGCTAGATACAATATCTTTCTATTTCTTATCATACATAGGTTAGGTTGTGATATTATTATTTTATAATAATAAATTATTTTACCATATTGATATATATACATATACTATTAAAAAATTGTGTAGCGAAAGCATATCATAATACTAATATCAAAAATTTATTTTAAAAAATAATTAAATATTTTTATTTTTTATATTCTATTTTATTTTTATTATTTTGTATTATATATTTCTATATTGCAATCAAAAATAGTTGAATGCAATATAGAAATATATACTAATTTATATATTATATCAATGTCTATCCCCTCTCTTCTTGGCCCTTTGTTCCTTTTTTTTTTTTTTTTACCCTTTTTGCTACTTAAAGAAGATGGTACATATAGACAGCGAGAACATGAATTTTTATTTACAATAAGTGTCATTCGATCCACTTTGACATGCATATGTACATATTTTTAATATAGTCATCACATTCTTCATATATCTAGAGCTAGTAATAATTTGCCACATTGCCAGCTGGTATTAATGCCAAATGGCATCCATTCTTTTCCTTCTTTCCTTAGGCACATACTAAAGTTAAAAATAATTAATTTATGCTCAGTTGTTGCTCGTGCTAAATCTATTTCAAGTAGATAAGATACGCGGACCATTATTCTTAGGAAGGTTGAAAAGCTTTCCAACCATCTATATAATAAATTTTTCTAAATTAGTTGACATAAAATACAATGATAATTGAGGTTTCATGCAAGAGACCAGTACAAATCTTCAAGAAATCCTGCAATACTGCAATGATCTAAATTAGTTGCAACTAAGAAATCTCTCTTATTCTAGTGCCTTCAATCTGTCTCAAAACCTACATCAGCCAACCAATGGAAGTTTTTTTTACAATCCAAAAAAAAAACAAATCTAGTATTTTGATTACTGGTCTTAATTTGTTTCACTCGTTGTCCATATGGCCAGTGCCCAGTGTTTTGGAATGTCCTTCCCCTTAATTAGACTTTTGAACAGGGAAAGCGATGTGTATTGCTTCACAAAGATCCTCTCAGGAGGGAAGAGTAGATTCGCCTGAAGTCCCTTTTGTTTCTTATCCCCAAGTTCATCAGGTGCCATGCAATAGTCCCCTTCTGTTTGACCTTCGGGCTTCGACCAAAGGCCAAGCAAATGCATGGAAGGTTTTTTAGGTCAAAGAAAGCAGAAAGGATGCCTTCTTCTCTATCCATTCGGCCTTTGGACGCCATTGGACGGGAGGCAGGCAATTGTCCCAGTCCACTTTCAACTATAAACCGTACTCGCCTGCCGCTGCTGCTGTGATTTTGGACACCTTAATTTATCACCTTGAAGATTAATTAATTAAAGATTCCCTGTTGATAATTATATAACATGTGGACGATAAAGTAGCCAATGAGCGTGCAAACCTATGCTTCCCTTCTTTGTTTTTTTTTTTTTACGTTGGATGCTTTCTCGTATATCAATGTCTTCAAACTTTGGGTGTAAGGTTTGTCGTATTCTCTTCTGAAGTTGGCAGAGGCGACAGGTGGCCATGCAGTATGGACGACCGATGTTAGAAGAAATATTTTTTTCAAACGCTATTCGGGTGGATTTTTTAAGTTGCGTAGGTTGCATCCGGTTTGTTGTCACGAGGCATTTGGACGTCGTCAAGTTTGATTCCAATGACCAAAAGCAGTGTTGTTAGGTGTCGATTCCACATGCACAAATTTCACCCTCCACACGGCACAAAAAAATTAATACGGCTTGCTAGAGATGGCAATTTACTTGGATCCATTGGCCCAAAATCCGAATAGAATAGATTTTATCCGATTTGCAGCGGATCCACAACATATATGGTTAGTAGATTCCTGAAAATTATTGTAGCTTTAATAGATTCGATCCGTCCGATCCACCCTATTTAATTTTACTAACCCCGTCTCGTCCCCGCCCCAAGACAAGAATGGAATGAATAATGAGTACAGTTTATCCGATCCATACCTAACTCATTGCCTTTCCTACAGCTTGCAAGTTTTGGTGTTACCACATATGATGATCGAATGTTGCATTCCGCTACTATGCAAGATTAGAAAAGTTTTCTTGCGCCGCAATAGCAGCTCTAAAGCATTTTCCAATCGTTTATATGATATTATCAAATATTTTATCTTCTTTTAATTGACTTTCAATGTGGCATTTGCTGGTCAATTTCTACTATCAAATATGTATACAAGGCTGAAGCAGAGCTAGGATTAATTGTCACCATTCAATTCTCATTGGTTTCAAACTTTCAGGGAAAATCCCACTCTTGCTTGCATTCCATATCATATTTAATCCTCCAGATATATGCCATGTCTAGGCATAGCATGTGGTCATTGTTGAACTGCGTGGATTTGCAATGATAGGATGTTAAGATGCTCATCATGAGCAGTTGCTTGAATGATCTCCGGAGTTCATTGTTGATTTATAACACTTTCTGTTACTTATTGAAACACGTTACGTTAGAACTTACGTACGGTCAAATGCTTCATCTTTTCTACGGTGCTCCTTATCTATCGTGCGTTCAAGTGGGTTTGGCAAGCTTGGCCAAAACTAGAATAATAAAGGCTTGTGCCGACCGGAGAGCCCCACGTGCGGTCCACGAAACTAGAAGCATGCGTTATGAGGCATTTATTGGTATTATTTGTTATTGTAATTAATAAAGTTTATAGAACTCGCTTGTTTTGATTAAAGTCCTATAATTGGTTCGTGAATAATAGGGAAGAAATCCAAATGAAATCCACTAATTTACTATTTTTTTTTGTCAAATATATAACTTTTTAAAACTGAAATAAATCAAGTGAAACAATTTGAATTTCTTCGTCAAAGAAAAAGTTAATCAAACTGGATAAAACATGCCTTTTTACTTTGTAATTTTCTGTCAAATAATCCCTTTAGCACCCAAACGTTTCAACTTGGAAGCCTACGAGTTTCCCGTTCCTTTTGTAAATGAAAAACTATCCAACTAGAATAGCCAAATAGCATTATCTGGATTATTCAATCAAAAAAAGCTTTATCCGGACCAAAGTTCGCCATTTCAGTACCGAATTACATACCAATGCCATACTAGCACAGTATCGGTACGATACAATATGACTTTTTTTTGGCGTATCGAGTGTTGGTACGCTACCTATATCGAATACTGATAACAAATCGGTACAGTATGGTACACTCTATATCCATCTGGTTCAGACAGATATGATATACTATGATCCAAACTAATCTCTCTAACTTTATCTTCAGCCTGGCTAAGTAATAATAGTAAACCTATGTTAGAACCAGATAAAAATGTCAATGGCATCCTTTGCTCTTTTTCTCTCACTCTCGTCTCATATTGTTTATTCATTATCTCAAGCTTTTGTGGTGACATAGTATATATTCCATAATCCAGATCTTTCTTTCAAAAATGAAATATACCATTTTTTCTTATTTTTCTCAAGTCGTAGGTTGGCTTAATTGTTCAAGGGTTTGAGTTACAGTATTTATTTATTTCAAAAAAGAAAAAAAGGGGCCTCATAATAGCCTAGCTAATGCCTAATATTAGTTTGGTAAACCGAACTTGACTACTTTCAATCATATTGCTGAATTCTACTGTAAGATCATTATCCCCTCTAGTAGAATCTCCAAAAATTATTGAAAAAATTAATGACATTTTCCTTTTCTTATATATTATTTTTGTCCTCTTATTTCCCTTCTTTCCTCATATGCAAGAGATATATTCAAGCATATTAAATTATGATATATATATATATATGATCTTGCAAATATAGTTTATTATGTATTCATGCTCTAAAATTACTAGTCGTATATATCTCTAAAATCATCTTGTTTTTACAGGGATATCCCTCCAATTAGATTTTTGTCTGGCGATGTCAATATATTACCATTTTAAATGTAAGATAACTTTATCGCTAATACTCTTGATGGAATTACATAAAAATATAGCACTTTTCAATTTAAGATGAATATTTTTTTTCTTGGAAGGTTAGGGTAATAAAGTGAAATAAAACTCAAAATGGTTGTTTTTAATGCTATTAGCCAAAAGTCTAATGAAAGGGGCATCTATTTAAAAGCATAATAAGTTGAGGGGTATTTTTTTTGGAAGATAAATATAAAAACTACATATGCAAGGATACATTATAACAAACTCTTAAATTACTTGCCTAAAAACTATATATATTATGCTAGATGTAGACCTAGTCACATTCTAAAATTTTGGCTCAACTAGATTTAATTAAAAATTATCAAAAATTTCAAAACAAAAATAATAGTAAATATACTTATCAAAAAGTTAATAATGATGAATATAACAAAATAATTGCTCATATATTTTTGAAGACTGAAAGTAGAAAATTATACAAAGCTCCATAATCATTGCATTAGGTCAGTAGTTCCAAAAAAAATATTTTTTTCATAGAATTAAAAATCTAATTCTTTTTCTCTTCAATAAAATCCCTGCTCTCCTCTTCGATAGTATTGATGAGAGTACAAAAGTGAAATTTTTATATTATCTTAATTAGTATTATAGCTAATTTTTATTAATAAAATTAATTAATTACTGTTTTAGATTCAATAACGCTGGGTTTTAGCCCAATGCCTATCAGCCCGAGCTCAATAAATTCTCTAGTGTCCATGATGAGGCGACTCAACAGTACC
>JAOXJJ010001100.1:16140160-16154243 GCA_025769935.1 Phoenix roebelenii
CCGCCGACGGACCGCCGCTCGCCTATCCGCACCGGAGCTCCTCCTCCTCCGCCGAGTGATCGCCCCCGGGTCCCGTTCCAGCAACAGGTCTCACATATGATAATAATATAGATGTCAAAAGCAAAAAGTTCACTAAGACGATAATTCAAATGGTTGATAAAAAATAACTTCTAGGTTCATGCAAAGAAAAAGGAAGCCACCTATAATAAGATATATGTATGGTCTTTTCAAAAGCTGCTTACACTGAAGTTATGATTGTAGAAGATTAGCATTATCCGTATGTTAAGAGAACAAAAAAGGCATGCATATAAAATTAAGAAAGAATGAAAGAAAAAGGAAGCCACCTATAAAATGGTTTGTTTGAGGGCAAAAAAGGCATGCATATAAGTTAAGAGAAAAGAAACTAAATAAAATTTATTACTAACCATATAATAAAGTTACCGAGCATATCAAAATATCTCTTAGAAAAAGAACAAGATGCTCAAACACTATTAGGGGAGCGTTGCAAGGTGGCACTATAGGCTTAAGCACAAGATCATTGAGATAATTGAGTTAGTTCCAAACTGCTTCATTCAATACAAGAATGACATCCTACTTAGTAATTTCTCCTCTTCGATGACTTTCAGCCATGTCTTCTATACTTTTGGAGATACCTGTCCTGGTGATGCCTGTGATATGGAAACACATTAGATACACATATTTGACTCAATGATAAAGACACAAATGCCCGATATACCAGTCTCGCATTTTTTGAAAGCAAGATTTGAAATTCATGAATTGCACAGTCCAAAAATACATATTTAGAGGAAGAATGTTCATTATCTATCACTAATCATTAGCATGCAAATAGAGCAGATGCCACAACAAACAACAACATATTTAAGTTAAACATTAGCTAGAATATCATAACTAGTTATCAAGACGAAGCAGATTATAAACTAGAATTTTAAGAATAACATGTGGTTGTAAGCAATTACAACCCAGCATCTGATAAGTGCACTTGTAATGCAGCAGTACTTGACAAGGAGAAGATCTGGGCAAAAATCTCTTTCAAAGTTGTGGAGCAAGTATCATGGCATCTAACAATAAAGTAATAACATTTTTGTCCAATCATTTAGCATTTTGAGATCACAAAAGAAGGCAGCCATGCCTTATAATTCAAGCAGAAAGTAATACAAAGCAAAAAGAAAAGATAATGGAAAATTTATTTTTTAGTATAATAGAAAAGTACATAATTAGGGTGCAAATGATGAGAAAAACATACTTTCGCCATTTCTATTACTCTTCCTCCTATAGGATTCAACTCCAACACAAGCTTAAATTATCAGGTAGGACAAATCTATATGCATAGTGAATAAGAAACAATCAGAACAATGCATGCATATCAAGGATTCCAAAGATTAAGTAAATAAATCAATCAACATGTGAAGACATCAAAACTGATCAAACGTGCATGTAGATGTCATGTCATCAGCATAAACTTATGTAATCCAATGCTTGATAGTATTCAAAGCAATATGACCATCTGCAGAGTTGGAATAGAACAGATAGCTGGTAAGAAAATCCAAACAAACATAAGGGAACATTTAAGAAGAAGCATGTTAAATCACCTTAACATCTGAAGCTTTCCTTTACAAGCTCATATGGGCCTATAGAAATATATGAAAAAAATGCTTCAAATTACTTGAAAGGGTTTAAACAATTACTGTTCCCCGTAACTTATAAGCCATTAAACCAAAGATCAGGGAAAAGAAAGAGAAAGATATCATAATAAATAATTCCATTCAAACAACCCAACATATTCACCAGGGACATCAACAGAATGGGGCAAAGAAATTCGCAAAGAACAGGAAAGAAAGAAGGAAAGAAGGAAAGAAAGGAACAAAACACAAAATAATTCCATTCAACCGTTCAAACACTTAAATCACCAACTGCACAAGCAAGCAAAAGATTGAATCTTTCATGAGAAATAAAAAAATTATCATGCACATAAAAACACCAAAGGAGAAATAAATAAAGGAAGCATAATACAATGGTTGTATTCAAGCGTTCCAATGTCAAATTCGTGTAACACACAAGTAGGGCAACAGGGCATCAAATATTTTGCAACAAATAAGAAATCCGTCAAACACAGAAAAGAAACTAAGGAAGAAAGAAAGTAACCGCAAGAAAATAATTAAGCACAAAGGAACCATTGTACACATACGTAAAATAGCAGACGATCAAATCTTTGACGAGAAATAATAAAGTCATTTAGTACAGAGAAGAAAGAAAGGAGGAAAGAAACCGGAAAACGCACATTCCATGTGACTGTTTGAACTTCCTTTCTTCTTTCTTTTGTGTATGAAATAAGTCTTCCAATATTGAAATCGCTAAACACATCCGCGAAACAGAACAAGATCAAATCTTTCACACCAAAGAAACAATTCCACTCAAGGTAACAAGACTGCTCAAGCGTTCCACCACCGAAATCACCCAATACATATGCAAAACAGAACAAGAATACATAACAAGAACCAAGAAATTTATCAAGCATGGAAAAGAAAGCTATAGAGAGAGAAAGAAACTGCAACAAAATAATTTCATTCGGGCGTTCCAACATCAAAATCACCCAACAAATCGGAAAAACTAACACCAAGATGGAATCTGCCACAAGAAAAGAAAAAGAAGAATCAGCAAGGATGTCAAAGAGGGAGAACTATGAGTTCGCTCCCTAATGCAAGAACGCGGGTCGATCCTGGATTCAAGAACATCCAGAAACCGCCAGCGCAGCAGCAGACGAACCCTAATCTCTGATCTCCCCACCATCGGAGGAGGAGGAGGAGGAGGAGGAGGAGAAATAAGGTTAGGGTTCCGTTCAAGAAAGGGGGGGAGGGGGGGGGGGGTGCGGGCTGTGGCGAAAGCGGGAAAAAAAAAGTCGGTGCTGGGAGGGCCGACGCTGGGCGTGTATAAATAGAGGGAGGGAAGTCGCACAGGTGTCTTGCGCGTAGGATGCGTACAAATAACGGTTTAGATGAATGAGAGGTTAATTAATATGCTAAAGCAATCAAAAGGTGTAGATCATGAAAATAATGGATAAGGTAGAATAATAACATCCAAGAACTGACATTTTGATGGGTTTCATATGGACACATTAAAACAACTCCAAATTAGCAAACAGCTAATAAAAATTTTAGAAATCATTTTGTGCATTTATCATTGGTACGAAATATCTGTGAGCACATGGGAGAGATCATAGCCTTTCGAGTCATTCGTGTTTCTCAACAGACGAATGGTACTACTATCTGATTTATCTTCTGTGCACCATTCATGAGACTTCTGAAAAAGTCTCAAGTCTATCTCTTTCGCCCTCAATGACTCTTCTTTCTAACTTTTCTGGATGTACTCATGAATCGATGGTGCGTTGTATCAGGGAAAAACAAAAAAAGAGGTTTATCTCCCCTTAAAAGCTTACAAAGCCCTCCAAATCCACTATTCATGGCCCTAAATTCAAGCTTGCTAATAGTTGTGGGCTTTTTCTAAAGCACGCCATCCTGGCCTTAGCTTGGAAACACCCTTTATTGTTCTAAATATCATATATACATGTGCATTGTGATGTGAAATTGCTTTTGCGGATGTTTTAATCCAGCTAAATTGAAACCACCACATAATTAGATCTCAGGAGGATTGTGATTAATTAAATAACTGACAGTTATCATGTCAATTCTAAGTTTAACGTGCTATATCAAAATTTCGGTCTTTTTTCTTGTCCGCTTTAATTAAATGAATTAGATGTGCTCAAATTGAATCTGATTTTGCGGTATCCACCGTGCATAATTTACCGAGTTTACGTCCTAGTTTGCACAGATGTAGGTCAAGTCCAAATTAATCTAGTTATATGTAAATATCCCCACAACCCAACCTTTTTTTTTTTTTTTGAGTATGGTCATGCAGTTCCCTTAAAACTTCCCGAAAGCAGGCTTTTATTCTAAGCTTTTGCATGACTAGCAAAAAAAACTTACTAGAAAACTGGCGGACATCACCAAAGCCACAAGGAAATCTATGTGCGTGTGAAATAATTGAAAAGACTGCCTTCATTGACTTAAAATTCTATTATAACTAATGGAATACTTAATAAATGGTTTGCAAACTAATCACCTCAAGCAAGGATCTTCCGAGGCAAACTCCAAAAACATCTTCTTGTATTGCTACAGTATTCTTTATTCGGATGGTTGACTCCAAAACTTTCCCACTCTATATGGTTGTGGACAATCCTATTTTAAATAACATAGTCGAGTCAGTGCTTACTTTGAGGGAGAAGAAATATATTACAGATCTCTACTAGGCAAAAGTAAAAATCTTTATCAATATATACAGATGATGGAAAAATAATCGGCAGGTGGATATCACATCCAACCAGCCATGCTTCCTCTAAGCAACGAGTTGGACAGAGAAGTGGGGAAGGCCAGGGAAGGATGCATAACCCCGATCCGTGATTAAAACATTGCATCAAACTCAACCACAACTCAACATCCGCATTGATTGCATGGTCAAAGCACCCTCCACCCAAATAATTGCAGCCCACTGCCCAAACTCCTCGGCCTGATTTAAAGGCAAGCCTGTGCAGAGGTGGCCTTCCCAGCCTTTTTACTCCTGTTGCACTCAGCTGACTGCCCATACCTACTTTCTTGCATGGGAGAAATTGTTCCCTGTTCTGCTGCATGCACCACGTAGTCGTGCTCATTTCTGTACACGTAGATGCATGCTTGAGGAATGGGTCCCTAGGAGCCGAGTGATTGTGATTTATGGCATGCATGCACGTAGTGAATAGTTTTTCCTTGCATGGCCCCCTCCTCCATAAATACTCTCTCTCTCTATCTATCTATCTATCTATCTCTCTCTCTCTCTCTCTCTCTCTATATATATATATATATATATATGGTCCTGAATTCCATGCAAGAGACCACAATGAGGGCACCATGTAGCTCCATCATGCACCATTATTCATAGTTCAAGTACCGGATATGGGGGCAGCAGGTAGGGTCCCATATGGCACGGTGCCATTCCTGAGCGAGCCTTCTTGATTTCGGTAGCCGAGGTTAGAGAGGGCTGGGTTGGGCTCGTGCCCATGACCGGGTGTCCCCGGCGTTAAGGCCCTACTCAACGAATCCCCACGGCAGCCTCTCTCTACCAACCAAATATTATGGAGTTTGATGAAATGCCATCCCTTTCCTCCATGGGCAATGCTGGGTGTGCTCGCTCACAGCTCATTTGAAAACGGGAGCAGCACAACCGGTCAGGCTACGATAAATATAAATTGCCTGCCACGATTTGACCTTGTTCTCTCAACTCCAGTCCCCTCTACTTGGCTTATGAGACTCTAAAGCGAACGTCGTTTCAGCGAAAAAGATTTGAAGTTGGAATCAGCCATTGAGCCCCAATTCTACCCCGCATCTTTCATATGGTCCCATAATTGATCTTCTTGTGGAGGAGATAAAGGAGGTGCATTAATTGTTCTAGATTTGGCCTTCTCATGACTCATCCAGTCATCCGTAGATTCAGTGGAGCGGAGGTCGCTCATACTTTTGGTGAGCGGCTAAGGTCACGGAAAAGCTTTCGCATTCTATCGTTGCCTCCAAAATATTAAAGCAAACAAAGAGAGAGAGAGAGAGAGTTTTTGGTGGAAGGATGTTGGTGTCATCGCAAGGGCCAAAACCATGACTCAGGGAGCTGTACTGTTGCAACGACCCAGGGGACTGTACAAGTATGACATGGTACGATGGTGAATCAAAAATGGTCTCGATCGCTTTCAGCCCGTGAAACTGTTCAGTTAGCTCAGTGTTACTTCATTAATACATGACCCAACTCGCCAACGTTACTTGCATGACTTTGGTCCCCCTATGGCCGAATCACCATCCAAGAAGATGACTGAAGATGACAACTGTGTCTCCCCCTTCATTAAAAAACAAAAATTGAGTAAATGCAACATCACCGACCCAAGATAATGGACTTGATTTACTGCATCACGCCGTCATCGCATAAAATTATCCTTATGGCTGAGCCCCTAATTAGCTAGAAATGCATAGAGAAGATGGCTTTCTTCTTATGTAAATAGTATTTGACAATTCTTTTCTTTTTTTTGATGGAAATTCAATAGGAAAGACTAATAATTTACTATCAGAAGAGACAGAGGAACAAAACCATAATAGTGCTGAGTACGAGCTCAGTGGTGGCATCAAAGATTCAAGCCTATTTCAAGCCACATATGGCAATCCTTCCCTTTCCTAGAATAGCGCTGCTCCCATAATTAGAGAGAATGAAAAAAAATATATAATAAAAAAAATCTCCCGCCAACTTAGGACAATTAAAAGCAAATAATTGGTCCTTTGCTCTCTTCATCAACAGCTGCAAATGATGGTAATTGCCTCCCCATTCGGCCCACAAGTTCATCGGCCGCCCGGCCTCTCAAATTAATTTGAACCTTGATGGCCAACCAAATGCTTCTCGCCAATGGGTATCTTGCAAATAGATTATTGACCAATTCCAACTTAGTTCTAACAATTACACTTGTGTGACGTCACTTGTCTCTCAAGGCAAGCCATAGAAAAACTTTGATTTTTTCAAAAATTTCTGCTTTCCAAATGACTTTGTGTTAAGATCATCTAAGTCTACCATTATTAAGAAATTTGTAGCCGAGAATAGGGTGAATTTTTACACTGGGCCATTAGGGAGGCGAGACGATCTAACGGCATTTGCCGGGGTTGCCTATAAGAGCCTCCGGCTGATTTGTCTCTTGCCGAGACAATGGGCCTCTGAGCCTAACTTACCAAGAAAGAGATCTCCAACTCCATTGGGATGCCACTGATGCATTCGGCTTCAAAGCCCTTGCATATATGTCTTCAGATAAGATAAAAAGAGGTGCCTGATCAATCCATGAGTCTTTCCTAAACTGTAAGTTTTTCTCGCTGCATAGTTCCAGTGGCCCCCAACCTACTTCCAAATGTCCTCCCAACAGTGCACAAGTCTTCCAACCCGAGAAGACGATTGAAGGTGACGCCTGTACCTTCCCCTTCATTAAAAAACAAGAATTGAACCAATGTAAAAAATCACTAACCCAAGAAAATGTACCTGATTTGGCACATTATCGCATAACATCATTGTGGGCCTTTAATTAGCTAGAAATGCGTAGAGAAGATGGCCCTCTCCTTATGTAAGGAGTATTTTGAGTGCCCCACCACTGCACAATTCTTCAACGCTGTCATATTTAATTGGTACAAAAATCAACAAAATTAGAAGGAATTCAAATATCAAAATAACCTAAGGGTTCATCTAGTTGGGGTATATCGAACTATAGAATAATTTAATGATTTCTGACAATTATTTATCTAAAAACTAATTACAAAAATAAATTTTACTACTTTTATTTGGTGGAATAATTATTCTAAAAAACGGCATTAAAAAAAGATTACCATGTTTGGTTGGAGGTAATATTATATGAAAATATTGCAAAATTTTCAATAATATTCTTGAATAAATAATTCAAATAATAACATTTTTTTTCTCAACTTATTTGTTGGCCATATATGGCCTACTTACATAAATGCTGCCAACGCTTGCTATTTCGAAAAATTGAAATTTATTTATATGAGTTATACATATAGTTGCATAAACCCTATGTAATTTAAATATTTTTAGATGATTATACATATACTTGAAAATATATTTCTTAGTATAAATAAATTTTAGTATGTTTTTGTATGTATATATATATATATATATTATTAATAAATCCTACGTTAGATTTATTGAAAATTAATAAATATTAATTAATAATTAATATTTATTAATAGATACATTAATATATTAAATATAGTTTTATTATCTATAAATATTATTAATCAAAAATATCAATATATTTATAATATATTAATATAATTAAATATTATTATTATTATATAAGTGAGATTATTCTTATTGAAAATTTTGGATTATCTCTACTGAGTAATCCAGTCTAGAAACATAAATATCATCAAAATGATGGTATTTATTTTTTTATCTCTCTCTTATCCACTCTTTGTACCAAACATGATAAATTGATATAAAATTTATTTTTCCATACCAGATTACGAAGCCACACGAGCTCCTTGTCCGGAAAAGACTTATGTATCCTTTATCAACTTAGTTGTAGGCAGAACATGGAAAAGGTGATGAAGCTTAATCGTCCACCCCCAATTCATTGACACAGGGCCCTGGGTCTGGGTGTGTTAATGGGGTAATCGCGGGGTCAAAAGATGAGATGATGAGAAGGGGAGATCATGAGCATAGTTGGGGGAGAGGAAAGATGAAAATGCCAAAAGGTAAATTTAGCGAAGAGAAAAAGAAAGCGCCCTCATTGTACCAGTGGAGGGGGTGGGCCTGGGCAAAAGCTGGTTTTATTGGGAAATGATGGGAGGACTGGCCGGTAGTGGCCGGTTGCAGGTCGCTTTGATGGCGCACGCTTCCATCCCTCTCTACTAAAACGCTCCCTCCTTGGTACCTTCTCCTCCCACCTCCACTCCTCTCATCTTCCTGATTGGCTTTCCCTCTCTTAAGGATGCGTTTCTTTCTCTCGTCCCCAATCAGAGAAAAGCTTGTATCTTACCGAAAAAGAGAGAAGCTTTTATAGCAAATCATATATCCTCCTCCCTAAAGGCAAATTGGATCCCTCATTGCCTTCTTTTCTTCTTCACTTTCTTTAATCAATACAAGTTCCACTTCCTATCAGCCCTTTCTATTTCCTCCCCCAGTAAAATAAGTACAGCCATATGGCCACTCTTCTTCTTTCCTCTACAGAAAGAAATTAGCATCTCTCTCTCTCTCTCTCTCTCTCTTTCTATCTCTCATACACAAGCTATCTATCCATGCACTCAAGCCTCCAATGTCCTCTACTTTCAAAACAAGAAATATCCACCAACCAAGGCAAGAAGCACCCAAGCTTTCGTTTCTAAGCCAAATGGATATCCTTCATTTACCTAATTGCTAGCTTCTTCCCCACCCCATTCAACACCAACACCAAAAGGTTCCCGTTTTTATCCAAACTTCTCCCACTAGAGAACATCCAAACCCACGAAAGAGCTTGCTTTTTGACACCAATGGCCGACCACCACAACACCCCGGAGCCCGAAAGCAGTGCCAATTCCATGTCATCCTTCTCCTCCCCTTACTACTCTTCCGCCTCCCCCCTTTCCCAGACCACTCAGCAACCATTGCCGGAGACTTCGAAGGGCATTCCAAACCCCTCCCCTGAGTCCAAGAAGGACGGTGGCGGGAAGCGCGCGCGGGACGGTAGTAGGCATCCGGTGTACCGCGGCGTCCGCATGCGTAACTGGGGGAAGTGGGTGTCGGAGATCCGGGAGCCCCGTAAGAAGTCGCGCATCTGGCTGGGGACCTTCCCGACGCCGGAGATGGCGGCGCGAGCCCACGACGTCGCCGCCCTCAGCATCAAGGGCGCCTCCGCCATCCTCAACTTCCCTGAGCTCGCCGGCGCCCTCCCCCGCCCGGCCACCCTCTCCCCGCGCGACGTCCAGGCAGCCGCGGCCAAGGCAGCCTCCATGGACCCCGCAGCCATGCTGGAGGAGGCGGCGGAGGGCCCGGCTTCGCCGGCGTCCCCCGAGGAGCTGGGGGAGATCGTGGAGCTGCCCCGTCTCGATGGTTCCTTCCTCGACTCGGCCGACTCGGGGGGCGAGTTCGTGTACCACGACTCAGTCGACTCGTGGGCCGACCCGCTCCCGTGGGCGGCGGAGGGCGCCCACGAGTACGGGATCTCGCTGGATCAGATGTGGGGGCCGTCGGACGGATTCGTTCCGACGAGCTTTGAAGCTCTTCTGTGGGACTACTAGAAGAAACCCAGCCCTTGGAGCTTCACATCACAATCTCTCTCTCTTTTGGCAAATTATACCCTATATCGCGTGTATTATATAGCCATACATCATGCCAACCAACTAGACTCCTTTCTGTAGGCCACATTTATCATGCCCTCATTTCCATACTTGGCCCATCTGAGGTGATAGGCATGGTGTATGACCATATTAGCACTCGGCTAGGATATAATTTCTCCTCTCTTTCCTTGCAATGACCCTTTTATTTTTAATGGGGGCTGAGAGGGTGTTTTTTTTTTGTAATTTCTCCCTCTAGTTTTTCATCTTAATTAAATTGGACCTGGTGTGGTAGCTACCAATTGTATAGCGTATTGGAAAGGAGTGAGGAGAAGAAAATGACATGATAATTGAGGTACTTGGTTTGTGTGATTACACGTACTCTCCTCTCTGTCACCTTCTTTTCTCCTGTTTAAGTCTCATCATGAATTGACTACTTTTTTTGCTCTCTCTCTCTCTCTCTGACACTGTCCTTGTGCAACCATCCATATATGTTTTGTCAATTGTTTTCATCAATTTTCTAAACTTTAACAAACATGTGTTAATTATTAGCACCAGCATGATTTAAAAGTGTTTGTAATAAAGTGCTTGTAAGAAACAACAACATGTAATCATACTATCGAGATCATGCACACATATTCTCAAAATGTATAAATTTTTTATCAAAATATCACTCTTCTTGAAACAATGGATTTTTGTGCTTTCAAGCTTTGGCTAACCTAGGTGTAATCTATGATCCATACCTTTTTTCACTGTAATAACATTCTTGTTAGATATTCTTTTGGATGAAATGACCATGTATTTGCTTTTTTATTTAGCCTCCAAAAGAGATTACTCCCTCCCAGTTGTTCATGAGACAATCTAGAGGTAGCTTTCTCATAGTTATTCTCTCATTGAAAAGGAAATCCTCGAGAAAGCACATGGCCAAAGTGCTTTAGACATATCAAATGACAGTTGTTTGGTTAATAAGTCAGATTAATTAGCACCGTACAAGGAGTGATGTCATATCAGGCAACAACTCCATTGAGCTTTCAAGAATACATGCTTTATAGCTAGTATTGCTGCAATTAACTGCAATACCTTAAATATGTTATCGGTTTGTATCAAGTCTCGATGGCATGTGGAATTTTTTTTTTTGGTACAGAAGGAGGCTTAGCCCCTATAAAATTACATTCTCACAAAACAAACCCCTCGGGCATCAACTACAAGAATTAAAGTGCTATATAGCGACCAAGAAGTCTGGTTGCCATCCTGCGAGTTGGAATCAAGCTCTCATAGATGCTTGGCTATCGAGTCTGTATATGGATTGCTAGAAAAACAGGATAAGTCCTTTCTCACCACCAAATATTCTTGGAAAGTAGCTTACTTGCATATTTAGAAGAGGAACGATTATTGATCCAGTCTATGACCATGCTTGAATCACCCTGAACCAGATCTACTTTGCATGAAAATAGAGTACTGCCTCTCGAAGACGGGCCCAAACCCCCACAAGCTCAGCCATTCGCACTGTGCATATGTATTCCGTCTTAGTCCAATTGCTCTCAACAAGGTACCTTGTACATCTCTTAGAATAAAAGCAGCTGTTGATTGAATCAAAAACAATATAATATATCATTAAACAAGTCCGGATGATCTAAGACTATCATCTTCAAACAGCCTTTCATTTCTAGCTTTCCACAGCAACCAGAGAGAACGTAAAATTAATGCCTTGGTATCTCTCTCTACCATGGTAAGGGTCGACAAGTTAACCAGCTCCCAGCAAAGATGCAGGCACTGGTACACGTTACAAAGACGTAGGATTCTGGATTTTGTTGACATAAGAAAGAGTACCAAATTTCCAACGACACATGATGGACATATTTTTTTTACAATTTAATTTATTTTTAAACATTTTTCTTACACCTATTTTGAAAAAGGAACAAGAAGCATGAGGAGGAGGATTGTTGCATTAAAACACAAAAATTCATGACTCCAAATTTATAGTAATTTAAAAAATAAGAGTCCTATATTATCATTAATTCCACTAAACTAATCACAAATCAATGATTCGAGATTATTATTACTATTATTTATTTATTTATTATAATAATTATTATTACAGGAATAAAACATAATGAGTGCCCTGCTCCTGCTAAATTGCTGCCATTGCAAAATGACAAAACCACAGCTGTGCCTTTAGCGGCTTTCAAGCGTACGGCGCTGCTATGATTGTCAAACGAATGCGAGGCGCGAGGGCATATCGGTCATTTCGCGTCGCCCAGGGTCCCGTCCATTCGTGGCAGCTTTCCCGTCGCTGTCGCCTTCGTATCCCAGGGCTCGAAACGAACGTAAAAACGGCTGGGACGAACGGTCATTTAAATACCGCCCCCCCCCCCCGGGGACAAAACAACAGTTACCTTTTCTCGCCTTACATGGCTTGGTTTCAGCCACCGTATCCCGTGTGAGCCAAATTGACGCTCGTGCACATCATGAGATCTAAAAGTGTTCATCAATCATGCGGTTCCTAAAATTGTGGCACAGGAATGTTGGATCTCTCACCACAAACACCTGCTCATAGTAACAAAATTATCTCCTAAGTATTCCTCCATAGTCAATTATTTTGACGAACCCAATTAATCGACATGTGTGACAACATTCGCCT
Source organism: Phoenix roebelenii (assembly GCA_025769935.1). Taxonomy (NCBI): domain Eukaryota; kingdom Viridiplantae; phylum Streptophyta; class Magnoliopsida; order Arecales; family Arecaceae; genus Phoenix; species Phoenix roebelenii. The sequence continues at coordinate 16,152,695 of JAOXJJ010001100.1, forward strand.
CGGATGTCGTCTCGTTCAATCAGCATCGATTCGAATCCATACAAGTGGCTCCCAATGATCAATTATGCGTAATGGATACGAGTAAGGCAGAGCATGTGCGGAGGTGGGTCTTTTCATAATCCATGTTTCCTATTTGATCGACGATCGCTCTCACCGGTACGGATGACCAAGATAAAGAGATCGAGCTGCTAGAGTGAAACAAATGACAGCTACTTCTCACCCTATTTATTTTTCCCACCTTTGCATTGCCTATATGTGCACTTGTCTAAGATAAAAGGGGTTCTAATGGCCACTATGGCTGTATGGGGATGGGGATGTAACAGAGATAGCTACGTGTGTTTGTTTTAGCCCGTTGTTGGGTAAGGAGCATCCACAAGACTAGGTATTCTGTTGTCGAGAGAATCTTTTGCTTTTGCCTGTGGAATTTGGCCCTGTTTGCTTCCTTCTGGATGAAAGCTTTAAGGATGGTGCTAATGAACCATGGGTTCCACTTTTCATGATTTAGGGGATCATATTAGTGCTTATGCATAAGTTTTGATCAAGTGACTCCAGAATTAGCTGGAAAAATGGGAAGGTCATCAAAGGATTTGGTAGTTAATTAGACAAATACAAGCTACAATGTATTAAATGAATACTGGCTATCACTGTCTATTGAAGATGGTTTTATTATCTTCAGTATGATGTGTTACCTACCAGTTGTGTGGTAGACAGTTCAAATGAGAACCTGTGGGAAGTAAACTAGGCCCTAAGGAGTGAACTTGTTGCTTTATTAATGTGGGATCATTTTTACTCTCTTGTGCTATCGACCTGTGTTGAGCCACAAGCCACATTTCTGGCATGATATATTTATCTAAAAATTCATTAGTTTTTATTCGAGAAGAAAAGAAAAAATAAGCATCTTGGTTTTGTTTGAAGCTTTGCAATCCAATGTCAAAAATCTTCTCTACCTCGAGTTAGATATTGGTGATTTCTTTACAACATCATCCTTCATGTCTGGAACCAAATTAATCACCTCTATAAATAGTGAAACTTTAAAGACAATCCATTTAAATACTTCGGTCTATTGTTCGGTATATTACCCATAATTGTTAGGTATAAATAATTTTTTTCTTCTTTCATGGTAGTGAAATGAATATGCTATTGGATTTTTTATCATTGGTCAATCAGACCATTTTTTCTAACCCTTTGTTTGGTACGAAGGATGGATCAGAAGGAGGATGGATAAAAAATAAAAGATGGATTAGAGATTTCCCATCCATCCTCATGTATGTTTGGTGAACTATGGAAGAACGGGTAGAAATAATTTCCTCCTCTGTCATTTATATAATATTGTTACTAAACTATCCTTTGGTAAAAAAGTATTATCAATTTATAACACTAATTTATGCAAAAGAAGTAGGACAATACATAAACTTATAATCTTTATAATACAAAATTATATTAAAAATATAAATATTTAATTTTAATTTAATTTACTTTAAAAATAATTTTATAAATTAATTATATATGAATTAATATATATATTAACTATATAAATAACTAATAGATC
>JAOXJJ010001100.1:16154343-16167386 GCA_025769935.1 Phoenix roebelenii
CATTTGTTAAGTATGATGCATACGTGAAACACTAAGTTATCCATGAGATGCAATATGTTATGTTTCTGTAATAAATACAGATATCTTTAGAATAAATATAAATATCTCACAGATAAACAAAAATACTAAATAAATAAATAGAACCTGAAGCCCCACTCTTTCAACACTCGTAGGGATTATTCGCTTATCTCTCCGTAAAAGGTGCCTTTGACGTTTGATCAAAGGAGAAAAAAATATAATATGGATTGGATCTTCCCGAAATTATATACTTAGGGTATATTCAACACTTAAGATCCTTTTTATCATCCTGAAAGCACCATAAAGCTTTAAGGTTATTGCCCGTGGACTTTGAGGACACCAACCGCATGGATGCCATCAAACGATGTGAGAAATTTCTGCGTCACACTTTCCTAACTTTTCACAATGCAGGCCACATTTGAATCGTGAGCGAAGAGAGATGTTCATGTCATCTATTTCTTACCATGGCTAATGAATAAGTAAATCACTATTTTTTCCACTAAAAAATAAGAAAATGGTGAATGAAATCAAAGAATGAGGATTGTCAAAAACATTCTATGTAGACTAGGACATTCAGGACAGTTTTTTTTTTCTCTGAGAGGTAAGCAGATGAATTACTATGAAGGAGCCAAAAGCCTTGATGTTTTTGGGGTCAAAACTAGATGCATCAGGGACCAACAAGCATCAATGGTTGAAAGACTTATCAAGGACTTCTATTTTTTTTACTTTTTAATAGTGCAGAAGTGCCTAAGTACACGTCATCATGGAGTTCTGATGGCATCCAATATTGCTCCTGGACTTATGTGGTTGCACAAATTCTTTACCCAAGGAAGAAGGATGATCTAATTGGTTCGGTAGTATATGATCAACATAAGACAATTGCCAACCAGCGCCAGGTCATAGAAGTTTTCTTTAGGTATGTTTAATTTGGTCGCAAAGAAAAACTGTCTAGAGCACGGTACTCTTCTATTTGTCTACATTTGGAAAACTTATTTGTAAAATTTTATAAAAAATGTTACTGTTTAGAAAAAAGAAAACCTTTTCTATTGATTTTCATGCAACCAAACAGAACTTGTGAAAAAAATCTACTAGAAAACTACATCTTAGAGCTTTTGGACAAAAATTCTAGTTGAGAAAATATAGGAAGCTATTTTTATTTGAATAAAAATTTTGTAGAGAAAATATCCATGCTAACTTTTTGTAATATAACATAATGTACTGTATTACTGTAATACATCACATCACATCACATCACATAATATAATATAATACAATATAATATAATATAATATAGTATAGTATAATGTAATATAATATAATATGATAAGATAAAGAAATATTAGTATATTATATTTTATTATAATTTATTATAATTACATAATTATCATACTATTATAATAAATAATAATATAATAATATCATAGTCACATCACAAGAAATTAACATGATAACATTATATTACAATAATGTTATCATATTATAATATTATTATAAATAAAATATTATAAAATTAATATTATATTTTATAAATATAAAATTTAGTATTCAACTGATTCTTTAAACTAAAAATATCAATTGATTTGCAAAGAAAGTAAAGTCAAATGATATGTTGACTTTTTTGGCCATTGGGTCAAAGTAATTAGCTCTATATAGTCTAAATTTTTATAAGAAAGAAATCATGTATGTGATATGGGCTAGGCCCGGTTTTAATATTTGATTCTTGATTTTAATAATCATTTTATTTTTGTAATCTTTTACGTAGACATTTATGAATACATGAGTAAATATAGTACAAAATTTGCAACAGCTATGCATAGAGATAGATCTAGTTATGTACAAAATACAAAATCAACTAATGGGATTGTAGAACACCAGGGTGGTTTATGAAGTTGATATATGATCCTGTACCCTAATAGTCCTATTGCTGGAAACTGGACCTGGGAGTGACCACTGGCTTAGAAGGAGGAGCTCCGGCAGGTGGTGCGTCGGTGGGCTGCGTCTTCCGGAAGACCTGCAAGAAGCCGGTGGCCGGGGTTTCCGGCGCCGGCCCTCCGATGCTTAAGTCAGAAGGAACTTTTGTGGAGAAAGGGGGAGAGATTGCACGTAAAGTTCAAAGTCAGAAGTCAGAAAATGCTCCCCTTAAGAGGAAGAAGTTCTTTTTTTTATAGGAGGGGTGCCAGGGTTACCTGCGATGTGACTGGACGAATTAACGGGTTACTGGCATGATTGGACGTGATCGTGTGAATTAATGAGTTGCCATGGGTGATTGGATGGGATTGAGTCAATCAATGAGTTGCTGTGGATGGCCTGAAATTTTGGGCTGGCTGGAGGTCCGTGGAGATCGTGCGCATTTAATTGTTGACAGTCGTTCAGGCGGAGATCATGGGATTGGATCCTGGATGTGAAGGAGAAGGGCTTGATTCCCGGTGGAGTGGAGAGGTCTACTTCATCCTTTAACCGGGTCTTCTTCGAACTTAAGGTCGATCGGGCTCATCTTAGCCGAGATCAAGACTGCAAGGCTGTGAGCTCTGAGGTCGGGCGTGCTTAGGTCGGGCGCTTTTGGGTCGGGCGCCCTGAGGTCGGACGCCCTTGAGGTCGAGCACTTTGGGGTCGGACGCCTTGAGGGTTGCTGCCGTTCAGCCTGTCATCACGTGCCGGCGATGCACCCACGTGTTTTGGGGTAATCCATTTTTCCTCCAACACTACCCTCCGACTTCCGAGTTCGAGCCGCTTAGGAGCTCGGGCAAAGGAAGTAATTGTCTTTATCACGCTGGTGGGACCGGTAGGTTTAAATTGTTCCGCCGTTCCACGCGCTTCAGGCGTCTTTAATGAGGGCACGAGGCGACGCCCTTTTGCTTTTTGAGGCAGTTTTGAGCTGCGGATTCATGATGAGGCTCCGGGATCCGACGGGACGCCGCCTCGATTCTGCTTTTAAAGCGTCAATCTAGGTTGATACGCCACTTCAGTTTTCGGGGTCGACACGTGGCGCGATCTAGAAGGAAGGCGGGATCCGGCTCTGTCGATCTGGACCGTCGGGGGGGGGATCTATATAAACCCCGCCTGGCCCTAAAAGTTCTCATTTGGCCGCCGTAGCTGTGGCCTTCACCTTCGGTCGGCGGAATTTTCGGTGAAACCCACAGTAGGTCTTTCTCCCTCGTTTGCTCGGAGGATTTTTGTCTTTCTGTTTCCTTCCTCCTTCTTTCTCTTCTTCTATTCCATGAGCACAGCAATGTCAGGCGGTGCCTCGCCCTCCGGTAGGGACCTGTTCCGCAGGAGGGATGTCGTGACCCAGACAGAGTCGGGTCCAGCTTGGCTGAGGAGGAGTTGGAGTTGATCCGCACTCGGTTTTTCCCTCAGCGCGGCTGACGAGACCTCCTCCAGGTCCAATTGGGGTGTACATAGAGACATTCTGGGCCGGCCTACGATTTCCCCTGCACGGGTTCGTGAACGAGCTTCTGGCGGCGTATTAGCTCGTCCCAGCACAGCTCGCTCCGAACTCGTGGAGGATCATCATCGGTTTCTTATCCCTTTGCCTCACGTACGGGATACCGACCTCGGTGAACATCTTTTATCGGTGCTTCATGTTGAAGTCCAACCCGGCGGACGGAGAATGGCTCTACCTCACACTTCGGAACGATAGGCCGTTCTTCCGAGGTGCTCCTTCCTCCATTCGTGGATAAAAGGAGAAATGTTTCTTCCTCTCCTTCGAGCGCATGTGGGAATTTGACCCGAGGTGGGGGCAGCCCCGGCTTAAGGCCATCAACAAGCCCCCTAAGCTTTCGATGAGAGAGCAGGAGATTCTCGACGCTCTCCGCAGCCTCGAGGGAGACATCCTTCTGAGCGACCTCCTGAGCGAGGAGGCTCTGGTGAATGTCGGCTTGAGCTCGGCATGCCCTCAGGGTAAGGGTGGTTGTACTGCTCCTTCTCCATTTCGTCGTCGTTTTTCTTACTTGTTTTCTTCTTTTCTTTCTTCTTTTGTTATCATCATCATTTTTTGGTGTCAATCTGACACTTGAGCTTTTTCTTCTTTTCAGACATTGCACAGATGGTGACCAGCAATGTGGCCCTCCTCGCTCGATACAAGAAGAGGGCAGCATAGGCCGGTGGGGCTCCCCCCGTGCCCAGAAAGAAGGCTAGACCGGCCTCGACTCCTGCTCGGGCTGAGGTGAGGGATCCTGAGGCCGGGACTTTTGACTTCATCCGGAAGGAAGCTCCCCCCACCAAGCGACGAGCTCTAGCTCTTCCAAGGGTGTGAGGGATCCAGCGGCCTGCCCCGCCCCCATCTCTCAGTGACCGAGCTGCCAGGTTGTTCGCTTGCGGCGCTCGGGTCCCGAGCCGGGTAGCGGTCTTGGGGTCCTGAGCTCATCTTTGCTGAGCTCGGCGGGACCCAACCTCCCGAGCTCTTCGAGGGCCGAGGGCCGCTCGGAGAGGAGGCCCTTCTGCCCGGAGTAGTTGGTCTACGAGGATGACTTAGCCCTCCACGACAGTCAAGTTGCGCGCCAGGTGTTCCGTTGCACGCTACTCCTAGTTGACCAAGCCGAGTTCGAGGCTGCTGACTTTGGCAGCCTTATCGATCAAACCTACTACTCCGCCATCCGAGTAAGTTAGCTTCTTGCCTTAACTTTCATATCATTTTGAACTCTTGACCTCTGCTCAACCCCCTTTTCCTTTTTTACAGTATCTTCACGAGGTTGACATGTTGGTCGCCGTGGCGGCCGAATGTTAGGACACGGCTCGGAGGAGTTGGAGGGGGCAGGAGGAGGCCGAGATGAAGCTCAGCGAGGCTAAGGCTGCGCGGAGGGAGGCCACCACAAAGATGGAGGCTGCCGAGGTCGAGCTGCGATCGGCAGTTGAGCATCTCGAGAAAGAGAAGGCCTCGCATGCTCTAGCCAGGTCAGAGCTCCGCGCCTTCGAGGCGCTCCTGACCGACGCCCGCTCAGAGACCGCCCTGCCTCAAGTATGAGGCAGGGGTCTCGCGACTGAATATCGAGCAACTCGAAGCTCAAGAGAAAAGGGTGTTGGAGCAAGCCCAAAATGCGGTGCAACTCTTCCGAAAGTTGGAAGAGTTCCGCGACCTGATGGAGGAGGAAGCGATGGACGGGCTCATCCGTGGCTTCGAGGACTTCCAGCGGGCCCCCAGTTTGACCTTAGCGGTCTTCGGCCCAATATGGGGATCGCCGAGAATGAAAGCGAGGCCAAGAGTCCAGAGGATGACAGCGCGATCAGCGGCACACCTGCAAGCCTTGAGGCCGAACGGGAGACCCTCGAGGTCGAGACCGAGGTGGCTGAGCAGACTACTCAGGAGGCTCTCCCCGGAGAAGTTGCCGAAGGCACTCCTGAAGGAGCGTCTGAAGCTGCCCCCGAGGCCACTAGCGAAGCTCCGTCCGAGGCCGCTGTGGATGCTCGCGGAAACGGACCAGCGGAGGACCCTAGGGCAGCTCCCGCTGAGAATCCCAACGTGATCGTCGTGGATGATCTTGAGGCCGACGTCGAGGCCACTGTCGCTCCAGAGATGCCTTAGGACTTAGTTTTTTTTCTTTTCTTCCTTTTGTAAATGAGGTCGGCCACTGCTACCACTGTACGGCCAGGTGGGTCGGCCTCGAAATCAAACTTTGTACTTAGCCTATGGGCTTTCAATCAATGAAATACCTTCTTTCTCAAATTCCATTGTGTGTTCGTATCTGCTTTTATTTGTGCAATCAACGAACTTTTATCTCGAGCGCTTGAGTTGGACTCCTGTTTGGCAAATTTTACTGAGTTTCTGGGCCCGGCTTCTGGAAAGATCTTGCTGAGGCTTTGGGCTTAGACCTCGAAAGAGTCCTGCCAGTCTTTGGACTCAGCTTCTGGAGAAATTTTGCCAAGTCTTTAGGCTCGGCATCCGGAAAGGTCCGCCGAGTCTTTAGGTTTAGACTTCGGGAGAATCTTGCTAAATCTTTGAGCTCAGACTTTGGAAAGGTCCCGCTAAGTCTTTGAGCTCGGGCTTAATGGCAGTGCAGACCAAGGCTGAGCTGTCATCGGAGCTTGCATGCTTTTTGACCTCAAACTTGTTCGAGGCGCCGTTAGGCGGGACTTGAGGTTGAGTTCACGGCCAATGTGACTGGGTATCCCCGAGCTTGGTCGGGACATCATCAGGTAGAGCTTGAAGTCTTCATAGCAGGCCATCTCGAACTAGGTTGAGGTGTCTGAACTGGGCCGGGCATCCGAACTTGGTCGGAGAATCATGCACGAGGTCGAGAAAGCTTGGGCTCGCGGTCGACTCTACGTTACTCAGTGGTGCTTCCCAAGGTCAAGGGAGACTTGGCTCGCGGTCGACTCAGCAGGACATCCCGAGGTCGAGAGAGACTTGGCTCACGGTCGACTCAGCAGACTTGGCTCGCGGTCGACTCAGCGGGGCATCCCGAGGTTGAGGGAGACTTGGCTCGCGATCGACTTAGCGGGGCATCCCGACCTTGGTCGGGGGATCAAGTGCAAGGTTGAGGAAGACTTGGCTCGCTGTCGAATATGCGATGCTTCCCGAGGTCGAGGAAGAATTGGCTCGCGTTCGACTCAGCGGAGCATCTCGACCTTGGTCGGGGGATCATCCTGAGGTCGAGGGAGACTTGGCTTGCGGTCGACTCAGCGGGGTATCCCCACCTTGGTCGGAGGTTCATTCGCAAGGTCGAGGGAGCTTGGGCTCGCGGTCGACTTTGCTATGCTTTCCGAGGTCGAGGGAGAATTGGCTCGTGGTCGACTCAGCGGGGCATCCCAAGGTCGATGGAGACTTGGCTCGCGATCGACTCAGCGGGGCATTCGACCTTGGTCGGAGGATCATGCTCGAGATCGAGGGAGCTTGGGCTTGCAGTCAACTCTGCGATGCTCCCCGAGGTCGAGGGAGACTTGGCTCGCAGTCGACTCAACGGGGCATCCCGACCTTGGTCGGAGGATCATCCCGAGGTCGCGAGAGCCTGGCTTGCGGTCGACTCAGCGGGGCATCCTGAGCTTGGTCGAGGTCTTGTCGGAGATGGAGAGAAAACTTGGAATTGTCGCGACGGAGCATCCCGAACTTAGTTGGGGCATCCAAACTTGGCCGGGCATCCGGACTTTAAGGGCATCCGGACTTGGCCGGGCATCCGGCTGTGTTCTTAAATGTCGAGGACCCCTGGGGGCTTTACTGATAATACACTCGGAGATTTTTGGGGTTCCAGCTTCGGAGAATGAGGGTTCCCTCAAGGGACTCCAACTTGTACGCTCCGGGCCACTGGACTCGAGCAACTCGGTATGGCCCCTCCCAGTTTGTGGCAAGCTTTTCTTGCTCGGTAGGTTGAGAAGCTTCAGCTTTTCTTAGGACGAAGTCTCCCACCTTGAAGAGCTTGGCCTTTACCCTAGAGTTGTAGTATTGCATTGTTTTCTGTTGGTATCTCGCCATGTGGATTCGAGTGGCTTTTCTTGTCTCCTCGACGAGGTCCAAGTTGCTTCTGAGCTGAGATGAGTTGGAGGCAACATCATAGTTCTCTACCCTTAGCGATGGAAGTCCGATTTTCAGGGGATGACAACTTCCATTCCATAAGTCAGGTTGAAGGGCTTTCGCCGGTGAGGAGTCGAAATGTAGTTCTGTAGGCCCAGAGAACATTGTAGAGATCTTCGACCGATTGCTCTTTGAATCGGTTGAGTCTGGCTTTGAGTCCCTGAAGGATGGTGCAATTCGTCACCTCAGTTTCTCCATTCGTCTGTAGGTGAGCGACCGAGGTGAAACGATGGTCGATACCGAGCTCGGAGGAGAACTCTCTGAAGCAGATGTTGTTGAACTGGTGGCCGTTGTCGGATATGGGAGCCTATATCTACAGATTATTGATTTCCAGATAAGTTCCGCATCTTTGGCTAGAAGATTTGGGCCACCGGTTTAGCTTCAACCCACTGGTGAAGTAGTCGATAGAGACAATGAGGAACTTTCTCTATCCGATGGCTTGGAAAAGTGGTCCAAAAATATCGATCCCCCATTGGGCAAATGGTGAGGGCACTGATCGAGATCATTGGGACCAAGGGTCGGTGCTGAATGTTGGCATTTCGCTGATACCAATCGCACCTTTGGATGAAATCCACAACATCTTTTTGAAGTGTAGGCCAGTAATATCCTTGGCGCAGAATTTTGTGGGCCAGGGCCCGACCTCCTGGGTAGTTTCTGCAGATTCCTTCACGAACCTCTCACATGGCGTAATCCGCCTCTGAAGGGTGGAGGCATCTAAGAAGGGGAGAGGTGAATGACCTACAGTAAAGCTTGTCTTTATACAAGAGGTACCAGGAAGCCTGGCGCTTAATCCGGCAGGCTTCAGGCTCGTAATCGGGGAGGACTTCGCTCTGCAAGTAGGTGACGAGCGCGTCCATCCATCTTGGTTCGGTCTCGATGCAAAGAGCTGGTTCAGACTCCTCGGTGCTAGGTGTTTAGAGATACTCAAGTGTTGTGGTCTTCGGAAGCTCGCTCATGCAGAAAGTCACCAGTTTTGATAGTTGGTCCACCCTCGCATTCTCCGCTCTGGGTATGTGCTGAATGTCGAAGGAGCCTAGTGTGGAGGTGATGTCTCACACCTTTTGGAGATACCTCTGCATTAATGGCTCTCTTGCTTCGAAATCTCCCAGGATCTGGCTCACGACTAGTTGGGAGTCGCTGAAGACCTTTAGGTTCTCGATCTTCAGCTCCTTTGCCAGCTTTAACCCTGTGATAAGTGCCTCGTACTCCGCTTCATTGTTCGAGGTGGAAAACTCAAAGCATAATGCCTGCTCTGCAACTACCCCATCCGGGCTAGTGAGGATGAGGCCTGCTCCGCTACCCCTCGAGGTCGAGGAGCCGTCTACATGTAGAACCATGGTTGCCTCAGGGTCTCCTCCGTTGGTGTGAGCTCGGGCTCGGGATCATCCGACAGAGTGCACTCTACAATAAAGTCAGCGAGCACTTGGGCCTTGATTGCCGGCCTTGGGCGATATTTCAGGTCAAATTCTCCGAGCTCGGCTGCCCACTTTGCAATCCCCTCCGCATGATCCGACCGTTGCAGAACTTGCTTTATAGGCTGGTCGGTTAATATGGCCACGGTGTGGGCCTGAAAGTAGGGTCGGAGCCTTCGGGCTGAGGTGATCAGTGCATAGATCGTCTTCTCCAGCTTGGAGTATCGGGTCTCGGCATCCCTCAAGACTCGGCCGGTGTAATATACCGATCTTTGAGACTTGTCCTCTTCTCAGACCAGGACCGAACTTGCCGCCATCGGGGAGACGGCTAGGTATAGATAAAGGAGCTCGCTTTGCTGAGGCTTTGTGAGTAATGGAGGGGAGGCAAGATGGTGTTTGAGCTCTTCAAAGACTTGTTGACATTCCTATGACCATAGGAAGTCCTTCAGCCGCTTGAGGATCTTGAAGAAATCTTCTTAGGACCGCGACTCGCCCCGTGAGCCGTTGTACCTTCTTGACTATTTTTAGTGGCACCATCTCCTGCAGTGCTTGGATCTTCTTGGGGTTCGCTTCGATTCCGCATTAGGTTACCAAGAAACCGAGGAACTTGCCTGAGGTAACTCCGAAGGCGCACTTGGTGGGGTTGAGCTTCACTTGGTACTTCCTGAGGGTGGAGATTACTTCATCGAGATCAGTCACGTGATGCTCCGCCGTCTGGCTCTTTACCAGCATGTCATGTACATAAACCTCCATGTTCCGACCTATTTGGTTTTTAAAGGCCTAGCTAACCAGCCTTTGATATGTCGCTCCGGCATTCTTCAACCCAAACAGCATCACTTTGTAGCAGTAGAGGCTCTTGTCAGTGATGAAGGCTGTCTTCTCCTCATCCTCAGGCATCATTCGGATCTGATTGTACCCTGAGAAGACATCCATGAAGGTCAGCAGCTGGTATCCTGAGGTGGAGTCGACAAGCTGGTCGATCCTAGGGAAAAACTATCCTTTGAACAGGCTTTGTTTAGGTCGGTGTAGTCCACGTACATGCGCCATTTTCCATTAGCTTTCTTCACGAGGACTACGTTAGCGAGCCAATTTGGATAGGAGACTTCTCGGATGAAGCCAGCCTCGAGAAGTTTGTCCACCTCCTCAGCCGCTGCTCACTGTCGTTCCAGCATGGAACTTCGTTTCTTCTACCTTATAGGCTTACAGGTTGGTCTCACTTGGAGTCAGTGGACCATGATCTCAGGATTTATTTCCGGCATATCCATGGGCGATCAGGTGAAGATATCCATGTTGGACTGGAGAAACTGGATCAATCGATCTCGCTCACGAGGGCTCAGGCCAGAGCCGATCTGCACGGTCAGTTCCGAACAGTCTCTTCTCAAGGGGATTTGGATGAGGAGCTCACCAGGTTCCGCCCGCTCCCTCCAAGACCCGTCCCGCACTTTCAGAGTTTCAATGGGCAACGCCTGATCCGAAGCTTGGGCCGGCGCCTCAATTGATTGTTCCACTTGGCTTGGTGCTTTGGCTGGTTGCCTTGCTTTAAGGGTCGCCATGTATTGTTTGGCTGCCATCTAGTCCCCACGAACCTCGCCTACTTTTTGTTCGGTAGGGAACTGCACAAGCAGGTGGCACGTCGAGACCACGGCTTGGAGAGCATTAGATGAGAGCATAAAAGTGCGACCTACATGTCACTAAAATTAGTGTTATTACTAACCGATAATGATAAATTCACTGTATTAATATTATATTTGGGTTTGACACAGATTATCATAAATTAGAGATAAAATGCACATTGAGTATAAATTTGACTTCAGAAGGATCCCTTCCCAGACCCGACCCGGTTGAAGATCGAGTCGGGTCCGAGTCGGGTTCGGGTCCGAGTCGGGTTCGGATCCGAATCAGGTCCAATTTTTCTGTGCTTTTGGGAAAGAATTTTGGGCAAATCTAATTTGGCCATATTAGGTGTTGGGTGACCCATGACTTGAAAGACTTGCAATTGACCTCTAGTCAGAACAGATGACCCGTGACGAACTAAGTACAAGCAAAATTTCATATCACGCTATTTTTTTATCTATATGACTAATTGGACGGAACTTGCTGCTCCCAGCTCTCATCTCAGGAGGGCAAAGAAAATCCCAGCACCCAGCCACGATCCGCAGATGATCACGCGTCCGTCCATGATCCCAGCGATCCCGCTCGTCCTAGTTTCATTCCATATCAGCCTATCTCCCTCAAATCTCCAGCTTCATCCGTGCAGGGGAGAAGGAATGATCCCAAGCGCCCGTCCGCGTTCATCACAGATCCTGCATCCATCCGTGGGCCAAAGAAGAAGATGGATCTTCTTCCATCCGTGAAGCATTCCTCCCGACGATCCCGCAGGCCTTCATCTCTCTCATATGTGCCGATTCAAGAAGATGCTTCAGCCGCCCGTGATTCTCCCCCAAATCCCATGCGCATCTCCTCCCTTCCGCTTTCATCCTGGAATCCCAGCGGCCAGCCCCTCCTTCCCGTGGCATCTTCCATTTCAGCGCTTCCCCACCCCTCTTGATTCTCCTCAGCGGAATGGCAGCACAAAGCATCCGTGATTGGCTCCTCCTCCCAGCTTCTTCCTCCCATTGATCAAGCTCCCATTTCTTCCGCCCATTTCAAATGCAGCCCGTGATCCCATGGATTGAAGCCCTCCGCCTCCACGCGCGCCTCCTTCCTTCCGTGATCGATCCCACCACTGCAGCTTCCGCGTCCGGACACCCCGATTCTAGCGATCCTGCGCCCATCAAGCAGTCCGTGATCAACGTCCTCCCTTTCTCTCCTTCCGTTTCTTCTCCAGCCAGTGGATCCCCAGCAATCATGCATCCTCCCCCTCTCGATGCTTCAACGATTGATCTATGAAAGGAGGGGAGCTCTACCATGAAAGGGGGTGGTGGCTGGCGGGTCCAAGAAAGAAACAGGGGAGCTCTATTTTTGGGGAGAGAAGAGAGAAAGAAAGAAAGCTCTGTTTCGGGTTGAAAGAAAGAATAAAAAATAGAGGAGGAAAGAAAGAGGAGTTTTCTAATTTCTTTTATTTCTTTCTTTGTTTTTATGTTTTATTTTGTAGAAGGAGGAGGCACTAGGCTTCCAAACTTCATTTTATTTCTTTTGTAATTGTCCTTTTTATGCAATCAATAAATTTTCTTTTATGCAATCCTTGTTCTAGGTTCAAGTTAATTTCTGCTTTTATGCAATCTTTTAATTTCTTTTTTTATAATGCAATACATTAAATCTTCCTTTATGCAATTTGTGTTCGCTTCAATTTTCTTGTTTTCATCAATTTGTGTTCGCTTCAATTTTCTTGTTTTCACCCATTTTAATTTATGCCAAAGTTTTTCTTTTCCATTAAATATATAAATGCCTTTCAAATCTAAGTACATGTCTTCTAGTTAATTTCAATTGAAAATAATTCTCCAGTAGACTAGAGAATCTATCATCATCTCCGACATAATATTTTTCTTTTGTTATTCAAAAATCAATTTTAAATCTGAGTGAATGTTCTAATTTTTATGCAACTCCAACCGCCTTCCTGTGGTTCGATCTCTTACAACCGCTATTCTTCGAGTAGGAAAGGTAAAAGTAAAATTAAATTAAACTTTGTTTGTCGTTTCTAACAACGATCTGTTTAGCATATTTTTAGTTAGACAAAAAACGGACGAACAAAATTTTGGCACCGTTGCTGGGGAGGCAAATCGAGAAGCAAGAACGATCACGAAGATCAATTTGGATTTTGGATGCCCGGAGTAAACGCACTCCGGTAGTAAGTTTTTATTTTTATTTTTATTAATTTTTCTTATTTTGATTATTTCTAGTTAATAAATTCGTAGTTATTAAATTCTAAAATTTGAAAATTGAAATTTAAAATTTGAAAAAAAGAGATAATTAAAAAAATTAAAAAAATCCAAAATTCAAAAATTCAAAAATTTAAATTTAAAATTTGAATTCTGAAATTCAAAATTTTAAAATTTAAATTTAAAAAAAAGTTAAAAAAAGATAAAAAAATAAAAAAAAAATATTATTTTTGCTAGTAATTGATAAGGTGCAATCCTCCGAGGTTATCATACCTCTATTGGGGCTCCTCA
>JAOXJJ010001100.1:16176532-16186940 GCA_025769935.1 Phoenix roebelenii
ACTTATTTTTACTATTTTATTTTTTTCTTATTTTTACTTCTAATACCGTTAAAAAATTAACGATTTCAAATTAAAAACAACATTTACAAGTCGATCATTGATAATTATATGAAGCAGAAGATATTTTAGCCATTTGCATCAAACTCAAACTTCCTTCTTGCATGCGCGTTCCTTCAGAAGCACACACAATAACGACAGGTAAAGATCGAAATAAGCGATATTCACTAAGCCGATAGCACCCCTTCGACCTCAAGTAAAGGCTTTTACAGCTAGTTGACCAAAATGAGGATTCCAAATTGCACGGAAGATAAAAAATAATTTCAAAATTTTATTTTTAATTAAAATAAATATGTTTTTTATTAACAGTGTTAGAAGAAACGTTATATTAGAAATAAAATATAAATTTTAAAAAATATTTATATAAATTTTTATTTCTAAAAATATATTGATGAAAAAAACTCATAAAATATTTAAATATCATCTTGAATAATTTATTTTTGTATTTTTATTTATTTTTAATTTAGTGAATGATCTGTGAACTTGGGAGAAAATTTTTGTACTGCTTTAAATTTTGAATCTCTGTAGTGGGCTCGCACGCGTCATAGCAGAGAGAGTGGCAGTAAAAAAAAAAAATAATAAACGGATTGTTCTGGTTGGTCGGTTTTTTATATCATTCTGCTTCTTTATTTGAAAACCTACTTTGCAGTGCAATAATTAGAGCAGGATGCGACCCGTCACGATTGACGAAAAATTCCAGCAGATGGCGACCTACAAATTTTTGTTTATTGTTGCTATGATATCAAGAAAGTGCGTGGCGACAGAGGAATGGAAATAGAAACGGTAAGTAAATATTGTTTTATTTTTTTATTGTTGCTATGATATCAAGGTAGTGCGTGGTCAGGAATAGAAATAGAAAATGCAAGTAAATATTGTTTTATCTTTACTGGTGCTGTGGTATCAAGATAGTGGGTTGCAAGAGAGGAATAGAAATAGACAATTTAAGTACAGCTAAATTAATTGAAAATAGTTGACAGCAGTATTTTAATGCTTAAATTATAAGTTATTCGCTTACCAGATCTCTACTTTACCCAAAAAGTAGAGTATTAACCATAGTTATGCGGCATCGTACACGTTTAACCTACGAGAGCAATACGTATTGGTTGGATACATAGGTTCATGTGGCTTGGATTTGTAGGTTCACGATGGTTACCAACCAGACCAACCAATAATAAAGCATTGCATGTCTCTGAATCAAACCATATTAAGAACATGACGAAATCTAGCAACCTTCAGTGCTTCTCCTTTTGCTCATAGGTTGGATTCTCCATTCCAAGCAAACCTTTCAGTCTGAGCAAAATAATCTGACTAATTTGCATCTGATCATCTGATTTCATCATCACTTCACCGGATCGAATTTTGGCAACAACTCAAATGTTTCAAGATCACACCGTCCGCCCCTATGCACGGGTTGATTGAGGCAATATGACAAATTTATTTGTTTACAATTTTGAGACTGATTAGGTTTAGAGCACGAAAGTTTCTTCTGCAGGTCGATGTTTGATATGATATCATATCATCAAAAGCCATGAATTTTTTTTCAATGTCCAGACAGGTTATACCTCAGATAGATTCGATTCCCGACGATAATACACAATCTTTGTTCATTAGAGCTGAAAATAGGGTCGGTTAGAATCAAAACATATTCAGATCAATCTGCCAATCAATTTTGCTGGATTTGGATTTGAATTTTTTTAAAAAAATTGAAACCAAACCAGAATATTGGGTCAGATAATATTCAGCCTTGAAAACGAGTTGGATAATCTCTATTTATGGTTTCCAAGCAGGTTTCGTAACTCGCATGCGATCTTGATAGTGTTTATGATCGTATTTTTTATGTTAGTTTTTATTATTAATTTCTACTCAAGATTCGATTTATATCCAGATAATATCAACTTATATTTATATTCAGATAGAAAGATATAAATAAAATTAATATCCAACTTACACCATATCTATTTAGAATAAATATAAATATATTTAATATCTAATTTATACTCATATCTGTTTAGAATAAATATGAAATTAATTTTGGTATCCATTTAATATCAGCAATCATATTCATATGTTCTAATATAGGGCCCATGTTCATTCAATTTTCCATCATATTATATTCTTTATACATACCTACCACTTCTCGTGTCCTACTCACAATCATTCAACTATCGGAATAAATCGTTCTCAGCATATTGAATTTGTGACCATGGAGCCATCTCTTTGCCTGAATTATAATGTGGCAATCTCATTATAGAGGGGACCAGCCATGGTGGGCCAGCAGACAGTGCCTGGCCTATCAGAATCATTTCGGAGTCAGAATGAGCTCTAATTGGACGATGCTCTTAAAACGTTTCTTATCATAAAATAACGCACAAGATGCCCAGTGTGGCACTATTTTTGCGTTGCTGCGTGCGTTCGCTTTACGGTCCGTAAACCTCCTAATCCTCGCACTCTGGTCTCCAGGAATATCTTATGGGATTTTTACCATAAAAAAGAATATCTTATGGGATTTTTACCATAAAAAAGAATATCTTATGGGATCCCTTCACCAAGACTTGTCCCATTTTTCTTGCACTAAAACAAACTAAATTATGGACTGCACAGTTTCTTTCATTTGGTGGGGTCGGCAAAAGCTTTGGCCGGACCGACCTGCTTCCTTGGTCGATATTAATCATTTCATGCGACCGCATCACTAACCATATGGAATAAAAATACATCAAGTGCACCGGTAAAGAATTTGGTGGTGGTTTTTGAAAAAGAGAAAAACAAAAGGTCCTGTCGGCATTGAATGAATTTTAATTTCCATGGTGACGTCTCCTTAGATACTGTTCAACCAAAGTATCTACATCAATGAGTAAACAAGCCCACTTCTTGTAAAAAAATAAGCCCTCCTCAAATGAAAAACAAATTAGAAGAGTTAACAATCTACAGAGAAGCCAGTGCTATAAACTAGTGGCGGCATATATAGCTAATTATACAAGAGTTATTTTATGAACTGTTGTGACAAATATTTCTTATGATTTGTTAGATATTTTATTTTCTGATTTCTATGAATATATTTATTCTAAACTAGTTTAATAAGTTTGATCTTATTAAAAATTGAAAAAAATGGCTAGGTTACTAGAGGAGGGACTCAACTCTCATGAGCAAAAAGGATCAAGGGTGCACATCGAAAGTGCCACCGAGATGAGAGAGAGAGAGAGAGAGAGAGAGAGAGAGAGAGAGAGATTAGCTTAGCATACCCTTAGCATTTCCATTACCATTTTACCCCTAGCAATTTAAAGAACCAAATTACGGCATGCAAATCATTTTTATCTAGAATATGTCAAACATTAATTGAAAGAGCTATCAAAGATAGATGATGCCAGGAAAAACTTTCCCCCAAAGAAGAGTATATAGGCAATGAGGTGCATAATGAGCCGGGGCGGCCGCCTCCAAATACTTCCAACTTTCCAAAGCCCCGAAAAAATGGGGTCGATCCCATGGGGATTTCATTAGATCGATAAGTTGGCAACATTGGAAATTATACTAGGTTGATGAAGAAAAATTTTCTGATAAGAAGAAGCTGTGGATTGGATTATTCCTATTTTTTGAGAATATTAGATTCTATTATAAAAGACCTATTTACATTATTATTTGAAATTTAAAGATTGTGAGTTCTTTGGCTTCCTTCGGTTCACATAGGGATCAGAGAGGGATGCTTCCTTAATCACAGCAATTTGTGATTGATACAACAATCATGATTCGATGGGTTTCATCATCTGTAAGAAAATATAAAATATATAAATAAATCTATCTCATTCTATTAGCTTAAATTTTGGAAAAAGTAGTGATTTCAACATAGTATTATAGCAGAGATTCTGTGTTTGGATCCTATCTTCGTACTCTTTAACTTCGTTATTAAAAATTTCAAATATTGAGCTTACGCATTAAAGAAAAGTCTGGCTCATATATGAAAAAAATATAAAAAAATATAAAATATATAAATAAATTTATTTTTTAAGAATAAATGTTGATTTCGACGTCATTTATTAATGTTGGATCCAATTATGACGTCTTGCCAAATACGTACTGTTGTGATTGTGGAATGCGGATCCACATTCCTGCCTCTGATGCGACGTCTTCTCTCGGACAAGACTCTTCTTTCGCATCAAAGGCAGTAGATGAGAAAAACGTTAATTTATATTAAGTAGTAAGTAGTCGGCACTAAGTAGCGCATGACTCGTGAAATAAGTACTGGCAAGTAGATTTTTAATAATTTAGATTACTTTTAGGCCAATAAGAAGGTTCACAAATATCTGGAACACCATTCGATGGCTCAAAAGGAGCTTGGACGGTGCTCTGCCTGGATCATAACGCAAAATTGCTGCTTTAAGTGCATCTGGAATCGAGACGTTTAAAGAATCGAGATATGGTTTGGAAGTGTGCACTATTTTTTTTTTGTTTCAAATTAAATTAGTGTGGTTAGTAACTTTATATTCATTACTGTGCATTAAGAGTAGTGCCTGCAAGGTTATTTCCCTTCAACATAACAACGCAGTGGACTTGATAATTTCTATGCGGGCCTGGGATTGCTCACACTCGACCATGTTTCAAGGTCCGAATCGGGTGAGGGCTCATTGTTCCACGGGCTTTGACCTGGCATAATTGTTAAATATTTCGCCAGTTAATGGAATAACCGAAGCTCAGGTTCCGGAGCTGCCTTAGATTAATGGGTTGTTAGCCCATGTAGAGATGCATTCATGGCCTATCAAGATAGACCAATACTTTTTAGCCTATTAAGTATGGGCCGCTTCTCAAAGTATAATGGCGAACCCATCAGAAAACAGTTCATTTCTTTATGGACACGATTTATGAACACGATTTAGAATATTTATATGGACACGATTTTCATTAAACAGGCACCAATTTCAAACAGGTTGCATGAACGACTGAACTATTTCATTGGTAGCCCCATTAACAAAGGAATTTCTAGCTATTACGCTTGCTAAATAAGACCTAATCCCGGTACCACCCATGCAGAGACCAAATAGCAACAAGTAATCCCAGCAAGTAGCATGCAGATGCTACTGTTTTAGCTTCTGTTTTATTGAGTATCCATGTTTCCAAAAACGTTGTGCATAATACCTGTTATGTCCTTAATAAAGTGAATAAACTTATCTCATTCTATCTAAAAATTTAAAAATATTTTTTTTAATAATAAATTATTCTAATTTTCAAATGGTAGGAATTGGATTTTTTTATATATATTCCATGTATATTTTTTTTATAAAATATAAAAATCTTATTCCTACGAAAAAATTATTTTTCTACCTTTCTATTTTGAAAACTCTAATTAGGCATAGAAGAAATCTATATTTTTCTGATCCTACTTTCCTTCTTTTTTCACGAACAAAACAGTCCGAAATTTAAAATTGTTCATGGTCCTGAATCTGTCAATTGTAGACCACAGATTATTATTGTCTTAAAAATGACATGTGTTGGAGAAAAATGAGTCGCCCCGAAACACATGGACGCATGGCCAACACGTGCTTGGAGGCGCCCAACCTGGAAGCATCTTACTGTAAGGTGCGCAGCCGAAGGCCCGACCTCAGGGCTCTCGGCCTGACGCCCGGCCAGGTGCTCGACCACCTGCTGCGGTCACATCCTTCTGCTGCTCGACCAGAGACCATACCCTGCTACCGCCGTCAACAATTAGTGCGCATGGCCTCTGCTAATTTTCGGTCTACTCGACAATTAATGCGCATGCTATCTACGGATCTTAAGCCCTCCACGGCAAACATTTAACCCACTCAGTCACGTCCACGATAACTCGCCGGCTCCGGCCTGATCCCCCATGGCAACGCATCCATCCGCCCGACCGTGCATTAATTCACACGATCGTGCTCAATCATGCCAGTAACCCATTAATTCGCCCCGCCACGTCTCAGGTAACCCTGCAGTCCTCCTATAAAAGAAGAACCCCTTCCTCCTGAAAAAGGGCTGGCTTCGAACTTGGATTAAGTAGTCCATCTCTCTCTCCAAAAGTAAGCCTCCCTCTAACTTAAACATCGGATGGCCGGCACCGAAAACCCCGGCTACCGGCTTTTTTGCAGGTTGCCTGGGGGACGCAGTCGCCGACGCACCACGTCGCCCGCCGAAGCTCCTCCCCCTCAGCCAAGCGGTCGCCTCCGGATCCAATTTCCAACAACAACATGGAACTTCCGATCATGCATTTCCGTGATTGACACCAAATTAATTTGCTTCATGGCCATTACGAAATACTCATCTTCCTGAAAGAATCAGTGCTTCCGCAAAAGGATTCCCTTTTCTCAGTGATCAAACCAGCTACAATACTCTATAAATCCCGGAATTTTTTATTTCTACAAACAGAAATCGTTCATAAAAAAGTGGCTTATCACTATTTTCTCCGGAACAATATATGTGAGCACAGATGTGCACATTCTTCTGAAGGAGATGCAATACAAAATTAAAAACAACCATAATAACAATTAGGAAACAAGAACCGAGATTCACCCCAGTGATGGAACCCAATTCCCGAAACAACAAAGGGCATTAGGCAAGGAATTTTGTAGATGCAATATGCATACATTTATGCATGCATGCATGTGTGTTTTTGTTTATTTCTTTCTTTCGGCAAGGCACACAGCCATTGCAAGATGTAACCAGAAAGAATAGAAGATGAAAGCTGGCCTCTTCATGAATGTGAGAATCAAATTTACTGTATCATAATAGAATGAAGGCATGAAGACTGGTGTTGGTTTATTAATAAAATATTTAATTTAGAATTTTGAGATTTTAGAATCTTATATTAGATATTTATCAAATTATAAACTTAGTTAAATATAAAAACTCAGACTCCCAAATAACTTGGTATTCTAAATACATAGATTTAATTTTTTATCTTTATCACTCTCCTCTCTTAAAATTCTACGAAAATTTTATGGACATCTCTCTCACACGGTATCTTAAAAAGAAGCATAGAGATGCATTTTATGGACATATCTCTCACACGATATCTTAAAAAGAAGCATAAAGATGCTTTCTCTTCTCACAAGACATCCCAAGGGATGTCTCACAATCGGACTCTTCGAAATACTTCCATAGATGAAAAGATACATTCTTACGAAAAGATGCATCCGATCTGATGGTGATCCCAAGGGACACAATCTTTGAGGAATGGATAGATTATACGAAGGGATGTATTCAACAAAAGGATGCTTAAGCATCTAATCATACTCACCCTTTCATATCTATAAATAAAAAAAGATCGTACTTTCTATCCATGATAACATCTTTTTTTTCATATAAATAATTCTAAATTAGAGAAGAGAATTGAGAGCACCATGTGAGTGAACACAAGTGCACCCAATAAGCATTTGAGAAAAAGATTGTGTCCATATATAAGAGGATTGAGAGAGATTGCTTCAATCAAATTTGCTGATTTTCAACGTATTTGAATTTGGCTAGTTCATATTCGACCATGATTCTCCTTTGTTAATTAGAGTGCACTTAAAAAAAATACAAAGCGATTTATAGTAGATCGTCATCAACTATTTGCATTTGGACAGAACGAATTATATTATAAAGAAAGCACCTTTCATAGCATGCCTCAAACTATGC
The DNA here is from genome assembly GCA_025769935.1 of Phoenix roebelenii. NCBI lineage: Eukaryota > Viridiplantae > Streptophyta > Magnoliopsida > Arecales > Arecaceae > Phoenix > Phoenix roebelenii. The sequence continues at coordinate 16,184,210 of JAOXJJ010001100.1, forward strand.
GGCATCAAAACTTAATTTATTTATTTAATGTGTACATAAAGCTATTAATTAAATATTAAAATAAAATAATAAAATTATATAAAAGAGATTTATAGGATTTTAGCATGCAGATTATTTTCCAACATTTAGATTTGAGGGAAATCTTAAAAGAGTAGTTCATTAAGTTGGAGCACGTTACACCCAATAACAACTTCAGGTAGACTAGCTACATATCAAATTGACGATATCTAAAGTATGCATTGTAACAAAGAATAGTCCCATATGAACTAGCATTATTGAGGATGGCGCAACCAAAACAAAGAAACACACTTCGATTACGTTGGTTCCTCATGGCTTCTTGAACAGAGCATCATGTTTCTTGAGAGAGCTGCCGCCACCTCCACCTCCACCTGCGCCCCCTCCAACTCCACCACCCACTCCACCACCTCCGCCATGTCCACCACCACCGCCACCGCCACCCACTCCACCACCTCCACCTCCACCTCCACCTCCACCTGAGCCCCCTCCAATTCCACCACCCACTCCACCACCTCCGCCATGTCCACCACCAATACCTTTCTCACCCTTTCCTTTATGACGGTTCTTTTTACATCCCTTGCGACGATGATGACTACCCTTCCCAAATGCCCCACTACCACCAATTCCACCTCCTCCTCCAACTCCACCACCAATGCCAACGCCTGCACCACCTCCTCCACCAGCTCCGACACCAATCCCGTGCCCAGCTCCGCCTCCTCCACCAAACCCGCCACCAGTTCCACCACCTGAACCACCTCCTCCACCAACACCAACTCCACCTCCGCCTCCTGTACCACCACCTCCTCCACCAAAACCACCGCCAGCTCCTCCTCCAGCACCACTACCAATGCCACCGCCTCCACCAAACCCACCACCAGCTCCACCGCCTCCACCAAACCCACCACCAGCTCCACGGCCTCCACCAAACCCACCACCAGCTCCACCGCCTCCACCAAACCCACCACCAGCTCCACCGCCTCCACCAAACCCACCACCAGCTCCACCGCCAGCACCAACACCAACACCAACGCCAACACCAACACCAACGCCAATGCCACCGCCTGCACCAGCACCACCACCTCCACCAACTCCAACCCCGACTCCGCCACCTACCCCGACGCCCACGCCAGTGCCACCACCAGCTCCACCACCACCACCTATACCAATCCCGCCTCCAGCACCGGCACCTCCACCTATTCCGACGCCCCCATGCCCACCTTTGCCAATGCCACCACCAATTCCTCCACCTGCTCCGATCCCACCACCACCCGCACCAATGCCGCCGCCAGCTCCCCCCCCTCCACCAACACCCCCACCGATCCCACCACCAGCTCCACCGCCAGCTCCACCACCTCCACCGCCAGCTCCACCACCTCCACCAGCGCCTCCCCTACCAACACAGTCCTTAAGCCTTCCCTTACCGACCCCCACTCGCATCTCTCCCAGCATAGGCTTCCCAAAGCTAAAACGCCTGCCATCACCGAAACTAGACGAATGCCCAAAACTCCAACCGTTCGAACCGCCTCCCCTGAAACCACCACCACCGCTCCAGCCCGAGCCGGACTCAAAGAAGAACTCCGGCCTCTTCGCCTTCCCGTCATCCTTTCTCCCACCATTCGTCAAGCCCTCACTCCGAGCACCGCTTACCGCCCACCATAAAACCACCAGGAGGATCCAAAGCCACTTCACCCTAAGAGCGGTAGAGGGATTACCCATACCCATTCTAAGGGAAACTCTGCGTACACCATGAATCCAAGCCGGAGGGCTTTATATAAGACTCGCTCGATCCCTATAATTTCCCCATTAATTTCTAGTGACGAGTAGCGAATTAAATGCTCCGCCGCTGGCTTTTGAGCTCGCTCCACTTCTACGTGAATCTTGCTCCCTTGCATTCACATCCAGCTTCCCCATCTCTCTTTATGCTTTCCTCTTTTGGCTCATTAACCTTGGGAACGAGCAGGTGGCGCTGCCAACCGCCTGCAAAAGAGAGAGGAGATGCATGCTCCGCACAGGGGCGGAGGCGTATCTTTCTCGCGAAAGAAGGATTCGTCTTTCTTCGCGCGAATCCACCGTTGGATCATCCACCGCTCGCTTTGAAAGCTAGGATAGCAACGGATTCGGAGCGCTTCCTACTTTTCTTTCTCTGATCAGTATTAAATTATTAGCGTGCTTTAGGAGGGTGGCTCGCAGAAAGATTGATCCAACTTTACAATGGCCAGCCGCGCTTTTTCTCTGGCTTATCGTTAATAAATAGATGGCGAGTTCATAAATAGATGCGTTTCTTTTGTTTCTTTTTTAAGAGAAAATGCCATGTCCGTCCTCTTCCAAAGGACGCCCGAGTGTTGGGTTGACGACCTATCGTTAGACATGCATAGAATGATAGAAAGAGGCGATATGAAAACGAGAACGGGAGCCGATGGACATGGGCATTAGTCATGAGGCTTCACATGAGAAAAGGGAGAGATAGAGCATTTATTATCTTTGCTAATAAAGGAAAAATCTGGTTAGGAGCTGGGTCGGATAGGTGGGTGCTGGATGCTTTGTTGCTTGCGTGAAATGTTCAGGAATTCATGATGCGTGGAAGGATGTTTGAGAGTATAAATAAAACTAGTCTGATTTTGGAAATGGTTGGGGGCCAAGATTCGAAATATTTGGTGGCTAGGTTCTTAGACCTGTTTATGGATGAACAGAGAGTTCGTGCTGCTGATATATA
>JAOXJJ010001100.1:16187040-16224845 GCA_025769935.1 Phoenix roebelenii
TGCTGATATAATGTGTGTGTGTGCGCGTGCGTGCGCGCTGCTGATATAATGTGTGTGTGTTTCCTCTTTACACTATGTAAGAACATAACTAGGAGGTTTCACTTTATCGAGTTGGATAAGGATTGTTTGGATGTTGGAAATTTTTATAGAGCGATAAGATTTTCTTGGCAAGAATTTTAGTTCGTAATTACATTAAGGGTTCGTTTGGATCGCAGAAAAAAAAGAAGGGAAAGTGTGGTCATCGGGAAAGTAATAAGATGCCTCTTGTTTGGTTGGGGTTTTCAAAGGAGAGAGATGAGAAAGTTGTATTTCCATGGGAATATGATTCCTATATTTCATGAAAAAGTTTTTTTCATGAGAAACATGAGAAAGTTACTTTCATATGAGGCGGAAATCACTCCATCTTTATTTTTTTCCAAAAAGATCCTTCAGCATTAAAGAGTCATCAAAGACCTAATTTTTATTAAGGGTATAATAGGAATTATACATAATTTTTTCAGGAAAGTGGATGGTCAACCAAACATAAGCACTTTGAAAATCTGTCACTTTTCCATGTTTAACCAAATATGCCAAAAGTATATTCCCACGTATTTTCTTCCTGGAATCATATTTCTAGGAGGGAAAATACTTCCCGCGAACTAAACGAGCCCTAAGAGATGAAGAGTTTCTCAGAAATTGGAGTGGTCCGGTGACACCAAATCACTGGTTTTTTGGATTAAGATAAATCATATCAGAAAAGAAATATCTTATCTTCTCGCATTCAAACATTTTGTACGGAAGATCTAGTAATCCAATCTTCATTTGAATTTAGAGGGTTAGAAGAATTTCGCGGATAGCTATCCTTCTTGTTCCTTACTTGTTTCTTCTTGGGAAGAGATTCCAACTTTACTTGCAGGTAAGGCTGCAAATGGGTTGGGTTGATCCATGACTCGACTAGACCTGACCAATTTAGACTTGATCCGACCTTATTTAAAGAATTTGCGAGGCTGGATCGAGTTCTAAATTTGGATCAGTTCTATTTCTTTGGTCGGGCTTGGGTATATTGAATTCTGACCCGACCCAACCCTAGTACACCGTTAAAGCCCATAGCAGTGCTTAAGGGTCTCTAACTCTATATTCCTCTAATTTCTTCTCGTATTTAAAGACAAGAGGAATGAAAGAGATTATTTTTGTATACTATTGAAAGACATGAATTTTATATTAAAGCTTAGGTTGGTTACATTAAATGAGAATGCTCTTCTTCTAAGAAGGAAGTTTAAACTAATCAAGGCAAAATAGAGTACAACTTTACTGATGGGTTCATGATGATTTTTTTTGCAGCTGTTAAACTTTATCATGTGTCATTATCAAAACTATATTCCTCGTCTTGGCCCATGGCCCCATGTATGCTTTTTTGGTAATATATTTTGAAAAAATCGTAGTAGATGCATTTTAACAATTTTAGATGATATCACTGCTGACTAAAAAGGATTAGTATAGATGTATTTTTTTTTACTAAAAAAAATATTAAATATATGAATAGAAATTTTTTCTTGTAGCTAACAAGGTTGAGCTTATCATTACTAGGTTAGTTTGTAATGGCATCAATTCTTGTTGCTTAAGCACTTTCACTTGTATGGTCTTGCATAATCTGCTTTCCGTAGCTTTCATTCATTGCAAAAAAAACAAGCATAGAGAATAATAAGTACAAGAACCCAACCTGGACTTAATTCGGATCCGAATTTTTTGGGTAAGGTTCGTAGGAACTAGGTTATACATGGATCTGATCCCACCTGAATGATCCGCTGGGTTAGAAATTTTAGCCATGGATCCGAGCTGAGCCGTCCCGATGTTCTATTGGATTGGGTCTGGATCCAATATTAGAACCCAAATAAGAAAGCGAGTTGGGTCAGGATTACTCATGACTCAATCCGATCCGATCCATTTGTATCCCTAAGGTAGGTCATCTTGGATGGAGTTTTCCGGGACACCTGATGGCCTTGATTCAACCACCAGAGGTAGCAATATTAATATTGCATGGCGCAGCCGATCGTGATAAGAGCGTTATCAACTCAATCAGTTGGACGGTCATGATTATGCTCGCTTGTCTGCCTAACTAAATCGGATGGAAGGTCAAGATTATGACGAGAGTTTGGAAACCAACGTTTCCCTCTTTAGAGCCGCGGCTATAAAAGGGGCGGAGCCGAGCGCTCTAACTTTCGCCTGGCCCAGATCGTCTATCCTCTGAGCTCCTGAGATGGAGAACACGAAGGCGATCCTTGCGCTCTCTTCTCCCTCCGAATCCCTAGCGCCCGAAGCCGAATCACAGATCTCATCTCTCCTTTGCGGTACACTTTCTTCCGTTCGGAAACCCTACATTCTTGTCTTGTGACGTACTGCTAGAAACCTCTCTGCCCATCATTGCATCGTTCTGGTAGGCTCTTCAAGAGATTCGGTGGAACCTATAGAAAACTATTAATAATTTTTTTGGGATCAGTTTTTCTGATTGAGGATCTAAGAAAATCGTCAATCTCGTTAAATTCTTGTAAGTCTCGAGTTTTCTTTGATGGATACCTGAATGCTTCGCCTCCTCGTTGTTTTGATCTTATCAAGATCGTATTTGCTGCTTAAAGATTCATGCTAAGATGCTTTTGCTCGCGGCATTTGGAATTTCTTGATCCGTTTAAAGATCTGAAAACTTTCCCCTTTAGGATTCAAGAACTATAGTTTCTTGAACGAATTCTAATAGATTTTATTCCCTTTTTTCTATTTGTGGATTATCTAAGTGCTACGATGTTTCTACTGTAATTTTGTTCCCATATATGTTTCCATAAGCATTTTCTAGTGAAATCTTTAACGTTGATGCACGGAAAAGCAGAGTTGCAGCGTGTTTCTTGATTAATATCAATATAGTATTTATGCTATTTTTGGAAGGAATACTCATTCCTCTTCTTTGTGTAGATCAATATGTGAAGTCATCGAATCTTTCTATATGCTAGGATTTCATCCATTTTGTAGAATCTATAGAAAACTAGTAGAAGTTTCTAGGATTAATCTGGGAGCAAACTCTTGAGTTTTCTTATGAATTCCATGCTTAAACATCTTGAATTCCTACTTTTTGGAATTAGTTTGCTGAAGATATTCAAATATTCCTATCTAGGTGTTAAAATTGTAATTTCTTGAATGGAGTCTTATAGTTTCTTTTCCCTGAGCCATGTAATTTAGTTTGCTGGTTTATTTCACAAGCTATTCAGTGTCACAAGGACTTCTAAGTGTGCTTATGCAATTCTAACAAATTATATTTCGATGGTTTCTGGTGATTGAATGGATTCATAATTTTTTTTTTCTTGTGGAGTCTTCTCCAATACTAGAAGATCTGGAAAGAGAGATGCACGTGTCATTTGATCAATGTGTGATTTAGTTTATTCTGAGACAAAGTTGTAAACTTAAAGATTTCTATAAGGGTTGCCTTAACTCTTCTCTTTGTTTTGGTTTTCATCTTAGATCATATTTACTGCTCAAAAGCTCATGTTTAGATGCTTTGGCCTGCAATCCTTGGAATTTTTTGGTTAATCTTCAAATATCTGGAAATTTTTTCCATTCCAGGAATCAAGAATCGTAATTTCTTGGACTAATCTCGACGTATTTCTATTTTGGGATGATTTAAGGACCAGTGTTCTAAAAAGTGGCTGCAATATGTGGGTGGTCAATGGATTGCATGGTACATATGCAGTACATGGATGCAGATGCGATTACTATTTTTTAACTGTTTAAAATAAATATAATATTTTAAGTCTAATAAAGAAAATAATGATAGTATTTTTTTATGGATGGATAATAACAATAGTAACAGCAACATGTATTACTTAATATCTACCGTCTAATAGCAATAGTTATAGCAAAATCAATATTTTAGCACTATTAATATGTGTACAAGTCCTGCTTGAAACTCAGCAAATCTAACCATCAGCTTGAACCCGCTTCAGCTACACAGCCCCACATAAGATTGGGCTGTATATATAGCTCCAGAGTAACAAATGCAGCCATATGATATTAAGCCGGCCAGCTTTGCCGCCGTGCAATGCTAAGTTGACCGTCCTGGTCCATATGTGATATGAGTTATATAGTAATGCATACAAACAGTGCTGTATGGTCAAGGGGCTGCATATGCTGCAACATGCATTGCATTTAAAACACTGCTAGGTACTTTGACAGTTTAATTTCTACCATAAGTTTTGCCATATGCATTCACGAGCTCTTGTTATTGGTAGGTACTGCAAACTATTTGAAGCATTCTGAAGTCCTGAACTTCTAGGTGTAGTCCATGCAATTCCGATCATTTTTACTGCAGTCTTTTGGTATTTGAAGAACTGATGCTATCTATGTTTAACACTGAATGCATGTGAAATTTAGTTCATGCACTGCAAAATGCAGTTCCATCTGTCTGTCTGTTATACCAGCTCAAGTTATATTATCTGCAGCAGGATTTTGCGCTCTTCATTTGCAATCTTGGTTGATTCTTTCTGCATTTGAAGGTTTAGTAAAGTTGGTAAAATTCATATAAAATTTAATGTTTCTCAGTTCATTATTGAAATTCAGTAAAATTGACAATCTAGTTGAATTCTTGCAAACCTGAGAGAATTCTTTAATTACAATTTGGAAGCTTCCCAGATTCTGGTTTGATTGTATCAAGATCTTATTGTTTCCAACGACTTGCAACTTTTGGAATTAACATTTAATCTTTGAAGATCTGAGAACCTTTTTTCCTAGGATTTAATGATTGAAATTTCTTAAGTTGATTTTGATAGTTTCTCTCCCCTATATTCCATTTTGGGCTTATCAGAGCATTATTTCAGGTCTACCATAATCCTTTTGAAATGTGCTTATGTATGCTTTGCTTGATGGTTGATTGTACGAGTTAAACAAAGTTTGTGAACTTCTAAGTGTTCTTATGTGATTCAGAAAAAAAAAATCACAAGATGGTTTCTTGAGATGCAGTAGATTGTGAACTTTTTATTTATGGAATCTTGTGTGGTACCAGAAGGTGACATTATCATTTCATTGGAACATATATGATATTGTTGTTGATGCTTTCTGAAATAGATGCATGTATCCCTTGATCAAAATCGGTTTGATGTATTAGATTTGCAAGGAAGTGGCATCCCTCCTCGATCTAACTTTATGCAAGGCAATATTATATTTCAGCTCATGCCCTTGATCAGCAAATGCTATTAAATAGAGGGTTAAGAAGTCCTTGATATAGTTGCAAGTTTCTGCCATTAGGGATATTATAGTTTTGCTGTCTTCTCATCTTGGTACAAATTCTTACTTTAAACATCCATTAATGAATACAGATGTGTCACAGCAGCTTCAGATAGCTATCCAAAACATGCTTAAGATGACCAGGTAAGCTTCTTGCTGGTTGTCATCTTCATACTAATAGTTTGAAGGTAAAACCAGTTCTTCTCAATCTAAAGAAACATAACCTGTTTTGTGTTTCAAGAAAAAACATGACTACCTTAACTAGTGCCTCACTGCAGAGTTAAGTGTCTCTTCACTTGGATGGGCGTCAACTGGTTCAGTTGGGAGAGTTGCTGGGAGTAGTTACTAGTGACCTGGGTTTAGGTCCCACTTACACCACTTTAAAATTTACTATCTCATGAATTGAGTAGGGGCTAGAAACCCCTTTTGTTGTTCAAAAGAAAAGTGATATTTTCATTTTATTCCTCTCTTACAGCATGTCATTATTTTTGATAATTATTTTTCTTCTAGGTATATCTGTTGCTCTTTATTTTATACATAAATTTTGGGTTTTGATCCAAACATGCAAAGCTGACGGTTCTGTTTGCTATAACTTTGTGTATCAATCAGTTTTCTATCTTCCTTTTGTTAATTTCTTGTTTCTGATTGTGCTCATCGTACATAAACAGTGAGATTGATGAAACCTCTGCTGAGATAATGGAAGAAATAGAGAAGTCCAAGGAGTCTGCAGGTGTTAAAAATAAGATCTTGGAGGAAGAGAAAGAACGATTCCAGAAAGCTGCTATTGCTGTGTTAGAGATGCTGAATGGCAGTAATGTCAATTAAGATCTGTCTACTGTTACTTCGTGAAGCATTACATGTTTTTCTTTTTATTCCATTCTTTTTTCTGGCTAGAGCCATTCATGTCACAGGGTGAACTATGTGAATAGTAGTTTGGCCTTTGAACATTGACACATATGCAAGGTTGTCCTTTTGTGCATGATTTTCATATTGTCAATTGAAGTCAATTTTTACTTTGAAGGCTACTATATTAGTTATTTGGATGGCTGTTCTTACAGGAAGATAGTGCTAGAGTTATGGTGTTCAGTTATTAAAGTATATAATGAACACAATGTACTTATATCATCAGTTTTTAATATTTCATCTTCTTTAAATTATTATTAAATGATAGTGCGCAATATTTGTAATGGGAAGATATTTGATATCTCAGAATCTTTTTATGTGAAGGATAATCTGTTCATTTGCTGGGTACGAATTTTATAAGAATCTCTGCAACATTGTCGAGTATCTTGGTCCTGACATCATGTAAATGGCCTTGGATTTTTCTTTCATCCAAGACAATCTAGACATATAAGGACTTCAGAGACGTTGGCCTTTGTGCCCATGTACACTGCCTCAGTATGAAACAGCAGTTAATGAGTCCTGTAATTATGGAAAAAAGACCCAGATGGAATATATTCTGGTGTTTGGCTTTTTAGATGGTTCAGGATTTGATCCACTTTAAAAATCTTTGGATCTAGTAGAAAAACATTTCAGCATTATATAGCTATTGAACTATGCCATGAGTTAGATGTATGTATCTTTAAGTTAGTATTAGTCTGTTGGAGGGCTTAAATATGTAGTGCTTATATCTGGAAGCTGCTGAAGAGATGGATTTGCAAAAAAACTTTCTATACTTCATAACACATATATTCTCTGTCCATATGTTTTTGTTCATTCTTTATGTGGTTATCTACACAGATCTAGCTATGGCATTAAGTCAAATTTATGTTGTTATCAGAAGACTTCACAGCCTAATGTTTGCACAGAAGTGATCAATGTTCCCCTAATATCTTGAACGTAAATCCAACCACAGTTAGCAACATAAGTATCATCTAGGTCAAGATGGCTAGTGTAGTAGCTAATACACTTGCATTGACTTTACAGCAGATTGATTGTTTGCAAGAAAGATCTGAATGCAGCCTAGAAAGGTGACATGCAAACAAGATTGATTGTATAGACAACACAACACTCATATTTTTATGTTATCAATAGTATCCTCTCATGAATAAAGTTTGAACACGTACATGTGGGTTCAGTAGCTAAACTTGTTTTATTTATTATTTTTTCTTAAAGGTATTTTTCTTTCTTGAATTGTAAGATATGAATTTGTTTTCTCACATAAGTAGAGAATAGTAATGTTTCAACCTTCACAATTGACTGTTAGTGATTATGAGCAGTTATGATTGTTCCTTTTTGTCTTTTCACCTTGATCAAAGTGATCACATATCTGATGCTGATATTAAAGCGGTGAATTATCGACTCCTTTTGCAATAGCTAGCGGTTGACCTTGTTTAACACTTCACTTACATGTTAGCATTTGCCTTCCTTTCTCTTCATTCAGAACAGATTGCTGGCAACATCCAGGATGCTTTTTTATTCAGATTATCAAGAGTAGTGAGTGGTGACTGTTCTTCTGTTGACTAAATATTTTTTTTCTAACTTGAAAGTTCTTTTGCTTGCAGTTCTTTCATTATTTAAGTTAAAAAAATTCTCTTTTTATGCACGCATTCAAAAACAATTTTAAATCAATTGTTTAAGGCTTCTTAGTTAAAATTGGTTGCTTTTTGCTTCTCTTCCTGTTTATTCTGTTTCCATGCCAGTCCATCCACAGCCTTCTCAACACCCCCCCACTCCAAAAGAACTTTTATTTTTTGCTGGACCGATCAAATTCTTTGTATTTGGATATCTTTAGTGGCTTCAGCTGGTTGTGCAATGGAGCTTTCAGCTTCTGCTTTGGGGTCTGACTTAGGCTTCGCTGCAGTCCAACTGATCAGTGTGAAACATTTTCAAGCATCGATGCAGTGCAGTTTCGCATTTTCTTGTGTACCTTTTTTGTCCTTTCTTCCAAGCTCTCTTTTCAGTCTTCCTACCTTTGAAATCTCCTCTTCAGTTTTTGGATGAGGATGGATGAGGTCAAAGTTTGGATCAAGATTTCAATAGTATATAGTGCATTGATGATGGAAGGCCAATGAAGTAGGAGTCTGCCATAGGCTGAGGAGATGCTGATGGACTGTGCATCAAGCCTTACCTGGTCATAACTCACCTTTCAATACATTCAAATTCCATACAACCACCTTTGAGTAAGTTATTTTGTTTAATAAATTCAACATAGAATTTTCCTTCTAACTGTTCTCCTTTTTAAAATCCATTTTTTCCTACCGTCCTGAAATTCTTGCAACTCTGGCTTTTATTTTTTGCTAGTTGAAGTGGAAGAGAAAATATTAGAAAGGACATCTGGGATCCAAAAAGTACATTGGTTAGTCTTTACACTCGGTCCATTATTTCATAATTTAATGATTTCTTCTCTATCCCCTAACAACCAAGGATGTAGGTATTAGTTCAAAATTATTAGAAAGGACATCTGGGAACTAAAAAGTACATCAGTTAGTCTTTACACTCGATCCATTATTTCAAAATTTAATGATTTCTTCTCTATCCCCTAATAACCAAGGATTAAGGTATTAGTGCCAGTACCTTTGCTGATCACCTTCCACCACATCATGCCCTTGCCATTCCAGCATGTGTCAGTTTGTATCAAAGAAAGAAAAGGTACTTGAAATCCCTTTTTGATAAAAAATATGAAAAAGTAGATTTAATAGGTGCCATGCTGACATGTGCCACTGCCAGGTGCTGGTACTAGCCTGGCATGATACATATTGGCCGGCACAGACCAGTACGACCAGCACTTGATAATATTTTAACAACAAAGTAATCCATTGAATTGTTGAGCAGTAGATTTTGTAATGTGGACAGGCATCAAAAACAGCATTTGTGCTTGGTTTTGGGGCATTGCTGTTTCTTATCAGATTTCCCATTGGTTTGGTGGTGTTTCTCAAAGGCTCTTTCTGAAGATGGGAACCATCATTTATCAAAATCTTCACTCTGTTCCCTTGCATAAACCCTCTGACTAACATAAGGGTAGATATCTGGCTCTAATCCCTGTGTTAGTCCCATTTTGCCTCAGCAACCATGGATTTCTACTGATAAGAGAGACATGTGGCCTGGTTGCTGCTAGTGTTGTTTGTGATGGCCATTTGTGGAATCTCCATCACCCACCAAACTGGTAAAGTTCTGGAATGAAATATAGAAGAATGTCACGTGGTTCTGTTTTACGTTGTAGTTAAAAAAGAAGAAACTAGAACTTTAGTTGCTCAGTATCTTGTGATTGCGTTTATTTGGGCTGTAACAGTATAAGTTTAGGAATCATACTGTTTCCAATGACTTTTGGTTTAGTCTTGATTGCTTCTTATTTAACACTATTTAGTGTTCCTTTTCCACATTAAGTTATTTGAAATGTTTGATATTATTTTCTTTTGTTAAAAACATGTTATCAGAACCAGTGACCTAAAGGACTCACCGTATTACCCTTTCTAGAAGAAATTTCAGTTCTTTACTTTTCATTCTGATCTCATCTTGCAAACATCTTATTCAAGACTAAAATACTTATTCCCCCATCATTTTTTCTTACTCTTTGCCTACCATCTCACTTGCATGGTGGCTGGTCTTCAGAAGCAGTTTTATTGCTTTGTGCCCATTCTCTCTCTCTCTCTCTCTCTCTCTCTCTCTCTCTCTCTCTCTCTCAGAGGAAATCATTGTGCCCATTCTCACGCTTACACAAATAGATATTCACACATGCAGAGAGAGAGAGAGAGAGAGAGAGAGAGAGAGAGAGAGAGAGAGAGAGAGAGACCCACGTCCTGACCTGCACATGTACAGACTGTAGACACCCCTCTTTTAATGCACCAGAAACTATCCAAGTGCCTTAAATAATGACACCCTGGGACACCACTTTTGCCGGAATGGTTTGATCATGATCGTATTTTGCATTGCATCTGAGGTTGCATACTTCAATATTTTCATGAAAGGACCAGATTACGAGGTTTCAGGATATCCGCTGTTCAAGATATTCGGACGACGTGTGAGCTACTGTTTGAAGTCATAAGATGTTAGTTATGTAATCATCTGACATTTTAGCCCACCTGACAATCAGGCAACTGGCCTTATTGGATGGTGAGCTCTCCGCCATCAGATATTTTTATGACAATGAAACATCTGTCTATTGGTTCTTTTCCGATGGTTTCTTCCTTGCCGTCAAATGCCTTCTAATGGTGTGATCCACACCATCAAAGGAAACATTTGTCTTTTAGCAACTAAAGTCCGAGTCCCTCTCGATCCATGGTTTTTTTATGAGATTTAGTGATTTTCTTTAGTGCCACATTGCTTGTGCCAAAACTAAGAGCCTCCGGAGGTACCTAAATAATCCCCTCTACCTGCTAGAAGCATTGCTCAGTATCTCTAGCAAGTGGCCTGTTAGCAAAGCTCCAGCGTATCTTGCAGAAGGTGGTCAAAATTTGATTGTTTTAGGCTCCGAAGGATGCAGAGGTTTTGGGCACTGCAAAAGGTCCCGGCCAAGGGCGTAGTGATTCAGGGAAGCCCTATTTTTTCTTCTCTTGTCTTTCCTTTTCTTTTCTGCTCTTAGTTTAGTTTTAATCTCGCATGAGCATGGCATGGCATTTTTTCCCATCCTAGTCTTTAGTTCTCCAGGGATTTTGGGGGAAGGAAAAGCGATCACACCGTCTTCCTTCCCCACCAATATTTCAGGTTAGTTCTCCCACAGTTAGTCCTCTAGTAGTTCTTGGCTTTAATTTTGGTAATGCTTCTAATAGTCCTCTCTGCTCAATCTTTTTTGTAGGAAAACACTTTCAACACGACCAAGGCTCCTAGTAAAGTATACTCTTAGGGAGGTAGAATCCATAGATCAAATATCTCCTCGGAGGCGGTGTCTCAGCGGCCAGCGGAAGGGAAGAATTGGTTGGCAATCGCAGAGCATTGTTTCAGACTTTCAGTGGTAGGTTTCTAGATCAAGGCTCATCAATTACTACATCAATAGCAACCCTCCACCGACTGGGGTGCGGCGAAACCCAATCCTGCAGAGACATGCACGCAGAGACTAAAAAACTTTGCATATGATGAACCTTTTAATCACTTGATTCTTTTCGAGCTACCTTTGTTATCGTTTTCCCCAATTCTTATTTGTCCAGGTAGGGTAAATAATTCTATCTAGTTTTTTTAGTGGCTGTAGTAAACTGGTAATATATAGTTTTTTGTTATTTTACCTAATTTTATCCAAGATAACAATGTTAGATGAATTTTCAATATAACTCTAATTGCTGTCACTGCTTTTCTCTTTAGTACTGTTTCTTTACTCAAAGTTTTCTAATTCAGTGATTGGTTGTTGTACAATTATTATAGTTGAGTAACATGTCCAAGTTGCTTTTGTGATATTGTTGTACAGATGTTCTTTCAGTTCTTCCCCTCACCAATCCAATAGTCGGTACTTTTTTGGTTGTTTTGATTCTTATTTTTTGATGATGTCCATGCATATTTATTTTTAGAAAGAAAGGCTTTTTAGTCTCTTTTTAGATGTATCTAACAATAGGATTACTATTTGCCGCCTGTTACTTTTGTTTTAGGAATGACTATTGTTACAACTTTGAAAAGATAATCGCCCATTTTTGGCAGCTGTACAAGCAATTAATAATATGAAATATTCATATCTAGCATTATAGCAGTAATGGACAACATAGCTCATTCTTTTTTAATACTTATGTTCTCCACATGGATTAGCCCGTTTATGTCATGCATATCAAATTACTTTTTCTGCATATTGCACTTGTCTTCTTGTTTATGTGAGCGTATATTGTTGACGAGCACTGCTAGATTCAATACATCAGATTAAGTCTTCTATACCCCTTAGATTTCATGCTTTTGCATGTATTGTTTGCAAACAGCCCTGTTTAACAGGTTCTATAAAATATTTTTCCTTGATTTTTTTTTTGTTGCAATGATAATGCAAAACATCTTGTAATCCTTAAAAGCACACTCACTCTAATCGCAGGTTGTAGTTATTGTAGTTATTACTATCATCATCATTATTATATTATAATAATCACATAATAATAATATTTTTAATACTAATGTATTATTATAATATTATAATGTAGTACTTTCATAATACATTAAAATAGTACTATAAAAATATTGTTATATTATTTAATAAACTTTAAAATGTATTATTTATTATATTATTCAGGTTAAATATCAAATTTAACCAGAATATTCGTTCAGACCTGTTTTCATATTCAAATTTATACGGATATAAATAAAAATTTGAGCATTCCACTAATATCTATACCTATTCATATTCATAAAAAAATGAATATAAAGATGGATGGACAACTATTCAAAATATCTATTTTTATTTATAACTCTATAATTTTATATAGCTCTCTATAATTTTTTTAAAAATAAATAATTACATTAATATACTATCAACTTTATTTATCATTTATTTAGTAATATTTTTAATTTATATCCATATTCATATCTATACTTTCAATATTCAATTTATATCGGTATCCAATTAAAACAAATATAAATATAAATTTTTATATCCAACTAATATTATAGATATAAATTTTTGTATTCTACTAATATATATATATATATCCATATTTATATTTATCAAATAAAATAATTATATAAATATATTAGTATTCAATTATATCTGATCTAATTTCAGCCCGAGTTGGTCCCCGTCATTGGCCGTTTTAGGGTTGCCAGGGCCATTCTTTCCAGCAACTCCGTCCAATGAAATGGAAGCGATAAGAGAAGTTCCATAACCGCTTTTCTAGGCTGTTTTTCAATATAGAAAAATTTAAAAAAATGGGGATCAGCCACGGGCAAAAGTACCACAGGCCCAGGTCCCTTTGGAGACCATCACACCAGTCGTCCTGCAGCATAGAACACCAGTGATCATAAAAATTCCAGCACCGGACCGTTTGCATTCCAGGCATGATTGATTTTTTTTTTTTCCTTAAGAAAAAATGCTTTCATTTTTACTTGTAATATCATCCTCTGGCCAAATGATGCTTGTTTTCCAGATATATTCACGCACAATAAGCAGCAACTCTACACCAGCTAATACATCCCAAGCCTGGTAATATCCAGATTCACACTTTTGACACTTCTCACTGTACAGCTAGTTCGTTTGTCATGGATCAAAATTTACAGGCCTGACAGCATATCTTCACGGCAAAAATATGCCCCGGTATTTTTACTATGTCCTGCATTTAACCTATCTGTAGAAACCCCTGAGTTCATGCCACAAACAAAGCAATGTATCAGATGCATCATCATCCCAATAATCATTATTAATCCCAGAAACGGACAACAGGGTCTTTAGCCACTCTTCATGAAGGGAGGAAAATTTAGATCTTCCTTCACTGGACTTGAAATTTTCACCAATCATCAATTTCATTCTTTGGCTAGCCTTTGATGCAGTTTCAACAACTTGTTTAGGAATCCCTGCCATCAAAGCAACTTGTAATCCATAGCTCTCTGGGCAAGCTCCTGAAGCAAGCCGGTAGAGAAATACTAGATCTCCATCCCCATCGAAAGAGCATCCAGCTCTAGCCTTGAATGCACAGGCCATGTGCTGCAAGCTTACATGAGGATGAGATGCAAATTCCTTTGTAAGGGGATGGTAGTGCGTGGCAAAAAGCAAACGACAGCGAACCCTTTCCACAAGATGCCGAAGTACCTTGAAAGGAAATTTGTGCATGGAAAAACATGTCATGGGTTAGACATTGGAATTTTTTTTGCAGAATCAAAACAAATGTTTTGACAAAGATGAAGTCCTCCGAAACAAACAGTAGATTGCAATGCAAGCTATGTTTTTCACCTTACAATTTTCTATTTTATATCTAAAATAATCCTTTCATATGATCATCCATTGGTTTAGTTAAAAATAGAACTCTGGGGCCTCATACACAGTTTGGGTTGTTATCTGATAAATTGATGCCCTGGCATGTATTTACATGTTGGAAATCTGGAGCTCCATACATCCGCTTAAATTGCCAGCCCAGGGCATCTTCAGTTTCACACCTGCTAGTCCTAGAGCCACCAGAACTTTGTCTACTTTTATGATTATAAAACATAAACCAAACTAGAAATGTTTACCTGTGACACTATAAAGTGGTCATCCAACCAAGACCTGACTGAATTATCACCTGACCTACAAATTCAAATCAAGACCCATGAATAACTGAAAAGTGCCTTCATCCCATACAAAGATCCAACTCCAACCAGGTTGCAGTTCGCTGTCAATTTTCACAGGCAAGTCCCAGAACTTTGTACGGAATGAAGTCAGTATTCATGAGAATGCTGGGCAGTATTCGTGTAGGGGGATCACTTTGAGTTGGATCTTTGTCACAACTATAGTACTGCACAGAAAGATCCAATAAATGATGGATCTTCCCGATCTTACTTTGCGAGATGGCATTTTGCACAGAGTAACCCGATAGAACATATGCTTAACTAGTAGAAAAGACTGTACTTACAGCATAGGCAATTGCATATCCATCAAAAGTGCTTGTTCCTCTACCAAGTTCGTCAAGCAAGACAAGAGAATCTTGAGTGGCATTTTGAAGAACTGATGCTGTTTCTGCACATTCAACCAAGAAGGTACCTAGAAGAGAGTAAATATTAAAAAGTTGAAAATGATTCTGATCTACAATAAATCGATATGGAATAAGTTGTTCATGGTGCACTCACTTTCGCCTGACATGATGCGATCGGTTGCACCCAGCCGTGTAAAGATAACATCAGCAGGTGAGAGTGCGCACATTTCACAAGGCACATAGCAACCCAGCTGCCAACGATGACATGTAAGGTAAGTTCAACACCTAACCTGATCTCTAAAATACCTGAAGATTAAATGAACTGAATTCAGTTGTCTAATATCCAACCTGGGCCAGTATAACAGCCAGACATGTGGCACGAAGTAATGTTGATTTTCCACCCATATTTGGTCCAGTCAACAACAGTGCACAAGGATGGTGTCCATCTGAGTCTTGACCAAGATAAATGTCATTGGGAACTAGACCATCTTCATTTTCTGCAACAGCATAGGGATGCCATAAACCCTTCATTCGCAGTGTTGGTCCTTTACTGTCTCGATGTGAATCCATGTAATCTGAATTAGCTGGCAGAAATACAGGCCTACTCATAGAACCATGTGATTGAAATGCAGCTTGAGCAAATGATTGGAGCACATCAATACAGTTCAGTGCATTGATGACTTGTGACCACTCAGAAGCCTTTCCAACAAACAGCTCAACTAGAACAGCTAATGTTTCAGCATCCGAATCTTTCACATCATGATCCTAGCAGTCATGATAAAATCAATGTACTTAAGCCAAGCATCATGGTATAATCAGTGGGTGGTTCCAGTGATATCAGGTTTTAAGTCACAATGAAGCATATGACACAAAAATAAAGGGCCTATAGAAGTAAGATAAAAGAGTTTTTATATTTAAGAACACTTTCAGATATTACATACTATTTTTCATCATTGCACCCATCACAAAATCGGACTAAGCTGTAAAAGAAGGAAATGATCACAAAATTAAAAGAAAAAAAAAGCAAATAGTAAACATCAATTTTCATAAAGCATTACTCATTGTTTTTAGTTAGATTGCCATTGTGCAATCTTTGAATTTGATGGAAGGAGCACTTTTACAGAACTTAAATACTGGTCTATCACAAGACCATTTGTGATATATTACATACAGTTACAGGTAAGCAAATTTCAGAACAGCCATAAGGCCATGCTTTAAGTTACATGCAAAAGATTCACTAAAATACAGTAGAAATTTACAGAATTTTGATATGTATTAGCAACATCTCAGACAACTTATTTCATAACTGTGCAGTTTGGAACATCCATAATGATATTAGTATTGAAGAACCCTACATTGTTAAAACTTAAGATTTGGTTTATAAGTTTATGCCAGCAATCTGTAGACCTCCAAACCAGAGGTAAAAAATATGTGAAGTTTTTTAATTGATGCCATGTAACGGAAAAAAAATATGGCACAAAATTCTATATAGCAAACCTGATACTGTGGAAAATCATCATCCAGAGCTACTTCATACTGGTAAAGTAGTTCGTCGAGCTCACTGAGCATAGGAAGATTCACAATTGTTGACAACGATGAGATTTCATAGTTCTTTTTCTGTAGAACACTTAACAAATTTATTCCCACTCGGAGACCTTTGACAAGAGACCCAAATGCTTTGATCTGAATAGGCCACAAAATATGCATGGTGATATTAATAAATCACCTTCTGTCAAGCAAAACAGAACTACCTGCATAATATTAACTGTTCCCTAAAAATAGAATGTTTTAGTGGTAGAAAGATTATAACATCTATCTAGCGAATCAATTCAAGGAAGGCACTATCATAATTACCAATGCACAATTATATGATGCATAGAAAGTATGGTGTAACCTGTTACCTGTCAGATATTTAGCTTGTGCTGACATCAGGGACTGAAAATAAGACCATGCATGTCACACATAGGCAAGACCATACGTTTTCTTTACAAAATTAAACAGAAAATTTTAATAAGAGAGCACACATTACGGTCATAGCTGCAAATGTGTGTATATACATGGCATTGAAGGGGGATGACAAACTGTTTTAGCATCCATTCCTCTTCCAACAAAAAAGTAGCAATCTCATGCCAAAGGAAGGCATGCTTCTAATAACTATGCTTATTTTATAAGCACAAAAGAGGGAGGAAAATGCTGATCTGAACAAAGAACTTTCATACTTCAAAACTAAACTTTGTGATGACAAGCCCAATTTTCAATGCTGATCTGAACAAAGAACTTTCATACTTCAAAACAGCTTTCCGACAAAGCTCAAAACAGCTTTTTCGAAAAGCTCCAAAATGAAGCTTCTCCCATTAAGCTGTTTTTAGCTTTCTAGAAAAACTAAAATAGCTTTCCAAAATTTTTACCAAACACCCTTTTTCATCCAAAAATGCTTTTGGAGGGCCAGAAAGTACTTTTTGGCCCTCCAAAAGCTCTCCCAAACGAGGCCTAAACTTTGTGATGACAAACCCAATTTTCAATTTTCTTATCACTTAAAGAAACAATAATGGGTAAAATTCTCCACCAACTCCAATCAGATATAGAAAAAAACAAGGTAATCCATATAGTACATGGATCCTCAAGTTTGCCAAAAAATACTATTGATGCCATAAGACTTAGAATTCGTTATTTGGTACATAAGATATTGCACACTTTGAGTTTATCCAAGTATATCCTATATATTATCATTATTTCGTCTCTTATAAAGCATAATCATGTACTATAACGCAGGCATGCCTGATACAAATAGAATGTGCAGATATTATCATACAATTTATACAACCTATAGTATCGCTATTAATAACATTAATACCTATAGAATAGATAGTCTGCCAGCAAACTGATTTTCTTTGACATCTGAAAAATAAATATTATTATTCCAATAGTAATACCATCAATTACTGACCACTTACAACAACCTGAATTGCATTTTAGGAAATACAAACTCCAGAGAACAGGCATTGCTACCACAAGCCCTTCGTTAGGAGGCCAGCTTGACCATGCAACAGCTTTGCTATATGCAATACAATAATCAAACAATCAACTACCAAAGCCACCTGAATGTGAAATCAGATATAGGTCAGGCCTATGCAAGTGATACAGGAATACCCCTGCATGCCGAGTGAACACATGATTGATCATAGATTAAGACACCTCAAGTAAATTCGCAGAACATGATCAAGTAATTCTTTACAAGAAATTTACAAGCTACTCAGCAGGCTGGATGTAAGGAGAAATAGCATATGGGTAGAAGTGATAGGCCCACTAATTAAGTGTTCTGTGCTCAAGGTGCGCACAATCATTTCTGCATGCATCAATATAGTAACTAGTAGCTAGATTTGTCCTGTAGAACAAGAAATGAGTTAGAAAAGTATTGATCCCAGAGTTTTGTTCAAAAGAAATCCAAGATTACAAACATTTGAAGTGCTTCAAAAAAATTTTAAACAGCACATTAATTACACCAAAAGAAGGTACATTCAAAACTGTGTTATTTGGATACAAGTGTCCGGCTTCAAAAATCCATGTCAGGTATGAGTTTGAGTTGGATAAATATCAGACACTGGAATATTTATGAAGCTCTATGATTGCCACTTATAAAAATTGTGGGACAGTTGAACTCTCGCAACAATGAGTTTGACCCCCCATTTCCATGTTACAAATGAGTATTCATTTTTTTTAAAGATTGGCCAATATAGGTATTAAATTAACTTTGCAAATACTTTTATATCCTTAAGTTCATTAGGAAGTATGAATGAGAAACATGTATATTGAAAGACCTTAACAACCAATATCTTCTTAATATTTATTTTTAATGTTTAAACAAATAGTATTACAGATATAAGTATAATTTAGTAAAATTATAACTTATTCTATGCATCCCATATCTCCATTTTTCCCTCTCTCGTTGAGTCAGGCACTTGGATGCATCAGAATCCTACTCTTGCATCTATGTACCAACGAATGTTGCAGGTTAGCTAAAAATGAAGCACTAGTCACAGTCAGTTTCCTCAAATTACTCTATCATGTACCTAGGATTTATTATAATTAGAGAGTAGAAGACAAATGAATATATTTCTCGGACTACGGCAAGCTAGCTGTAATAGACAGCACAATACCATATTGGCATTCATGTGATACATGCTTGCTGAGAAAACTAATGAAGAATTATGTAAAGCTAACTATGTTGTATAGAAAGTGGGAAATGGAGCAGAGAAACAATGCCAAGGATGCTACAACCAATCAAAGAAAAATATACATTTTTATGCTAATAAAAGATAAGATTTGGTACAAATTAAAGTGGCTTGGTGATACACAGTAGATCAGAGTACCTCATGACATGGACTTTGATATATGAACAAGAAAAGAGGAGGTAATACAGGCCTAATATAAAACTTGATGAAGGTAATGCATTTGGACTTTCAGACTTCGAATGATTGGCCTACAATATGTAGAGACTAAGCCCTATCAGTCTGACTTTTGTGGTACTTTTGATGCAGCTGTCCTTGTAATTTAGTGCAGATCCACAAAATATTGCTAGTAGAAAAAATATGGGAATGCATTCTTAGAAATGGTGTCATTTATACATAGCTGCATCATCTGTAGCTTTGCCTTCATGCTTGTGTAAGTTTTATTGCTGTCTCGTTGACAGATGCAAGTATATATTAGTTTATTATCTTAATTTTAATTTTCTTTTTTGTTATTTTATTATGTAGCCCGCTTACCATGAATAATAGTAAGCCTGGAGTCCTAGCAGAATCCATGGCCAGGTTGACATTAGGCAAAAGTTGTGAAACTATGCTTAATACTTATACCAAGCCTTCTTGCTTCAGAGGCACCTTTCATACCATCCTCTTGCTCAGCTGATATTCTTCATATTTTGCAAGGAATTTCATTGAAGTTGAGCCCAATAAATAACATCAAATCGTTTATTATATACAAGTCCCCATGTCGAAACTATGGAGAAACCGATAACACTATCCATTTACAGAAAGCAAGATAAACTTGCACATATAAAAGTTGAACATACTGCAAGAACAAACTGTTTATATGCACACATGTGACGATGACTGTAATCAAAAGGCAGCATGCATTCATGAAAGTACCATACCAGAACCAAACTAGAGGATGTAAATACGTAAAACATGACACACACACAGAGAGAGAGAGAGAGAGAGAATCAACTACCCGTTGTTTCAGTACTCTTTCTCCAACCAAAGGCAAAAGGAGCATAGATGATGAACCAACAGTAGCCTTAACACATCCTAAGAGTCTCTCAAGATCAGGAAGCCTGTGCAGATACTCAGCTATGACGTAGGTTACCCCTGAATCCTTTATTAATCCCTCCACAATATTAAGCCTATCATCAATATCATCAATATTCTTTAGTGGATGGCATATCCACCTTCTTAAAAGCCGTTTACCAGATGCAGTTATGCAGTGATCAAGATATTTATATAATGTGCCTGGATTTGCGAAAAATGAACTTGGTAAGAAAATAGAAAATCTGCACTGCATCTGAAAAAAAAAAAAGATATCGGCTTTCAAAACAAAGAAATCAACAGACTAGGAGGTTCAGGTAAAATTCATGTTCTTACCTGACTGGCCACCATCAACATTATTGCTGAAGATCTCAAGATTTACGAGAGTCTGGCCATCCATCCTTAGGCAACATTTATATACATGGTAAGGCAAAAGTTCTCCATTACGTAGAGCATCGTCTAGCTGGTTTGAAACAGGCCAAGCATCAGAAGTTGTGAAAACCAATCTAAGAGCTAGAACAACCAAACCTTGGAAACAGTGATAATTACATGTTATCCTCTCAGGTTTCAATAATTACATACAGTCTCCAGTCCAATATATGAAAGTTTCTATATGCATGAACCCATGATTTGACTCTTCGTAAATCCTATAAGCAAATGGTTCATCCTAATCACATCCTAAAACAAGAAATGACACAGCATAAACAACCCTATGATCAGGAAAATGAGAGGAAAATAAGAAGAGATGAAAGCAAGATCACTATTTTCAAGTCTCTTGAGTTCGCTGAACCGTTGCAAAGTAGGGGGTTTAGGGCGTACCAAACCGGATTGGTTGGTAACCAGCACAGTTCAGCCCTTTAGTTTGATCATTTTTAATATATAAAAAGGGCGAGTGGCCTCTCAAAGGCTCTCTCCGCAATCTTTCTCTCTGCAATGCTCACCCTCTCTCTCTACAATCTCTCTCCCAACGATCTACATCGATGGACCCCGACACCAACGCCTCTCCCTCGATATACGCCTCCCACCCTCTCCTTCTCCCTCTTCCCCCTCTCACTCTTCCTCTTTCTCCCCTTCATCTTCTCTCCCCCCTGGTACTCCCTTCTAGGGTTAGGGGAAGGTTGGGGTTTCTCCCTCTCTCTCTTGTCTTCTCCCGATCTTTCATCTCCGGTACACCTTGGCTTGCAATGGTACGTACTGGTATTATACCAAACCAGTCGCTGGCTTGTATGAGCCCTGGTACTGGTTTGACGAACCTCCCGTGAGACTTGAGGATATGTGTACGCATTAGGATTATCGAAGCACTAGAAGGATAAGGTTTTGCCCCAGAAAAGGGAAAAACAAAGGAAAAGCAGAAAATAAATCAACTATCAAATATAAAACATTATCTTTTGAACTACTCTAATCTCTTATGGGGTTGCATGTAGGTAAAGAAAGGGGTTACATCTAATTTTGGATTTCTGGAGTCAGTTTAAAAAACTAATCTAGGAAAGTAAATGATAGAAAAGAAATACCACTGTACTCACCATTAGCCTAGATAAATGACCAACAAGTCCACCAAGAGCACAAATAATGAGATCATGGTTCATCAAACAATCAAACGTAGAAGACCATGAATTAGAAGATCCCCTGAAATATCCTTTAGAATGTATCAATTTTCTAACTTCGGAAGCATCCAGAAAGTCTATGCTGGGCATTGCAGGAGTCATTTGCACTTTAGTAGAACCTGCATTGTCATAACATGTTTTCAGGACAATGTTTAATTACCAAAAAACAATACTATACATCTGGACTATCTCATTCAGGTTATTGAATTCTTCTCTGCCATCCGTTTCTGACTAACGCCAAATAGTTCCTCACAAATTCATGCAGGTTTTCATAGGTCTTCCTCTCCTTTTCTCTAGCAGACACAGACCCATGCCCATGCTGCCCATCCTGCAGCAGGCATACATTCTCATCGCTGTAGATAACCATTCTCGATTGGCCATCTACAAGTTGACTATTAAGTGGTACAAACTTACACCCTTCCACTGATGTCATTATGTACAATCCAGCCCCTCCTAGTTCACCATGCCTTCAGTTCAACATTCGAAAAACAAATTAAAGGAATTTTAAATGATATGAAAACCACAAGATACATCACCTAGCCAACAAAAAAAACTTATATCCATTTTATAAGGATTAGAAACAGTAGCTCCTCCACTTTTTGAAGGGGAACGACTTTAAAGCTATTTAATAACAATAAAGTGCTGACTGCTGAGGGGCTTCTTTTTCTAAAATACTTTGATACTATGAATATTTTTCATAAGCTCATGCTGGTACACTGCAGAAGCTCTCTCATCAGTTGCATTTTGGGGAATTAAAGAGAAAAGAAGTAACAACTAAATCTGATAGATAATCTGTATCCCACTAAATACCGTCAAAATGCAAACCATTTGTTAGCTTGACTATTTAAACGTCCAACAAAGCAAAGCACCTTATATAAAATCACAGCTAAGCCATACAGAGAAAGCAGATAAATGATACAACCCACAAAAGTATAGAGTATGCAAAAGCCCGAAAGAGTGTTGCATCCTAAAACATCAAATGACAACCTCACAAAAGATTTCAGCGTAGAGTATACAAATTTGTTGAAGTGATGGGGGTGCATCTTGATGCTGACAACTACAGCATTATCGCTGAAACTTATCGGGAGATATGTGCTACCAAGAGCATCCATGCTTCAAGTTACAGATGACAGCAGCAAGAAAAATGTGATCAATATATTTAACAGGCCATGTAAAGAAGAAAAAACATTTAAAATTCAGAAAGAAATTTCTTTCATAATATTACGGACCTAGAACCATTGTTTGCAAAGTTTCTAACAGGCATGTTCTGAACGAAATGTAAAACAATATTAATCATTTAGGAATTAGGACAATACTTGAAGATACATAAAGTATTCCATGTGTACAAAATATTCACAAATATACGAGATCCGCAAACTAAGAAGGAAAGGAGTCAATGGTAACTAAAGTCAGTTATAAAATAGAGATAACCCAACACAACCAGGCCTGATGGAAGTATTATGAAATGTGGGGAATTAGCCCTGTAATTTCCAGCCACTAGAAACACAACTTAGAACTGGAACCTGTTATGATAGTAAGGTTTGGTCCAAATACAAGAGTTGAGACAAATTTGGATTGCACTCTGTCATGTTCAGATCCAACACACTACAAGCCCACTAGCACCTAGCAGAAAACATCTCAAGAATTTCTCTTTGGAGATGAGAGGCTTGATAGAAACTTATGGATTTTAATTCTCTGCTTCATCATAATTAGTGTCACTATTTAAAAAAGAATAGTTACATCATTAATTCTGTATATTTCAGTGATCACCTGCTGAAGCATATTTTGTCAGTGTCTTGTGGGTTTCTTCAGAGAGTCCTGCAAGTAATGAAAATTATGAGTTTTCAAACCTTGCTCTCTAGCAACCAAAAGAGAACGTTTGTCTTTATACCTGAGCTTTCATAGATAACTTCCCTTGGTGAAACCTGCAAAACTGGACCCATCAATGCAAGTTCATTAGACCAATGAAAAAAATAATAGGTGAATAACAGAGCTTACTTGCATCAGCAAAGAACCCAAAGCTGCATGAGAATCATCATCAGATACAGAACCCACCCAGAACTTCAAGGCGGCACAATCCAGAAAAGCAAATCCATATATGGTAGAACCTTTCACGGAACTCTGCTTTCCCTAAATATTCAATCATAATAAAACTAAAGATAGTTATGCCAATCAAAAAGAAAAAGAGCTCCTTCTAAACCAAGTTTTGATATTTTGCTTTTGAACTTCTGTGAACACTTTGAGTCAGCACAAGACTACATGCCATGATAGTGATCGGTAGCAACCCTACATGCAAACCTACACACATAAATATATCTAAATGTATGTGTGTTGTATGTATGTATTTCGTGTGGGTTATTGTGATATTGTGTCGCATAAGATTAAATAAGGAGCATTGAAGTGCTACAAAACTACCAAAGTGTGGTCCAAGATTTACCATCTCGATACTAGACCCCGTACCAGTACCATCATATCACAATGTCGGTTTACGGTATAGTACGAGATGGCAAAGTGTACCGAGTGTCGGTACGATATGAGACTTTGTACTAGTTTTATACTGGTACAATACGGTATGCCAGATATGGTACAATATAGAGGTCAACTAATGACCCATGATAGCTAAAATTTAACACTGAAATTGGGAGTCAACAAGTAGAATAAGGGTACAACATTTGAAACAAAGAGCTGGAGCATATAAGGTCCCGCATTCTGAGTTGTAAAAATTCATCTGAGGTTCAAAATGAAAGTGATAAACAACAAGAATCAATTAAAGGGCTCGCCGAAGAGGTCTGCAGTGTACTCTACATAAGAAAAAAAATCATGGGTGAAAACTACATTTTTTACATGGTGTAATGTCTAATGGGCTGGTGAGGACGTTGTGATTTGTTTTCCTAAAAACTTATCATAAAACTATGCTTGATGCTGTTGTAAGTAAAATATGTGAGAATTTGTAATGAAATTTACTGGATTCTGCATTCAACTGTATGGTGATGGAAGAGTTTGTTGTTATCTTGACGAAAGAACAGTTGGTGATCTGTATTGTAGCTGGAAGTTGAGAGTATACTTGCAAGAACTCAGTGTACTTGTTACAACCGAGGTTTAGGTTAGGGGTTAGAAAGCACTTGGACCAGGATGGTTTCAAGTTTCAGTGGTAAGTCAGGGCTGGAATAGCTTAACCCTTGAATTCAATCATTTTCATACTTGAGGTCTCTATGATGTATGCTAAGAAGCCTATGTTGAGTTTACTAGTTTCTTGATATAAAGTTCCCACTCTTGATATGTTTTTCCTCTTTTCTCATAATTGAATAAAAATGTATACACACAGTTCACTTAGAAAGTCAGTGTTATTCGTTTGACTTCCTAAAAAGATAAATCATGCATTGCGAGATCACAAGTATTAGCAAAAGAAATAAAATAAACTATTCACTGCATTCCTATCTATAAAACCTATACTTTATGTTATTTGTTGCAATCTTTGCTAGGCTTCCATGCAATGGTTTTTAGATATGTGCCATCTTTACAACTTCATAATTCTTTGCAATAATCTGTTTTGCCAAATCCAAAAACCATCTGAGGTAGTGTGAGTCAAATTTCAGGTGCAAAAAAAAGAAAAACACCTCGCATTTTACTATGTTATCATAATTTGCAGATTGTGCTCATTTTGAACCTTGGTTCCTAGAATCGGGAGTGGGAGAAGGTGCTGGGAAGTGGATACTTAGGAGTACTTTTAGTAAGGATGTGCTTAGGAAGCGGAAAAATATTCAAGATTCTCAGAAGATTCTGAAGCAGGTATGCTGCCAATAGGTAGAAGATTGAGGCTACTAAGATTTGAAGCTTTGACAATAATGTTTATTATTTAGCTTCATGCAAATCTCCACATCAATTTATTTCTTCCTACTTCTACATGTAAGACTTTCAAATATAGTTAAAGAGTGTTGAATAAACACCTAACTGTAAGGTTAACCACCCTGCCCACCGACTGGAAATTAGGATCCAATGGCAATCTCTTCTTTCTTGATGTTGACTAAGCCAGGAATAGGTACCAATTTATAGAGGCCTGACTCAAAGGTGGTCATGGAACATTCCCAAAATTTGTCACTAAGTTGTATCACACTTGCAACCAATATAAATAGGTATAAGGCCTCTGCTTAACATCAAATAGTACCATACATAGAGAATGAGTTAGATAAACACTTGAGACAGAATTCCATCAGAAACATGTGGGACATCATGTTTGGCAATCTAGAGAGGGGATAAACCACAGAAAAAATAAATAGAGATCTGCTTGTCCCTTAATTATTATTACTATTACTATTATTACTATCATTATTCTATTACTATTTTTTTTGGTATTAGGGGGTGGGGGTCCTTTCAGTGAAGTTGAAAGGAATTAGAAACATATATAAATAAAGTTTCCCGCCACCAGATAAAGTACCAGGCAAATTGTCAAGTATATTTATAAATAAAGTATACGCTAATGGGAAAAAAAAGAATAGCACCTCTTTCAAGGCAAGAAGGTGAACTGCATCCGGTCCCATGCTGCCATCAGTTATAGTGGATGGTGTTGAAACCTCAACTAATTTTCTTTGGATAACCTGAAAAATTCACATTCGTAGACATATCATAAGATAACTACAGAACCAGAATGCATATCCATTCCTTCTAAGATCAAGCACAAAAATTATCTGAAAGAACCAGAATTTGAAAAAAAATAGCTTGAAATATAACTCTGACAGACCCCAATGGGCTCGCCAGTCAAACTAGTTTTACAGCCAGAGAGTTGCCAGATTGTAAGTATTCATTCATGACTGCATAATAGAATATAAATTGAATTTCTTACAAGCTACAAGTCATGAAAGGAGTGGAAGCCTTTCTTACAAGTCATGAGATTACAAAATGAGATCTGCATAACTGATGCAGTGAATGATGATTGAACAAGATAAAATGTTCAATGAGATCTGCATAACTGATGCAGTGAATGATGATTGAACAAGATAAAATGTTCATCTTCCAAGTCCTATTAACTAAGAACAATATGAATATGCTGACCCAACAAATTCACCATTTCCCTTTTAGAAGATTAGCAAAAGCCATACTTTGAAATGTAATATATAAATTATCTTGCATAGTTTTTTGGAGTTCTTAGATCAAGAGAAAAAGGGTGACCCGGTGCACGAGGCTCCCACCATTGCGGGTTTGGGGAGTATCAGATACATGCAGCTTTATCCCTACGTGCAGCGAGGCTATTTCTATGTTTCAAACCTGTGACCCTCTAGGTCACGATAGAGCAACCTTACTGTTGTGCCAAGGTTCACCCTATTCCTAGGTCAAGAGACAACCCAGGTACTTAAGGAATCAAGTCATCTGCAAAGTCAGAAATTCTGTAATGAGAATACCCAGCTTGATTCTTGGAACTAAAGATGAGAACTCTCAAGCTTCTGACAATGGATTGCTCGTTTCAAATTGCAACCAATCTAACACCTGCTCCTCATGTTTCAAGACTAGTCCAAGTAGTAAGGTGTTGATTAAGAAATGGTGTGAGTGTATATCTAATCCTGAACGCTTTAAGAAATTTTTCTTATGTCGGTGTTGACAAGCTTTATCCAAAAACACCACCACGTGGCACGAATTTTCCGCTACATTATAATCTTCCTTAATGGACTAATTTACTACTGGTTATCAAGAAAGAACCAAAGAGCCGCAACAATGAAACCTTGCACTGAAGAAGGAGGCATCCATAAGCTCATGAAGTACTTACAGAAGCACGCCCTCTAGCTTTAGCTTGGTCTGAGGTCTCAAGTTGCTCCATTCGTCCAACTTTATACCTATGATCACGTTAACAATTATGAGCAACTGGCAAAGAATAGAACCACTAAGATGCATGAGCTGTAAAGAATACATATACATGTTACATCAACTCTTTTAGTGCAGAAGGAACAAAAAAGAGGCAACTCTCAAAAGAACTCAACTTTGAAGGCTAACTTATGGGTAATTCATTAAGAAAAATTTACTAATACAAACAGGATAGAAAATGATCCAGCTCCATTTCTAGTTGTAAAAATCTTAATCTTCAAGAACATGTCATTTTTATCAGCAAATGATACAACGAATTTAGGTATTTTATATGTAGCATCTCTGGAACTCCACTTAGTCACAAACGCATCAAGTTGGCCATTTTTAATCAGAAACACTAAACCAATTACCTGGAGTCCCCACACTCAGGTACTAGCCATAAATACCAAGCTTTTGGATTTTGGCAGTTAAGCTAAGGCCATGACTCGCCCCAACAAGACCCATCAAAACTCCACCTTCCACCACCCTTCCAAAGTTGTTGAGCATGCTTGCACCACCCCTTGCCACTGCCATAACCACTGATGAATGTGGCATTATCCATCCTCCCACCCAAGGTCGGCAGAATTGTCCCAAACCGCCTAGTTCAAGGCGTCCCGAGCCATACCAACAGCAGACCGAGACAGTTCCAGCAACGAAACCGAGACGCCGTCACCGAAGGGGGAGAAGGAAAAGGAAAGAGAAGAAAAGAGAGAGCGAGCGGGGGAGGAAGAGAGAGGGAGGCTGGCGCCCGGGCAGGAGGCAGAGGTCATGGCCGAATCTCCTATTTCGTTCAAAACAGAGGTTCAGCTGCTAAAAAATTTTGGCAAATGTGAAGTCGGCAAATCACTTGCCTACATTTAAACTCGCAAAATTTTTTAACGGCCGAACCCCTGTTTCAAATGAAACAAAAGACCTGGCCGCAGCCTCCACCTCCTGCCAGGGCATTGGCCTCCACCGGCTTCCGCCACCCCCCGCTGGCCTCCTCTCTCCCCCTTCTCTCTCTCTTTTCCTCTCCCACGGTCTGCATTCGCCCTCTCCTCTGTCGGTACAGGCCCGATACGGCACAGCTCAGGCTCGTACCAACTCGTGCCACCGAAAAACTGGTATGGTGCCCAGTACCGGTACAACAGAACGTGTTCCCACCTACTTAAGCCTGCAACTGCTGTTAGCGAGCAGCAAGCAACAAAGAAGCTATGACCAAGAGAGGCTAGGAGGTTGGCAGACTAGCTTTCCCTTAGTAGATTCCTATGATTCTTTCTTGTTGTTGATTTTGTAATATGATATTATTGCAGAAAGGTCAAATAGAAACCCATCACCTAGCTTTATCAAAAAGATAAAGGAAATTTGCCCTAGTCAATGCTAACAGCTGTGAGCAACACATTTATGCATTATACAAACATACATTCATACATATATACATACATACATATATATCTATGTGTGTAGGCATCTACTTCACTATAGCAAACTCTGCTTCCCGTTTTAATTAACATTGAACTCGTGACATAAGAATGTATTTGTATAGACAAGCATAAACTGCACTATAGTAACTCTGAAAGTTACTGATATTATGATCACCAACCCAAAAGCATATATTTATTATATTTTCTTGCGCAAATGCTCTAAATAACAGTGAGATTACAAATGTTAAAAGCAACAAAACCAATGTCCTCACCCGCGAGCAATAAGCTTCTGAACAGCATCACCAATCCCAGCCTCAGAAATGCCAACCTGTAAGAATAATAAGAGATTACATGTTCCCAGCAATGACAGATAAATAAAATTAAAGCCACAGTAACAAAAAATTGAAAACCAACTGACAGAACCAACAAAAGAAACTCAAAGATCTAGACATTATTGACTTCTTCAACAATGTCGAGGAAGCCAGCATTAAGTATCTCAGAACAAACTCGATTAGAAGAGCTCCAAGACAGCACACGCAAGTAAACAGACATAACCTATAACCTTGAAATCACTTAATTGGTGTAGCCATTTCATAACATTAGCCAAGGCATTCTACTTACATTTTACTTTTACATTAGATATAAAAAGACAAAGGCAGAATTTCTACCGTAGAAACATACAGGATTACATTTTCAGACCAAAATGTGCAAACCAATTTACTGACCAGGGGATTTGAATCCACAAAGAGAATCGGATTCCAACATAGAAAGGACGGTATCATGCCATCCAGGAAGTTTGCAGCATCATGTTCAAAATTAAGCTTGATGCCAAACTCTATTTCTTGTTGTAAACACTAACCAGTCCCAGTCAAGAAAGCAAGCATGTGTCATATCGTTCTGTGGGCTTACATAGAGAAACCAACCTGTGTATCTTCAGTGGTTGCATATCAACATATATCAACCTAGTATCATGAAGTATTGGATTGTACTGTTGTTTATCAAATAATACATGTAAATAGAGCAGCATGATTTTCTTAAAAACCAACCTTTTAACGTACACATTTTCTGTTATTTCTTTTTCCTCACACAGGTGATTTTGGTGCAAAAGAGTAAAACAATAAGTTAATATGGGAAGAAGAAGAGCAAACAATACAGGAGAGGAAAACACAGAAGGCTGACATGGACAGAGGTCAGACAGCTATCTGTTTTCACATATAATGGAGCACAAGAAACCCTCTTTATCGGATAACATTCTATGAAAACAAAAGAAAAAAATCATTTTTCAATACAAAATCATTTCTGGGCTGCACCTTTCCAACCCTCTCTTCACACATACAAGAGCAGTTTATAACATAGAAGATCAAAAGGAAAATTAGAAACTCATCTCCGTAAACACATGCATCAATTTCCATGATTTGAATTGTGAAAGAAAATTCTAATCCTTTAATTATGTGATGATCTCAAATAAAACCTCTGTATGTGGGGGAAAAAGACACAAAATACATGAAATTCAAACATAATGAACAATCGGCATTAAAAATTTAAGTTTGTTTTCTGTACTGATGACAAGGTACAGTCGCATATGTTTTCTCTTTGAGGAAACACAATTGTATACATTGTTGACAGTGGTACAGGAAAAGCAGTTAACTCCATGCTTTTGGCTTTGGATGCTTCACCCAAGTCGTGGAATAGCATACGTCATTGTTTTCATTATATAATGACCAGTGGACATCATTCCAACAAATGGTTTAACATTACTTAATTTTTGAACAACCACATCAAAAGATTATTATTCAGTAATGCAGATAAATTTCAGATGATCATCAGCAAGAAATTTGAGAATAAATCAAGAAAATATATCAAGTCGAAAGGAGAAAAACTTCGATAGCAAAAAGAAACAAGCAATCTAAGACAAAATTTAACGAGTAATTGTAGTTGAATTCAAATGTACAGAGAAGATAAGACTATTATAGCATTCGAGATAAAGTAGCAATCAAGATTTTAAATCATATAGGACAGGGTATCCTAGTTTCTCCATGGAACCAGATGCCCCACCGTCCCGTCCCGTCGCGTCCCAATAGCAGACCCAATCATGCACCTCGATAGATATCCTCCGTCTCTCTCCCCTTCTTTCCTTCCTTCCTTTTTTTCTTTCTTTTTATTCTTTCTTTCCTCCCTTTCTTTCTCTTTCTTCTACCTTCCTTTCTTTCCTTTCCTTTTTCTTTTTTTTTTCTTATCCCTTCCTTTATTTCCTTTTTCCTTTTTTCTTCTTTCTCTTTCATTTCTTCCTTCTTTCCTTCATTTCATTCTTTTCTTCTCCCTTCCTTTCTTTCCTGTTTCTTTTTCTTCTTTCCTTTCACTTTTTCCTTTTCTTCAACTTTTCTTCCTTCCTTTCTTTTCTCTTTTTTCTTCTCCCCTCGTGTGGATGGGTTTCAGACTCCCGACCCTATCCTAGTCATGTTTTCTCATAGAAATGGAGCGGGACGGCCGGAATGCCCCCCGTCCCCCTCAGGACTTAAAACCTTGGAAATAATAAACAAAAAAACTGCTATGAAACTACAAATGACATAACTAGGCCTGTGCAGCCCAAAACAAACATTGCCAGCTTACCTGTCTGCATTTACCTACACCGCTCATAGTCATTTTCCAGTCAAGCTCCCTTTGGCCAATCTCAGCATCTAACTCATACAGCTCATAAAACTTCCCCTAAAATTTAAAAGTAAAAGATTATGTTGCCATTAGAATGTTCTGAGAAACAATGTGCCCTATATATGTGAGAAGATAAGCATGTTAGAAGAACTGCTAGCCTTTCAGAATCGGAAATCATGTACTACAGCAAATGAATAAGCATAGAAAGATATTATGACCAAAGCAAGAAAAAACATAGCCTAGGTGTCGATGAAGTAATGGGATTGTAGAGGCATTAAAAAGGTGGATGGGTACAAAACAGACTTCAGCAAACCTGAAGACGGCTCAAAAGATGAACAATGTCATCATTGTTTTCTTCTCTTTTTTTTTTTGTGATTCATGCCCTAACTGAGATAGGACATTTCCTCCAACACCTGCACCTTAATGTTGACCTATACACATTGACTATTAAGTTAAACAGGAAAAACCAAACACCTTGCTTGGAAAGCAAATATGCAATTATGTAGCAATGATGTATTGGTGCATCAAAGGATCACAGCTGTGCTTGCAAATGTGTAAAAGAACAGCTGCCCTAGAAAATTCTGACAAATCCTTGGGGCATATCTATGAGAGCAGTTCTTTAATAGGTTGATACAGGCAAGTTACTAAATCCAATTATTCTCACAAAAATGTAAAGCAACAGCTACCAAAGAATATTCAGACAAATTCTTGTTTACTAGAGTAGTTCTTTAATTGATTGATACAGGCAAGTTATTGAATCTAATTTATTCTCTGCCAAAATTTAACATAAACAACTTAGGTATGTTCATCATGCAGAGTGCCCATCTAATCTTTAAGATGAACACACCCTCGCAAACTACAACTACAAGCATCATATGGTGTTTCTTTCTTTGGCATTGAAACAGCAAGATCAGCAGTAGTTTACTGTAGAGGGAACTCAAAGGTCCAATCTGTTGCTACAGTGAAACCATATAATTATTTTAGCATATAATCCTCTATTTTAAATAGCACAAAGTGCAGCCATCTAAATGAGATACTAAGTTGTATAAAAAAAAAAATGAGATACTAAGCAAAGGCAACTCTAATTAGGATTGCTTTAGCAAATAGCAGATTTAGAAAGTATATCTGGTGTAATTGATACAGGAACTTACAACTTTGAAGAAGAGGACAACATCCATGTATCGGCATTTCACACTCCAATACTGCTTTTGAGATGCTGACATTTTATTTAATGCATCAGGTGGAATATACAGTGTTCTCTTGTCATAAAGTGGGTCATTTGGTCGTCTTCCATTTACATCTCTAATAGCAGAAGGATTGAGCCACTCAAACTTGCTGGTCAGACTTTCATGAACTTCACCATGAGCCTTTTGTTCAATCACAGAATCTTGAATTGATTTCAACCTTTTGCTAGAAGACAAAAGGAGAGAATCGTATTTTTTTTCGCTATCACAAGGATCCTCCTGTACCCGCTTTAAACGAGGAACAAGTGGCCGCATGGCTGGGGTTTCTGGCCCCAAGTCATCTGCGTTCAGTTCAAAATGCAGAGGCTCCATCCCTTTGGAGTCATCTTTAAACACTGAGTAATGATATTTTGAGTGTTCGTAGGTGGGTGTTTCATGTTTCATATATCTATGATCTTCTTCAAGGGTATCAGATTTAAAATGAGAGCTAAGGGAACCACTGACATCTTGGTTCCTGCAAATCACCAGGAAAGAGTTTAGCATAAATTAATGGTGAGCATAGGCATGTAGAGAGTTTTTTTACAAACTAAATTTACAGGAGATCCATAATGGAGCAAGTAGTTCAGTTTCAGTGGTAGGCCAGCACAACCACCTTTCCTGCACTTCTTTCATTTTCTAATCTGTAAGAGTGCAAAATGCTTGCACAAGAAAAGGGTAAAGCATTCCAAGTTAAATCGCAATCACATACCAAAGAAATATAAAATCTCCTTCAGAGAAAAAAAAGAAACTAATGGTTAGGCAAAAACAGAAACGAGCTGACCAGTAGCTAATAATCTGGTACCAGAATATGCCCGTGCTACTTTCTGATGGTAAGCATTCACATTCAGATTACAAATCGATTCAGTTAGAGTTAGTACCAGAGGTTTGTTTTAAAATTGCGATATTAAAATTTGCTAGGTCTTATGCATTAATCTTTAAGTGTATGGACCTGCCATATTTACTATTTAATGCAAAAAAATAATGCAAAAAGAGTACCAACTGGCATCATGGGTACAAAGCAGTAACTATCAGCCAAGATTTCCATGTATCTTGTTTCTCTAAAACTTTATTCAGCCTTCAATCTTCACCGAGATAAACCAATATCTCAGTTCAAGAGTTCATCTCATTATAGGTCGAGATATCAGCTTCAGAAATGTTGTCATTGTTAGAGATGAACTATTGAATTGAGAAGAATCTGGTCAAAAACCAATATCGTATGTCTGTTTACATATGAAATTTTAACTAAACTATGCACTAAATCCAGCAAAAAACAAGAGTCTCATCGAAAAAAGAGAAAAAAAAACAGTTAATGATGATCATCTATCCTTATTAAACGGAGAAGAAAGATAGCATTTAGCTTTCTTATAGATCATCTTTCCGTAAGGAAAAGCGAAACCCTAATTTCTCCTGGATCCCAACAGAATTGAACACAATCGTAGTGGTGGGTCAAATAAAAACTCAGATATGAATTCAAGAAAAAAAACAAAATGGAAATCTGTATCGAAACTTGGTGGTTGAAGACATTTAAAAGCGAGACAGGGCTATGGAGGGACCTATTAATATCTCTGTATTCAAATGATCCAACAGTCAGTGGAATGCTGAGGAGACAATGAACTGCTGGATCTCAATTTTGGCTTCAGTTTAAGCTTGGGCAAGAAACTGAAATAAGGTTCTGGTATCTATTTCCTTGACTTGCTGCAATTGCCTTCACTCCTGAAGCTAGAGTAGCCAAAGTGGAGCAGGAATAGGGTTGGAAACCACGACCTACCCAGGAACCCGCGAAGGACCTTGTAACTAGGTCCTGTTCCTTGTATTCTATGTTAAGAGAGAAGAGCGTAGAGAATCGTAGAGATGAAATTCAATGAAAATGGGATAAAAAAAAGGTGAGTTCTCAACTAAATCAACAAATATAATTATTAATTTCAGAGAAATTAAGTCCATGTTGTTTCAGGCATTTGGAAGATCAAAGCCACTCTCAAATCAGGATCCTCTGCTGGGCTTTACACAAGAACAGACTGCCAACGAAAGACAACCTGTGCCGCATAACTATACTGATTACCGATGAATCCAGGATGAAACTTCTACTCATCTATTCTTTGGCTGCATTTTCACCAAGGTCTATGGACTGAGATCTTACACAGATTCCGAGTCTTAAGCAATCGGACGGATTATATAGAGAGAAATAATGGGATTTTGGGAAATGAAATGAGAGGAGCGGTGAAAAAGCAACTACGCGAGGGGCTTGGTCTCTTATTTCTGATTGGATCTCCAAGAGGAGGTGAAAATCCAGGTGTTGAAAAATGAGAACTCTTGAGAGAGAGGGACCAGCTTCCCTCATCTCCCTTCCCACCATTCCAATCACTCGTTGTATGTTTTGTATTTATACCTTCCAGTTCTGGGAATGGCTGTAACTTGTAAGTTTTTCTTGTCTTAATGAAACCGATAGGAGATCATCTTTTCTTTAAAAAAATATTAAACTACATCGGAACTTAATTTGTAATCCAAGCAAAAAGATGAGGACATAATCATCAGATAAGCTACGAGAGACGAAGAACAATTAAAAAGGTCCAAAAGGGGATCACATAAAACCCTAGCTCGGTACAAACATCGTACCCCTTGCTGATGCTTTCCGATCTGTCTTCCCTGGTGAACTTATGCATGATGCTCGAGAATGACCGCGCTGCGTTCTTGTCGTCGTCGTCGGTCGCCGGAACTCCCGCTGAGAGGATCGGGCGGCGCGGCTTCTCCGGCGGAGTGTCTGTTCCTTGGATATCCGGCGAGGGATCTTTCAAGGGTTTCTCCGGTACGGAGGATCTCCGACGCGGGTCTTGATTTGCCTCCGGCCAGCGGTCCAGCATGTCGGCATATGAAGGAGGGCCGCCGGTTGGCTGGTTTTCCGGCGAAGGCTTGTGAAGGAACGAGAGAATGGACTTCTGGCGCTGCATCTCTCTTTTCCCGAGGACGGGGACAAAAGGAGACCAAGAAGCCAGGCGCCCTATATTGAGGTGGAGGGAGACTGAGGGTTTTGGCGGCAAAATATGACGAGATCGACCCGACCATCCCGTAAAATGGACGGTTTAAAGAAGTTCAAGGCCATTGATAGGACTCGAGACACGTGATGGTAGAACGAAATCATGGCCCTCGATCTCCTTAGATGTTTGTTCATCAGCTTGATTTAGTGGAAGTCGCAGCCCACCGTCCGTATTATCCATCTGTTTCTCCATCACCTTGCACGTTTCTAGAACAAAAATTATGCGGCCAGATGGAAGCGAAATGCAAAATAATTATCGATAAACGATGAAACCAACTCTGCTTGCATTCTGACTCCACCGTACCCCAAGCTCATCCTAAAACACCTGTGCCGACTCAGGCCCAGCTCTAGCACAAGCCAACAGTAGAAATAGAAGAAAAACGGATTGCGGTTAACCTTGACGCTGAAGAGGTCCGATAGAGTCATCCACTAGGCGAAGGATTTTTTTTTTTTTTTGCGGAAAAGAGAAGGGGCGGGGGGATGAAGGGACAAGCCTATCCCTGCATAGCAGCCCCCATTGGGCCCTCATTCCGCCAAGAGAACATTCAATGCGGACAGAATTGACTGTGTGTTGGACACGCCGACCGTTTTTACTCATATCCTTCCCACCCATGGTTCGGCTCGATTATCCCTTTGAGCTTCGGCTCGAACCTCCGTGTGAGTACATCGCATCCGGCACCACCGAGGCTATCAGTGGACCAATAAGCCCTCCCACCCTACGTATCCGAGCAGAGAGCATTCGGTCTCCTCATTTAATCGACGCCCGTGCATTTCGAACTCAGACCGCGTGGGTGGAAGTAAAGGCCCAGTTCCACTGAGCTGCCACCTCAGTGGCGTTTTTTTTCCGTATTGTTTTATTTGCAAAGACTCCTGCCCCGGTTTGCGCCATTCAGAATGAGAAGGTGCCGACGACGGGGCGGCGGTGTACCTCCAGAAGCTGGACGATTTTAGCCCTAGCCAAATGTTTGCGCGAGATAGATATGAGAACGAATCATCGTCCCCAACAAAATCCAAATAACACCGTACCTTGGCATTAGCTCGAATCAACCACGGTCAAAATCTGGGGTGTCTGTTCAGTAGCACACCCTCTTCTCAAATTGTTTTTCCTTCTTTTTTTTTTGAAATCCCTCATGCTTGCTTTACTCAAGATTGATATAATTCACCCAGCTCATGAAAAAATATACATACTGTCATGGTGCCCGCAATATGAAATTGGAGATTTTACGATCCTTGGGCATCTGGGAGACAGCAGAGGTCCCCTTTTTCATCGTCGAGCTTTTGAAATTGCCATAACCGACCTTCAACATTAACGCTAATGCTACTATTACGAGCGCGCAGGAGTTTATAATGCGGGGTACTTGGGACTACCATGCAATGGTACAGCAAAGTGGCAGCGGATCTAGTTAATAGGATGCCGTTGTCGAGGTCCGGTGAACGGAATTCTTGGGTCTGAATGCCGCATCCGCAGGTATAGACGCATGCGATCTCAGTCTATTATGGCATTTACCTCAATTCTGAAGTTACGAATATTTGGTAAAAATTTTGAAAATTTATTTTAATTTTTTTAAAAGCTAAAAATAATTTTTTTTTAAGAAGCTTTATTTTGAAGCTTTCCAAAAAACTATTTTGAGAAGCTATTTTTTAATCAAAATATCTATAATAAAATATAATAATTACATACTTTGTCCCTTTATAAACCTAAAAGTCTGTTGAAATCCTAACAATTATAATATTTTGTACCTTTATTATTATATTATACTATAAATATAATATTATATTACATTCTATAATAATACATTGATATGTTATGTTAAATAATTTAATATTATATTAAATTATTATACTATAGTATATAATATTATATAATATTATAATAATATTATACTATATTATATATTTATGTATTAATATATATTATATTTTATTATGCTCTATTATATAATACTATAAAATATCTTTTATGGTAGTTTTATCGTACTTTCTTAATTTGTTGATGTATTAAAATACCACAGCACTGTA
>JAOXJJ010001100.1:16226599-16253464 GCA_025769935.1 Phoenix roebelenii
AAACTACCATTTGGTGCGCGTGAAACATTTTCCCTTTTAAAAATATGATTTCTGAAAAATAGATACCTACAAAAAAAATATCTGAAAAAATACTTTTAGCATATTTAGTTAACCATGAAAAAGTGACAGATTTCCAAAGTGCTTATGTTTGGTTGACCATCCACTTTTCTAGAAAAATTGTGTAATTCTTATTATACCCTTAATAAAAATTACGTCTTTAATGGATCTTTAATGCTGAAGGACTTTTTGAAAAAAAATAAAAATAGAATGATTCTCATCCCATGGAAAAATAACTTTCCCATGTTTCTCATGAAAAATACTTTCCCATTAAATGTGGAAATCATATTTCCATTAAAATACAACTTTCCTATCTTTCTCCTTCGAAAACTCCAACCAAACAAGAGGCATCTCATTATCTTCCCGTTAACCACACTTTCCCTCTTTTTTTCCACGAACCAAACGAGCCCATAATTTTGATATGTAAGCACACATGTAACAACTTGAGTTGTCGAGATAGAACCCCACCATCCAATCTCGACTTGCCCATACCTGAAGATCAACTCAAATATAACCAAACCTAATTCTCTCCATATGCATATTAATTAAAAACCTAATAGACCCATAGACCAACCGTAGTCAAAAGGGGAGATACATCTGTCATGGACTCACAACCGGATAAATATTTAACAGCAACATCAGCACAAAAATCATAATTTGCTGTTGAAAGAAAACAACTAGTATAACCGAGCAGACTGATACCACAATACTCCCAATGCAGCATGAGAAAACAACAGTTGAAATTTAATCAGGTATAATCTTTCTACCGTTTGTCACCGGAAACAGTTTACTAGAAGAACCATCAGAAGCACTGGCACAAGTTGAGGGATTCCTGAAGCATATCTCGGTATACCTCGAACCCCAATTCAGATGAGATTTTGGTCCCAAACAAAACAAACTGAATCCATCAGAACGTAAATCCAATTCTTCCCGCAAACCACTTTCTAAAAACTGGATTTCGGGTCATGAGTACAAAATAGGAAGTAAATATTAAAACCCAAATATCACCTATGCAGGAACCCGACACTCACCTTTTGCAGAGCAAGACCCTA
This sequence comes from Phoenix roebelenii, assembly GCA_025769935.1. Taxonomy (NCBI): domain Eukaryota; kingdom Viridiplantae; phylum Streptophyta; class Magnoliopsida; order Arecales; family Arecaceae; genus Phoenix; species Phoenix roebelenii. Next base: position 16,227,709 of record JAOXJJ010001100.1, read on the forward strand.
AATGAAAGTGACAGCACCGAGACGAGCATAGCTCCTATGTAAACAACAGGACTATAATGTTTTCATGCTGCAGGATCTGTGACACCCTCTGATTTATCGGTATCCATTGGCTCAGCAGCACTCGGCGGCGCATGACCACTTTCATCAGCCACAGGCTCCCTGGAGGCACCGTCTCCTTGAGGCTGCTGCTCGTTGGCTTGAGGTTGTGCTGCCGTCTCAGCTGGCGGTGGGGTCTGCGGCTTGGGTGGAGGAGGCCTTGGTTTCGTCATTATTGGTCTGCAAAACCTGTGCAAGCAATTTCTTTATACACTTAGCGAACAATATACGACGAACATGAGATGCTACACTAGTGTGGTACAAACTTCTGTCTCATTTCAAAACACTAGAGATCACGAGTGCCAAAGCTTAAATGCACAATTCAGCAAAGTCAAAAGGAGGATTTGGATGACTATTTTTAGATCAAGTTGCCAAAGAGGAGGCCTTGGTTTCGTCATTATTGGTCTGCAAAACCTGTGCAAGCAATTTCTTTATACACTTAGCGAACAATATACGACGAACATGAGATGCTACACTAGTGTGGTACAAACTTCTGTCTCATTTCAAAACACTAGAGATCACGAGTGCCAAAGCTTAAATGCACAATTCAGCAAAGTCAAAAGGAGGATTTGGATGACTATTTTTAGATCAAGTTGCCAAAGAATCGGTTCCATCATAAGAGTTACAGGGGAACACTGTTTTGTTATTAATTTTAATTTCAAACACATGGATGCACGATCGAAAATCAGCCTGACAAACTATATTATGGGCCTGTTTGTTATCGTTGTCTGTCTTCTTGTTCCTGTTTGGTATCATTGGTGCTGAAGATGGCATTTGCACAAAACTATGCTATTCCCGGTTTTATTTTCACTCCCTTTCGACGGCAACAGATATTTGCCACCAAAAAATATAATGACTTTACAAACAATATAAAAACAAAAGACATATTCAGTTGTGTACAATCATTTTGCTTCTTGGGTTTTTGAAAACAGAGAAAGCAAAAGCAATACCAAATGAGCCCTAAATTATTACCTGTCCAGTGTTTCAGCCTTCCTCTTCACATCTGCCGAAAGAAGAACGGGAGTGGCATGTTTGGGCAATGCATCCTGCTGCTGCTTTTTCTCTCTTAACCAGGTTTCTGCTCCGGCACATTCATTAACAACCTATGATAAATGATTAACAAATAAGCACACGACTGCAAAATTTCTACAAAATTTTTACACAAACAAATCTTAGCAACTGTAATTCTTTCAAATTCAACTTAAGAACTGCAGGAGATATATTAAAATATGGAGTATATGCCAGATATTTATGTTTAAAGCATAAACATAAACAATTCTGAAGATTGGATGCTAAGCTTGTGTTACAGCATAAACAATTCTGAAGATAATGTAAACTCTTGGTGGCTGAAAATTAGACAAAACCAAAATCCCAGTTGAGTGTGCCTACTGACAAAAACATGAAAGCAGGGACAATCACTGGATGTCCACATACAGATGGTTCTAACAGAAGCACAACAAAAAATTCCGAGATTGAAAGCAAAACAATTTTTAGACATATTCCAATTGAATGTTGATGCCAACGGACCACAGAGGACTTAAAAAAAGGCATAGTTGATGTTTCACCGACAATTAAGTCATAAACATAACAATTACCAAAAAAGTGCAACAGGTTTCTAAACATCATACCTTGTGCTTGTCTGCTATGTCAATGTGATCAAACTTAGGATCTTTTGACAAGGCGGCCTCTCTAAAACTACTAATACAGTAAATGAGTTGATCAATGGTTGGACCTCTCTCTGTCCACTCCTTGTAGCGTTCTTCAATAGGGGCACCTTGCTGCACTCAGACAGCCCTTATCAAATGAACTAAACACCTCATCAGCTTGACACAAATGAAAACAAGAAAGACGAATGATTTACCTTTCTAAGTTCTTCAAGCTTAGCAACATAAACACCCTTTGTCTCATCCTCACCATCTTCATACAACCAATCCTCGACATCCTGAAGCTTTGCAATGAGCTCATCCTTCTCGCTTGCTGTTACGAAATCCTGATACTTATCATGAAGCTGAAAACAAAAAAGAAACAATATTGATGTCAGACCATATAAATTAATATAAAAATATAGTACAAAATGGGTCATGAATGGATGACAAAACCTTGTTTCGCATGTCATAAACGTATGCTTCCACAGCATTCTTTTTGTCTTTGGTTTCTTCCATTACCCTATCTTGAAGAGCCATTTCAAACTCCCTCTCAACTGCCTTTTGCAAATCTTCAGCCGACATTCCGCCATAAACCAGTTCAGAAACTGGAATATTTGTTTTCTTCACCTTCTTTTTTGGAACCTCAACCTGAAGGACCAACATTATATCAACAATTGATGATCTTTCAGATGTGCTTTTGCACCAGACATGGAAAAAAGGGATGTAATTTAGAACTAGAAGAGCTTTATGTAAAATATATAGATATAGCACCCCATGAAAGGTTTATTACTGTTCCTGTCAGATATTGCAAAATATTTTATTAGGGCAATCAAATTATAACATCTGCTTTACAATCACAGGAAGAGAAAATATATATTTGTAAAGGAAGAGGAGACTTGACTTCTGTCAGAGGTCAGCAGAAACATTTCACAGATATAATCTTCACATTTGTTAAGAACTAAGACAATCAACTCTCTGAAATCAAGGCATAAAAAACACATACGAGAGCATAATCTAAGATATGAACAAGTCAGAATATCCGCTTTTTATTTTTTCCCTGCAGGAAAATGAAGTTCCTAGTACTTACAGAGCACGAGCAGAAAATTTTCATGAAATATATCAATTGCTAGCTTATTTCAATTCAATTACACAGCTTTTGAGTTGTGCGGAAAACATTGAAACATCTGCCATATATAAATATAATGCATTTTTCAGAATCCATAAATATGAGCTTTGAGATACAATTTAATCATTGTGAGCTGTGGGTAAAGAAACAAACTCAGGATAATTTAACTGTTTAACTAATATAGTCAAACTAATGAATAAGTTATATTAATCAAAATCGTACCATTAATAAATAAGAAACTTATAATGAGTACAATTCTATCTTCAAAACTACTGGAGAAGGAAACACACTCCAACTAGGTTACATAATTTATAATATAAATATGTCCATCCAACGATCAAACAAAGAAAAAATCATTGCCCTGATAAATGGGGTCAGAAGCATAAAATAACTTCGTGCAAAATCCCAGTGATATACAAGCATATTGAAAAAACTAGTAGTTGATGATTTGCAAACCTTGGCATCAGTTTCCATCTGCACAGGCTTTTCTTCAGCCTCTGGCGCACCATTTTCGACCCCATCACCAGAGTTATCTGCTGCCACAGTTTTAACATCCTGCATATTTTCATGATTCTCAGTTCTAGATGAGTCACTTGTTTCATCTGTGTCCATCTTGGTAGCCTCCTTTGATGGCTCCTTTGCATCTGATACAGGAACTTCAACTTCTTCCTCCTCCAACATCTGCATTATTTTTTTCGGAAAGTGGAGTTAAATGAGAGAAGACACTAAAATGTAAATAATTTATATATGACTTCTTCAAGACTTACAGTTGCTGACTCAATAGAAACAATCCCATGAAGATTCAAGCGAACTTTAACCTTCAATTTTGCTCGCTCACCTTTGCTGGATTGGAATGGGCCAATCTGTCCCACAGGGTCCACGATTGTCATGAACAGCAGAAGACTAGTTTTATGGACATATTACAATAAAAAAACATAAAACATCATATAAGTGAATGACAATGTATCATTAGTTACCGTGTACGAACTAATCCTTGCTGGAACTTGCAAATCACCCACATCGGCATACATCACATCAACTGTAAATGTACTAGATCTGTAGAATGTAAGAGCTTTGATGCTGGGAATTGAATTCCCTTTTGGAAATACAATTGAACTCTGCTGGTTTTCCATTGCACCATTCTGCGAATCTGGGGCAGATCCTTTCCATGACAAGGCAATTGAGAAAGGGAAGCTATCATGAACCTTCAGACATGGATAGAGTCAATGATATTGTCATGTATTCGTATGAAGGACAAGAACGCAACAATAAATAGTAAAACAAAAGAAAGAACTAAAATACAGTACAATATATTTTAGAATGAACATATTAATAGAAGCAGCACACAAGCAATCAAACTGTAGCCTTGACCATGTTTATAGGCATTAGAAATAATAGTGGATGCAAATACCTTTGTCCATAAAAGTTGATAGGCACAACAAAAAACAAAATTAATTTGTCTCTCGCATGATAGAATGATATTGCAATTTTGCCTATTAACTGATATTTCACTGTTGGATATAAAAGCAATTGATAACCGGCCCAACAGTTCAAATGTGTAAAGTAGGCTACCCAGACCTAACCAGAAAAATATTAAGTCAAAAGAATATGAACTCGCCTAAGATAAGCAAAGCTATATAGACAGAATCACAAGAAAAATAATTTAGGTTATTTATTACATCCAGTTCAGAAAACTATAATTTATCACATTAGCACATACAAGAAAACTAGAAAGCTATATGTAATATTGCTAATGTGGAGCTACCTATGAACCCCAATCTATGCAACATTTACAAAAATTCAGAAAATGTATACACATATTGGTAAAATTTATCCTTGAAACATAAGTTAATCTTAGCCGGTTTCCTTGCTAATGTTGATAAGTGTGGACTCACCCCGCCTAAACAAATCAGAAGGCTTTATCTTGAACAGTTTTAGGACTAAGCAAAAGAGGATAGCTTTTCAGAAGTTACAGAATTTGAAGTATAAAATGAGTTTTCTTTCACGTGTGCCAATTCTTCAAAAACAAATCAAATTTCTTTACCATAAGAAGAAAAGATTTTGAGGTATAATACATGAAATGTTACACACCCATCAAATCAATCTTACAGAAACTAATCTTACTGCCAACTGAGCTCCTATAAAATGGTTGGTAGCCCTTCTAGGCTGATCTCAAGATTGCACGCTGACAGACAAATAATAACAACGAGAAGCTCCCCAGGATACCGTATCAATTTCAGTTGGCCCAATTTGAATTCCAAGCTTAACTTCAGAGAAATAACAGGATATAAGCTCCAGCAACAGATCAAGCAGAACTTATACATCAGTTACTGGTTAATACTTTAAAAAGGTACGGCAAGAAAGAACCATTTTAAGGTATTAACCAGCAACTGAAGGTTCTTTCTTAACCAGTACCTGATGTATAAGTTCTGCTTGTTCTGATGCTGAAGCTTTTATCCTGTTATTTCTTTGAAGTTAAGCTTGGAATTCAAATTGGGCCAACTGAATTTGCAGTGCATGGACAAAATCAGAAAAATGTTTTAGTAAATACATAACGAGCATGTCAAGCCCCCACATATAAGGAATAACTACTTCACGCTTTAACTACTAAAATCACAATTTCATCGAGTTAAGGGAGATGAAAATTTATGCACTATATGAAGCCCCCAAGAATGACAGCAAATACTTCACAGCAAACTAAACAGAATTACGTAAGTATATGAAATGGATAGGCAAAAAAAAAAAAAAGATAATACCTGAAATTCCCGCACTTTGAATGTGGGACTGAGAATGGCACATTGAAGGGCACAGCCCCGGGCAACACATTCACTCGCATTCATGGTGCGTCTAGGCTCCTTTCCAAAAAACTCCGTTAATATCTTAATAATAGCTGGAACACGAGACCCTGATCCAACCACCTCAACTGCATGAATATTTTCGGTTGTCAGCCGAGCTTCAAGAAGTGCCGTCTCCAATGGTCCCTTTACACGCTGCAATATTGGGGCACTGATCTGCTCAAATTCCTCCCTCTTAATGAAACCCCTCACATCCTTCTCATCCATCAAGCACTCAATATTGAGCGGTGCCTCTGGGTTTGCACTCAGCACCTTCTTCAGCTTCTCACATGCCGCCCTGAGTCTAAGGCAGGCACGGGCATTCTGGTAAACATCAATCTTGTACTCCACCTTGAATTTAGCAGCAAAGTGCTTAAAGAGGACCTCATCAAAATCTCTCCCACCAAGAGACGGATCATAAGCATGGGCCAAAATCTTCAGTTGTCCTTTCTTATAGCCAGCAATGCACACCTGCATGCTTGCATGACCAACGTCAACAAAGGCCACATTGAGCTGGTCATTCTCCGGCAAGTCTGTCTTGTAAATACCAAAAGCCAAAGCAGTTGCTGTGGTCTCGTGGAACAGCTGGAGAGGATGCAATCCAGCAACAGTAGCAGCATCCAGGACAGCCCTCCTCTGGAGATCGGTAAAATATGCAGGGATGCCAATGCAGCAATCCACAACCGCTGCACCAAGATTCTTCTCGGCAATGCTCTTCAGATTAGAAAGAACCATTGCCAGGACCTGGGTCGGAGTAAAGGCCCTCTGTTCCCCAAGGTACCTAGCATGGATCAGAGGGAAACCATCAGGGCCTTCCGTTACCAAGAAGGGGAGAGACTGCAGATCCCTCTGGAGCTCAGGATCGGAGAATTTCCGGCCCAGCAGACGCTTTATCTGGGAGACAGAGTTCTTGGGATTCATCAAAGAGGATGCGGCCCCAGCTGTCCCAACGAACCGCTGCTTCTCGCCGAAGCACACGATCGCTGGAGTCTCTCGCTTGGATTCTTCGTTGAGAACCACATCGATCCCGCGTTGCCGAGCGACCGCAACAATGCAGCTCTCATTTCCGACATCGAACCCGACAACGCTCATCGTTTTCCCGATGTATCACTATGTCCCGTGCGAAAACGAGGAGATCTGAGAATCAATAAATAAAAACATAAAAAAAAAATAAAATCTTAGTCATTCCATCCCTAGAAAGCCAAGGACTTGGCCCAAAAATCAGAAACTGGATAAGCAAAAACAAGAATTTTATCCAATTATGGAATAAACCATGTAATATACTCATAGACAAGAAAAGATCGGCGAAAATAGTGCTTCAGAAGATCTCAGATTTGATAAAGAATTATAAAAATGAAATATAAAAAACGGCGAACAGAAACAGCGTACAGATATTAAGGTCTTGGGCCTCGATCGATCGAAGTGTCGCGAGGAATTAGGGTTTTGGGATAAAAAGCCAAGCAGATCTGAAGAGGAAACAAGGAAGAGAGGGGAATCTGGCGTACCTTTTTGGCAGCCGCAGAGCTCCGATGCAAAGAGGTTCCCGATTCCTTTCGGAAGCTCGCCGGATCAAACGTCTTTCTATTATTTTTTTTTCAGGTTTTTCCCCCTTCTGTGGGGAGAACGGGTAGATATCGTCGTGGGAGGCGTAGCTTTTTCTAGAACCCTCGAATGCAAGTGCTTTGAGCGGCATCATAGACCTAAGCACTTCCGTGCGAGTCTGATACATAGTTAAATCGTATGGTGATTGTTCATCGTACGCCAAGTTTGGTGAGCGTTGATGGGTTTGGAATTGCATCAAACGTGCGGTTGACATGGCTTGATTGTTTGCCCTGCGGGTTTGGGAGGCGAACGGACTGGACGTCTCTGGAAAGGATTCGAACGTTGCAGTTCCGGAAAGATCTACAAGGGACCGTTTATAAAATCTACGATTCGATTGGAGCGACAGGGTTTTTTAAAAGAATTTTAACAATTTGATGTACGGAGGTGGTCATCGACTTTCCAAAATTCTCTGAAATTATTATTTTTTTTTTGCTAAAGTGGAAATCCCATACAAATTAAGCATGGATATTCCTAAAAAAAAATCAAAAAATAACAAATTCCAGAATGCACCGAGTAATCTCCTTCCTTAGCCATAGAATCTTTTTATAATAGTTAGCCACATATGAGACTACCCAATCTACTGCTCCGTTGGTCTTATGATATACGTGCTTTGCCTGCAATGTCATCCCACCACTGGTCATAGTTTGAATATTTCTGAATAGCGGGTGGTGCTCGCCCACTCCCTCCACACCCTGTTGAATCCAATAGTATTTTTTTTTAACCTTGGTAATGCAATAGATAGTTGGACATATTTGTTAGAACTTTAGGATATAGATTGAGCTGGAAAACCTCATGGTGATCTTTTTCAACCCATGCCAAGGAGTTACAAGATTTCGGATTTGGCTTGCGGAGCCTTTTGTTTCTCTGTTTGTGCGCTATGAGCCTAAAAAAAAAATCATTTTTTTATTTCTTTCAAGTGCGATGTGCTATGTTAGTCATCTTAGAATACTAGGAATCTAGGAGATAGTAGCTGTAAAGCATATCTACAATGTCTTGCATGATGTAGATTGTAATAACGATCCAGGTGCTCGCATAATATTTTTTTTAGATCTGCAAAGCTTGCTAAATTGGACACTTGAAGGGAAAAAGAAAATAGTCTTTTAGGTTTTTTTCCTTTTTTGGCAATGCGGACAACTTGGGCGAAATTTTGGATAAAGAGGGGTAGGTGGAATCACCGCTGCCCCGCTGCACTCATCGAATGTTTTGCTTATATATCTCGAAGACGAGTCCCGAAGTAAAGATGAAGTAGCGAGGTGGTGTCTATTTGTTATACCATTCATCGCATTTGGCTATACATAAATACTTGTATATTTAAAGATGTGGATCGGGGTCCTCCCACAATCAATCATAAAAGCTCAGTCTCGTGCCAACAAAATCATCCAAACTAAACTAACGCCGCTCATAGGCCTTTGATGGTTAGAAAAATTGGGCCTCCCTTAATCACTTGGCCTTGTAGAGTTATCCACTTTACATAGGATTCTATGTTCTTGGATTTTTTCAAGATCAACTTTGATGACATTATTTTGGATAAGGATAGACATGATGGTGTTGGGTTTGTCCTTTTTTTTGGTACAACGGCGGTTCACACCCTGCAGGTGTGGATGCAGCAAACAAAATTAAAACATAATAAAACAGATAAATAATCCAGCACTCTGTCATGCTTCATCCATACAAATTCGCTAGAATGGTAAACCGCATTAGGATGCAGCTCAATCAACTGCTCTATTCGCTTTCCTGTAGGTATGTGCAGCCTCGTGGGCACACTTCTACAATAGTCTACGAATGTCCAGAAGTAGTGGCCTACCCTCACCTGCCAACCCCGACTCCGGATCCAATCAATCACTCTGGGCAAGTCGCCCTCGAGAATGAGCCGATACGTACCCAATATCTGTCGGACAAAGAAAATGCCCTCTCAGGCAGCTCTGAGCTCGGCACACACCAGTGAAGCATCGAAAATCCGCCGACCCTCCGCAGCCACTAGTCTGAACTCATGATCTCTGATGATGAAGCCCATACCTCCCCATCTTCCGTCATCTGCCACATTGCCATCAAAAATTACCTTCAGGAAGCCAGAGGCTGGGGGCACCCAAGATACGAACACATAACTGGGCGCTGCAAGAGCAGAAAGGGAGCCCTAGATGTCTTTGGCCAACTCAGTAGGTGAAGTCTCAGCAGTACTATTGAACTCTGCTGCGTGTAATAGTGCTCTGGTCACCACCACCCTCGGAGGCGAGCTACTACTCTCAAAAACTCGAGCGTTTCTGTCCAACCACAAGTAGTAGGTCAGGTAGGCAACACAAGTCCCTTTCTCCTCTAGCCCAGATCCAGATGCTGACTCCTCGAAAAAAGCAGGAACTCCTCAATGGACGACAACCTCTGCCCCTGACCATGATGTACCTATGCACTCCTCCATATTTGACTAGCCTGTGGGCACTCAATCAACACATGATATATGGACTCCTCCTTCTCCAGGCAAGCTCTACACTCTGCGGCAATCTTCACTCCCCGTCGCGCCAGAATGCTCCTCGTGGGTAAGCAGTCCCGGGCTATCTTCCACAGAAAAAGTACGACGCGGGGATGAACACGTAACCTCCAACAATTAGTACTTGTAGCAGTGAGAGGCAGTTGTTATCTTTATGATTGTTCGATACCATTGGTGGAGCTTAAAGGAGTGTAGGAAAGTTTGGTGCATGCTATTTCAATCCTCATAGCTCTTAACATCATCTTGGCAGGGAACTCCAAAACAACTATTATTCGAATCTCCGGACCGTCGGCTACTCACGATGACATCAATCCTATCTTAGAAGATTTAAAGTACATGATCTCCACATTGAAATGTTTTAAGACAACTCATATCTACAGGAGATTTGGTAGATTCTTATGCGGTGAATCACACTAATTTAGTAATTTGAGTCTTCCCTAATGTCATCGTCCCACGAATCGAGTCACCACCCAAGATTTAGATCTTTTCATACGATCCTATTTGGACTAGTTTATCGTTCAATCATAGCCGTTCATGATTCACATGATAAATGGTAGTTAGATAGAAACACAGTAGCATATGAGCAAATATAAGTATTCAAAATCTATTCAGCAAATAATTGATATGGAACTAAATATACATCCGCACATGTTCTCACATATTTTTTTGTTTAAGTTCCGATGTTTTTAGGCTAAAAATTTAAATCTATTCAAATATAGTCGTAAATATCATGATGGGCTTGTGCTAAATTGTGAGCCGAATCTGTTTTATTTTTTAATTTATATGTATAAATGTTTAAGGCGTGTCCGGTGAATAATTAATGCGAAACTGAATATAACTTTGGCACGTATCCTCGTGAAACCTTGTCCAATTCCCATCAACTATGGACGGTCTAGAGCCCGTCTTTGCAAAAAGTCCTCCCCGATCCAGGTGGGGAGGGGAGAGATTCCCATTTCCCAGCGGTCAAGCCTAAAAAAATAACAGCAGTAAAAAATGAAACGAAGAAAGACAAGCTTGCGGCGGGAGTGCCCTCCCATTTTTTCTTTCACTCTTCCATCTTCCTCTCGCCCTCCCTCCATCTCTCTCTACGTCTCCCGTCTCGATCTCCACAAAAACTCTCTTCGAGCCCTCCTCCCTCGGCTCTCCTTTATTCGCCTCGTGCCTCTCGCTTCCGAACCCTCTCCGCCTCTAGGGGCCGTCCCACCCAGCGATTTTCCCGCGCTTTTCCATTTGAAATGGCCGAGAAGCGCGGGAGGGGAAGGGCCGCGGGCCGCACGATCTCGGAGCCGGAGGTGGTGATTCTCGACAGTTCGTCCTCAGATCCTTCAATCTCCGCCTCGCAGTTCGCGAGGCTCCGGCTCCGGCAGCGTTGGGAGCTGGCCTCCGTTCTTAATTTCCTGCACGTGAGATTCATCTGTTTCTTTCTTTCTTCTTTTTTTTTTCTCGAGGATCTTTTGTTATATTTTTGCTTTTCCCTCCTTGTCTAATAGCGTGATGTTTGGATGTGAACGTAGGTTTTCGAGCCGCTCATCCAGAGCGATGTAAAGATGTCCGCGGAAGAGATCGAAACGGCTCTGATCTCGCCGAACGATGCTTTGGCTCGGATTCATATTACCCTCTTGAAGGTTTAAATGCCCGTTTATTTACTATCTCGAGAACCTGGATTCCATTCCATGGGATTCTTTTGGCATGCTGTATTATTTGGTTAATGTGTTTTTTGTTTTATACTTGCTTGTGAATATGAATCTCTCGCTGTTCTCTAATGCATGTTAATGATCCGAGCACATTCAACGTTCACTAGATCCAACAAGTCTTATACTAATTTAGAAAGAGATCGTAGGTTTTTTGTATTTAAACGTATGAATGATGTTCATGCCCTTCAGGGAGAGAACGAACTGTAACTACACAATCCACGTCATTCTATTCTGGATTTTACAACTTGTTTATTTGTTGATTGGGAGAATCATAGAAATGGTATGATTTCCCCTGTATTTGCTATCCTTAATTGATACTTTGGGCTGAAATGGTAAAATATCTCCCGTGTATTAGTCATCTTAAGTTTGCAGTCAAGAAACTGCCCAAATTCTTAGTTGCTCATGGCTCAAATAAAATGTTCTATAGAGTTGTTTCCAAGTCTGTACCCAAAAGGAAAGAGTTGTTTCCAAGAATAAGCATAAATCATCACAAACAACATATTGGTTGAGGTGATAAATTGCTATAGTATATCTGTTTTGTGTCACCACCAATGTCTTTATATTTTTTTACACATGTAAATTTCTGGATACATTTTTTATTATGTGACCATTTGTGATTACTAGATTTGAGCTCATTTTTGACATAAGAATGGAGCTGTTATTCTATGTAGACACCAAATTTTCGATCTTATGATAGCTAATGCATGTGGATGTATTCAGAGGAGATGACTTCCTTTCTGGCACATCAGAGTGAATGCTATTCATTTCACGGGTTAAATTTTTGAAACGGGAATACTTGCACTTCTCCTACTTCTTCTTCTTCTTCTTCTTCCCTGCTTATCAATATGACTATGTAATTTATGTTTTGCCATGTTTTAGAATGCACTAATCAACCATTTTGTAGAATGTACTAATCAACCATTCATTTTGTTTCTCTTTACATATATAATATAAATAACTTAATTTAAGGGGAGATGATTTTACATACAAGTTTGCTAATCTAACAGCTTTATGCGCTGCGATCCAATTATTGTATAAATGCCTCTAAACACTTTAAACCAGGCTCCCTCTATGGTTGTCGTCTATTTGTACAAATCATGTATGGAAAGTTTTTATGTAAATGCTACAAGACTAATTCATGTAATGCAAGATGCATACTGATTCTAGTGCATGCTATCTTGCTCGTATAGTTATTTAAATCCGATATTTTGATGTGGTAACATGTCCATTTTGCTTAATCCATTTTGATATGCCTTCAAAGTATTTGTCTTCTTCACATAGTTCTATGTATGTCTTTTATCTTGTCAACAAGAGATGGTTGCTCTTCACTTTCTGTTATCTCTTTTACTTTTGCCACTGCTTTCCCCACTTTTCCTTCTTTCTTATTCTTTAGCATCTGCCTATCCTTCTCATTTGTCATGATATGCCTTATCTACTCATGAATCATCCATATTTGAATGACATAGTTTTGGAATTTGATGAAACCTCCCCCAAACCCAACCTTCCACCAACCTCCCTCCTCCCCTCCCACTCGTCCTTGTTCCCCCCCCCAAAAAAAATATTATTCATTTCCAATTGCTCTATTTGTGCTTGCATCTTTAATGCTTTTTCCAATATGGAACATCATTTACTTTGTGTTTGTGCATCTGTACTTCAAATTCTAACATATATTTCACCTTAAAACTTCTGAACACATTCTCCTTCATAAAAAAAGCCGATGCTTTTATAAACATTATGCTTTCTTTTAGATATAGAGGGCCTACAATTTTTAAAGGCTGTGCCATGCTAGCATGCATGAAAAATGGTTCATTACTTTCTTCGTGCATTGTTTTTGTATTTTACTGTTCACATACCCAGGAAGAGCTCAACTTGAAGTCTGTAGTTTTGCCGTATCTTTGCATAAATCATAATTCTGGAAGAAAGTATAATAATAATTTATCGATAGACAATAGAAGATATGGTGTGATTGTATTTGTCTTCCAAATTATATTATACTTGTATTTTTATGTTTGTTTAGGTGGGCTTCTTCATGACATACCAGATTTTCTGAAAGTGCAGTCTGTTTATGCTTTTTTTTTTCCCATGCCATTGCTGAATGTCCAATAGGGTGCAAAATCTCCTCGGGTTGAACTGCAGAATATGAGCCTTGCATGAAGGGGCATTATTCAAAAACACTCTTCTTTAGGCTACGAGTTAACGAATGTGCATTTTTTTTTACTAAATTTCTTTGATATCTCACTAATGTCAGGACAAGTTTGAAAAGAATTGGCGAGACGCAAATTATGCAGAGGCCAACCTTGAGACTCCTGGTAGAATACAGGAAACATGAGATGACAAAGTCGAAGCCAAGCGATTTTAATTTCATAATCTCTCTTTGACCATATTAACCCATTTCTACTTGTGTTCAGTAAATTATTATGTGAAGCACATTCACAAAATGGTTTATCTTGCTCTGGTTTATGATGTTTTCGCTAAAACATAGGTGAAATGCAATAGTAAACATCTGTACAGTCTCCTGAATATGGAATCTCAAAAAACTTTTATATCTAGTGTTAGTGTTCATGTTTTATTAGTTCTGCAGTTATAGGTTTTAGTGGTATTCAAGATGTGCACTAATTCTTTTGTAAGGTGCAGATTGTATGGCAAGGATGATATGTTTTGGATGCCATCTACAAGGTGTGTAAAAAAAAATTGTAGTTTTATAGAGCTTATGGGTTTTGCCTTTGAAATAATCTGTTTTGGCTGTAACTTGAATATATTTTAGATAGAGAGAGATGTGGTCAGAGAATCAGCTAGGTTTGGAATTGTACCTCTGTCTGTTTATCATGAGAGCAAAGAGGAAATGTCTTTCCATTTATCCTTCTGGGTTGTTCGGACTTGCTGCCAATTCCCTTCATTTCTTTGTGCAGATCCTAACATGCCTTTGATGTCTCAAAAGTTCAAAAAAATAAAGGTCATCCTAAAGGTGCACCTAGTCTCCATGCACATACAGAGCATGTTGGAACTCATGTTAGAGTTACATAGTGAACCACAGATGAAGCAAGAGCATGCCATGCAATTGCCATGACTTTGCTTTAGATGGCAAGTTGTTTGCATGTTTATGTCTTTTAAGGTCGACGATCAATTCTTTAGTGGGTACATTATGCCTCAATGATGAGGATTTCAAATTTTCCATGCGACCAGAGTATCTTTGAAATGCACCTGTAGCTTTAGCCATGATCTAATTGTATCATTCCATGCAATCTTCCATATGGTCAATGCTTGATATCAAATGATCTGGCAATGATTGGAGATCAGTAAGGACAGATTCAACAATTCATCGAACCATCAGGGCATTCCATGATTCATGCATTGAAAGATTAAAACATTACGACTACAAAGACCTAACAATATTCCAAATGAGTAAAATCTACATACACTGATTGAAAGATTACAAAATAATGCTTACAATATACAGATGTTGTTTGATTTCAGAGTTGTCTCTTTCATGTTTTACGTGTCTCTTGGATGTGATAAACTTTTTTTTCTTTAATATGCTTTTTGAAAATGAAAATACCTGCAATAAGAATGAATTTGTGCAAGCCTGGAATTAGAATGTTGAGGCTAGTAAAATCTATGGGTAATACTTTTTTGGAGGACCAATGTGATGCTTCAAGTGCAAGTGATGCACTTGGATCGGTATTCAATAATCAAAAAAATGAGGGAAAGTTAAGAAAACCATGGCCATACTTGCGAGGAAAGATAAAAAACTTGCTTTGTCTGAACATGTACCTCTAGTTTTTGTATAAATTGCAAAGGAGGGATCTGATGCAAAATACATGTGAAATGAGGGTTGCTGGTTGTGGAAATGGTTTTGATAATTGATATGTATCTCAGAGACTCATCTCTCAGTATTATTATCTTCTGCTATAGTAACTCGATGCCTGAAAGTCAAGCGCTCGGGGTCCCCATCCTTTGTTTTTCTTTCCCTCTCTCTCTTTGGTAATTTGTGCATTTGAAGGATAGTAAACTTATGTCAGTGCTGGAATCGCTCCTGTTATGAAAGCAACATCATCCTAACCATCATGGTTAAATGCGTAATAACCATGACAATGACAATTTAGGGAGTAGGGATATGTCATGATTACCGTGACACGATAATAATATCAGTATCTTGTATCGCTGATGCCAATACTTTTGGGAGAATTAAGACATTACTCTCGTGAAATTACAGTTTTTATATCATCGATAAGTATGCAAATTATCATGCATGTATAAAATGGCAATGTCCTAAACTTGACAATTTAACAAGAGGTTCTCTATATTGCTAGTTGGGTGGCACTGCCTGTCTTTTATATGCTTTGTGGTTGTTTGTACCTTCATACGAAGAAAAAGAAATTTTCATGTGTTTCGGAAAAGTGAGATGAAATGATTATAGGTCGAGCCAAGCTCACAAGATTGACACCGAGACTTTCTTAGGGGTCTTCCTAATGGCTTGCTGAAACTAAAATGTGCTTCCCGCAACAAATGCAACCCAGGACATGGATCTTCTTCGTGAATAAGCTGGGTCATGTGGTTGCATGCATCGGACAAACTGCCAAAGTAAATTTTGTGATTTTGAGGACTTGGTTTTTTCAAAATTTGACTACTTGCTGTAAATGTTGTGATGTCAAGGACTTGGCATTTTCAATGTTCAACCACTTGCCAAAATTGGAGCTTTAAAATCCTTGATCTGGTACAACTCGTGTAGTGACTGGTAGCAACTGTAATTGTTCTCCTGTTTTATTGTTTCATCTTCTCCATTTCATATATGGTCTTCTTCTAGACAGATAAACTTGCTAGCACTGTTTGGAGTTTACTTATATGCATTTCATTTATGTTACAGCTGACTATTAGAAAAATCTTTCTTGGTTAACACAAACAACCTTTGGATTCAGTAGAATAAAATGGTGCAAAACAAAATGGCTGAGAAAAGATAGGATACAGGTAGGATAGCAGTTTATCCATATCGGTACCCATTTTTCTTTGGTTGAGGTGGATGAATATATGGATATTAGTTGGATACAAAAATTCATATCCATATTTGTCTGCACGGATGTGGTTGCAAATCAGACATTGAAAGTACGGATATGAATACGGATATAAGTTGAACAATTGAACTTTATGATCGTCAAATCAAAGATATCACTATGTGAAAGTTAAATTAAGTAAATGCCATGTTAATAGTCACTTATTTCCCTTAACAATTCATGAGTGATATATAAGATTTTATGGGATTAGAAGTGGAACCGGATGTACATGTGTGATTTGAATACTTGTCTATCCATATATGTATCTATTTTTCTCTAATGGATATAGACACAGATATGGATATTAGTTAGATGTTCAAATTTGTATTCGTATTTGGATAGATTCAGATATGAGAGTGGGGCAAGACAGACATTACGTAGTGCACTTTCACCCCTAAATGACATGTGGATACAATTCACTTTTGTGGGCCACCCACCATATATTCTCGAACCAGGTCAAAGCTACATTTTCTATGTCCTGGGAACATAGAAAGCGATTTATCATATATCCAAGTATGTGAGTTTAGATAACATTACTATTCGGCTACTTTGCTTGCTGGTTATACCTTTTTCTGTATTTTCAAATAAAATAATCATATGGCCTCTTGACTATGCAAACAAGCTGGTAGACATGACTTGTATGTTGTACGTGATGATTACATAAATTGAGATTGTGTATGTGTGTTCCAGGGGATACCACCTGTAAACAAAAATTGTAGAGAACCTGATGCATGGGTCACAACAGTTTGCAAAAAACTTTCTCTGTGGTGGCCATGGGTAGGTTAAAGCTTCATATTTGATCCTAGTTATCTATTTACTATCTTGATCCGACTGTGGGAACTAGGAGACTGCTTGTTCATGTTTCTTTGTCCTCAAGCAGGTTGCTGAGGGAGAGAATCCACTCAAAGTTAATCATGGGTAGGCATAGATGATTTCTCCAACCATTTGAATATTCTTCTATTCTATGTTATAAAGGCTGCAATTACGTGAACACTTTCCTGCTTGTGCAGGGAAGAGATAACAAAATATAAGGAACTTGATCCAACAATCCGTTTGCTGATCCTGAAAGCACTCTGTGAAGTTCGTGCAGATGTAATAGATGTTCCTTTGACTTTTCTTATTTGATATTTTGAATTGTGCTGCCATATATATTCTTCCTGGTGGTTATTCGAAGTCACCTATTGCACTTATAGTTATAGGTGGTCTCGATCAAATGCCCTATCAAACATTCAGGATTTAAGCTATTTTACATGCATCGATTTTTTATTCAGATATGTACCTTTCTGCCACCTTCTACAAACTTTTGACAAATTTGTGCATGTACCTTGCAGCAAGATGATATATTGAGATACATCACTGATGAACTGAAAGCTGGAACAAAAATTACTGCTTTCCGTAAAGAAAAGATATGCAGCAGTGACAATGGAGTTAGTTATTGGTAATCTTAGGGGCAATAATTTTTTTTTTTAACTCATATCTCTCTACTGTGCTTATGCTGTGGAATTTACAGTTATAAGAACATCATACAGCACGCTTTTTGAACTGTAATATTTATAATATCATGCTGTTACGGAAGGCTTGTTATTAATCATATTATAGAAAAGATGGTAGTTCTGGAAACCATATGCAGATCCTCAACTATTCATGGTCCATGCTCCATACCATGCAGATGTGTTATTATCAAAGAACTTACATGTTCTTTCATGCTGATCGCTTCTTTTTCAATGTAAGGTATGATGGAGATCCAATTATTGGTCATAGGTTGTATAGAGAAGTTGTTAAAGTTGATTTCAAACAGAAGTGGAAGGGGAAGGGCCGCTTAACACAACCAACAATTGATTCTTGCTGGGAAACGGTGGCAACAAATCTTGAGGAATTTCGGGAACTATCGGTAAGATCCACATTTATGTTGTTTATGTACATTTAAGATCTTAATTGTCACATTTTTACCCTGCGGATTTTTCAGAAAAATCTATCATCGAGCAAAGTTACATCCGAAGCTGCAGTTGGGGAGACAATTAAAATTGAAATCATTCCTCTTCTTGAGGAACACCAAAAGGTAAAGACTACAATCTTCTGTTTTCTTAGCTTTTTGAATTGGACTATAAAAAATTTATGGCTATAATCGATCTTCTGCTAGTGTTCCCTTGATCACAGACAAATTTTGTGACACCACGTTCTAAATTCAGTTCATCTGTTATCATTTACAGAAGAAAAAAAGGGCATTACAAAGACAGCAGAGGCAAGTTACGTTGTTAGATAATTTGCTACATTCTAACTGGACTGGCAGTCGTTCCTGCCGTGAGCGCAGGCCTGTGAGCTACACTTTTGGTAAGACTCGAATCATCTGACTCATATATGAAGGATCAGCCTTTGTCTGAATTGGCGTGCTAGACCTTTCTGGTCTCCATTGAAATTTTGGATGTAGTAGCTTCCATATGTTCCCTGTTTGAAGGAGACTTGTTTATCTGATTTAGATGAAGCATTTTATTTTGCCGTATCTATAGGACAGGTTTTATGAAGGAACCTAGCCAGAATCTGAAACATGCTTCATATAACCAATACATTGCACACTGTGATGTCTTGCATATAAAAATAACCTAGGGTTAAAAAACATAGGAGGTAGTTATTGTGATATAGAATTTCAGTAAACAATACATGAATATTTACCTGGTGTCTTTTTCTGAAAATTTAAATGATTATTTATTCTTTTCTTATGTATTTATACTTTTCTGAGCTAAAACCCTGCATTAACTTGGTATGCTGATTGGGAAGGCTATAGATGTACATTTAGTACGGTTTCATTTTGTTTCTTTTTCCCGCCTTTTATATCCTAGCAACTGTGCATTAGAATACAAGGTTTGGAATTTATTACTTTTGTTGTTTAAGCTGATTCTTTCTATCAGTAGAGCCACCACTATCAGAAGCTATATAAATTCAGCTCTCTCAGAAAGTGAAAATGTCATGTTACTATGTAAAATGTTTTCTGATGGCAAAATTCTTTACTTAATGTGCTGGATGAAGGAAAGTTATCAAGAGCCTTCAGATTTATCTGGGTTTTCTAATTTTCATTTTGTTTCTCATATTAATTCCCTTTTAAATTTTCTGGGTTTATCTACAGATGAATATGATCGTTCCATTGACGAGGCTATACAGATGTCGAAGTAAGTTTGATATACTATCTAATATTTGGTTTTTAGGTTTTTGAATGCTGATTGTGTTTTTCATTTCATCACAATTTTCATGTTACTATGCTCCAGGATGAGGCGGTTTAGAATTGTAACTATCCAGCAAACTCTTAGAAAAAAAAAAATCATGTTTCCAGACAAAAGGTGGTTGGAACATCAGTTACATGTGTACTTTTTTGATGTATTGCCTTCTCTGCACAATTTTCGTCTTCTGTCTAGTATTGGATATGCCAGAGATGCAGGTCTTTTGCAAGCTGAATGCTTCTAGGATTTAGAATATATTGATATATTCAATAAACGTATATCTTTTAGCTTTCTGTTTTTTAAATATGAAAAGCACAAGCATTCTATGGTGCCCATCTAACAAGCATATCAATGGCCAAACATATTGCACCTTCATCTCTTAAAATATGGTCTTACTGATTCGAACATTTTGTCATGTAATGACACCTTCGTCATTTTAAGGCATGAGGATCTATAAGAAGTGAAAATTTTAGGATGTGATGACACTATATCATTTCAAGAAGCAGCCTGTAAAAGATTTGAAATTCACCTTGCTACTAAGTATTTGGTAAGGGAAATATGATAAGTATTTCCTATCTGTTATGTTGGCATGAAAATATGAGTCCCATATTTATGCTGTCTTAATTTGGAATGGTCATAAAATTCATGGTTGATCAGGTGGTTAATTTCCACAACCATGCCAAAAATTTTAACTAATTTGCATGAATTGTGATTCAGGAAATCAAACACAGATAAATTGCACGAGGACAGGGGCAAGGGAGTAGAGCATGTACCAGGTCAGAACTGCGTGCTGGATGGAGCCGTGCATGCAGATACAGAGAACACTACCTCAGATTCTCAGGCTGGCGATGATGACAAGTATCGAGGTAAGATTGGTGGTGATGATGCTGAGGACGATGACTATGATCAGAAAGGTAATGACCATGCTGAGAACAGTGGCAGCAATGATAGTAATTTCCATCTGGGTGACTCCGACAAGGAAAACACTGCTTTTCCAAGGAAGAAATGGCGAGGACGCGCTCAGAATAAAAAAGAAGCTAAGCCTAAAGTAGTTATAGGGGTGCGCCACGGTAGAAGAACTGCAGCAAATGCTGACCATGGCCATCTTGGCAGATTCCACGGAGAAATGACAGGCCATGTGGAGATGAAGAAAAGGGTGAGGCAAAGACCAACTCGTAATGCGGACTATGCCGTTCATATCTTTTCAGAGTCTGAAAATGAGAAACAAGCTGAAGAGGTCTCAGGTACTGAGAAGGAGCCTGTTTCTTCTGGTGATGAATTCCAAGCGGGCAATGATGAAACTGACGATGAATAGCACTTCAAAAAAGTGCTTATCCATAGACTTCCTGATTGATATCCTCAGAAAATACTTTCCTTACTTCATGGACTAAAGAGCAAAGTGCTTCCTTTGTGTTGCGTCATAACAAGGAAGCCCAAAGTTGTTGACGTCGGTGCTCTAGAAGGGAGCTTCCATTTCGTGGAATATTGTTGTTCTTGAACACTTTGTCTTGTATTTTGATATCCTAAACTGAAATGCGTCTTTATCTGATAGTTCTGATGTACGACAATTGATCTTTTTGTTGAAAATACTTTCCTTCAAGGACTAAAGAGCAAAGTGCTTCCTTTGTGTTGTCATAACAAGGAAGCCTAAAGTTGTTGACGTCAGTGCTCTAGAAAGGAGCTTTCATTTCGTGGAATATTGTTGTTCTTGAACACTTTGACTTGTATTTTGATATCCTAAACTGAAATTCTTCTTTATCTGATAGTTATGTACTACAGTTGATCTTTTTGTTGAATATGGATCTTTTTTTGCTGAAAAATGTTGTACATGTCTATGCGGACTATTCAATGGCGTAAGAGAAATGACGGGTCAGCACTAATTCCTTTGTTCGGTAGGATGAATGAATGATTTTCATTTCTGTTTAGCATAGGAAGAATAAAAGAAAAAATGAATGATATTTGTATGATATTTTTATTAAACTATCTTTTTATAAAATAATAATAATAAAGTAAGGCAATATATAAATTTATAATCTTTATAATTTATAATTATATAAAAATTACACAAATATTTAATATATAATTTAATTAAATGAATGATTTTATAAATTAATTATATATGAATTCATTTATTTATATATTAATAACTTAAATGATTAATACTTTATAATTAAATTTAAATAGTTAATTATTTTTATATAAATGGTTAGCTAAAAAATAGTGAATATATATAGAAAAATAGAAGTAGTGTTAGGGTTTTATCAAAATATTAATGATGGATAATTTTGGCAGTATAGAGACCCATCCCTCGTGCTCAGTCCATCCTTGCTATTCTACATCCTTCCAATTTGGGAGGATGCAAATGGGTAGGTCACGATCGATGGATAATCCTTTCTTTTTATCCATTCTTTCTAAGATTTTTTGAACCAAACATGGATGGGGGCTATTCATCTTTTCAACCCCATCCATCCTCCCTCTCATGATCCCAACCAAAAATAGGGTAAGGTGTACTGATGTTATCTTGAAATTAGCTATCTGGACCAAATGATTGATTCAACAAAAGGTTCAAGGATCTGTTGCTCATTGGACTATTCTACTCACACTATTTGAACATTGTGGCAAGGACATCTCACTAAATAACTTTTTTTTTAAAAAAAGGAAAACATATTAATATTCGAGATGTACCATTGAAGGCTATAATTCAGGGTCTGTTTGGATGATTGTGCTAGAAATTTTACTGGATTCATGGATTGGACCAGTGCAACCAGCAAAATTATAGAATTAGAGGCTGGGGAAGACTTATATTCGTAAGTAGCTAGGGATAGCTTTGGAGTGGGCTGGCCCGTATTCCATAGGGAGAAAAAAAATATACTGTCATTCTTCGATGGGATTTGGCCTGACACACTCCAAAATTATGTTTAGATACTTATAAATATAGGCCAAATCAGCCTTTAAATTCTATGATTTTGCTGATTGCTCTAGCCTAATACAGGAATTCAATAGAATCTTCAGTCCAATCATACAAAATGTTTTTGATTGTTATAAGTACTAGGACAGGCCTTCATGGCTCACCAAATTATTAAAAGTTCTTAACTGTTCTTAATTGTTCTTAGTTGCTGGCTTCTCTGGAAATTGTAATGAATAAAGGAAAGCAGTGTATCAATAGTAGAATAAGGAGCCGTTCGATCCCTTCGCCTTCTTTTATCCATCATATCTAAATAGCATCGAAAAATTTCCAGATATATATTTTTAAAATTGCAAACAAGCAAATGATCGGCATCAAGCTTACCACCGGAAATTAAAAAGAAAAAAAAAGAATTTAGGATATCACAGCCTTGGCGACCTGCGGCGGAAACCGGCGGCGGCGAGATCGGTGAAGGCCCGGACGATGTGCTTGTGGACGCCGCGGTCGTTGAGTCGCAGGAAACAGTAGAGCAGCTCCTCCACGAACTCCCAATCCAGCGGCTCCTCCGGGTCCACGTGGCGCGCCTCCACCATCTCCAGCATCGACCGCCGGAAGTCGGCGTCCGGGTCCCTGGACAGGATCCCCACCGCCTGCCCCTCGCACCACGGAGACAGAGAGCCCGCGCTCAGCCGGGCCTCCTCGATGAGGGAGCTAGACGAGCCCGGCTTCACGAAGAACCGCTCCGACGCCCGGATGGGTTCCGGCAGTGTTTCCGTCGACCGCGACGACCACTCCGACGCGGGACCGGGCACGTACCTGGAGGTCTTGATGTTGTTGTAGTTTCGTGCCGCTGGGAGTGGTGGAGGCTGTGAAGCGGATTTCTTCCGTTTGGGAAGCGAGAGGTAGAGAGATCTGTGCATGCCTTTTCCCATTTTTTTATTTTTTTTGATTTCTCTGTTCAATTTTTCCTGACCTCCGGATGTAATGAAACGGTTGCAGCGAAAAAACTTGGGTTGAAGGGTGAACAGGATTTTGTATATAAATAAATATAGTTAGGAGTAAGGAGGGGTGCATGAATAAAGGGGCAGAAAGAGAAAGTAAGCTGTCTATATTTGAAATTTGAACATATATTTTTTTTTGCTATCTTTTAGCCTGGACGGATTTAATGCTACGGTACAGAATTAAAGTTTTGAAGATATTTGCGAACGGAAACGGAGCCAAGAATTCGCAGATGAACAAGGTAAACGGATATACAGGTTCATAACAGGAACGGAATTTCTTATTGGTTTTATGGGAGAAATAAAATGGTGTGGCTGGTCTGGAAATAAGAAGAAAAAATGGTAAGCACTTATTTTGAGATTAAGTGGAAATATGAGCTGAACTGAATTTGAGCAGATTCTCTAGCTGGGGACAGAATTCGGAATATATCTGGCTAAGCGTCTTTTTTTTTTTTTTTTTTTTTTTTTTTTGAGATTTTATGGATAGAAAGTTTTATAGGTGGTGCTTAAATGCGTGGTGGTTATAGTCAAAATTATGATAATTTTATCACATGTTGAGCATGCGCTTAAATGCGTGGTGGTCCAGAGAAAACCCTAGTTTGGCTTTGTCTTTGATTTCGGATATATACTTTGGCTTAATTATCCGTGTCCACACTCCTATCTGCCGCCTCTCTCTCTCTCTCCAGAGATGGCAACGAGGAGGGTAGGTCATTATTGGTATCCATCCCATACTTATCTAGAGGCAGGACAATGATAAAGTTGGATGGATCCAATCGGATAAAACTAATATATATATATATATATACATATTAATTTTTTTTTGAAGAGAGGATATGTGAAAAATTTTATATATTTGAGTCAAATTTGGAGTGGAACTTACCACTATAGGTATCTGCCCTGCATTTGTTGGGTCAGATAAAAACTGCCGGATTAGAGTCGAGCTTGGTTGGATATCCGATGGAACGAAGTAAATTGCACCACCTAGTCTCTAGCCCATTAAATCAAAGAAAACCAAAACAATTGAAACTTGGATCAATTAGGATGCCAACACTGCAAAACCCTAATCTTGACGTGATCAAAGGTAGTAGGTGTGCTTCAAAAAGGAACCAAAGTCGAAATTTGAGTCGGTTAGCATAATAACGGATACTTAACAGGCCAGTCGCTTTGTGTCTTTGGTGTAGCATACAGTGTGGACCATCGATTGGGGTGGTGTTAATGTTGAACCAATTGATATTTGGGCCATCGAGGCCGTGCCTCCACACGGGTGCGTGCGTAGCGCCAGAAGGCAGAGCGGGTGGCAAATATTGTAGGTTGGCTAGTTGATAGGGGTGGCAATCGGGTCGGGTCGAGTCGGGTCATAAACGGGTCAGGTCACATGCAGGTCGGGTCAGAAAATCATAAACCTGAACCCGACCTATTTATTAAACAGGTAATCCGACCCGACCCGTTTAACCTGTTTAATAAACATGTAACCTGTTTGCCCAACCCGATCCGACCTGTTTAACCTGTTTGCCCAACCCGACCCGTTTAACCTATTTATACATGTTTAACCTGCCCAACTCAAACTGTTTAACCTGCCCAACCCGACATGTTTAGATCCGTTTAACCTATTTAGACCTATTTAACCCGTTTAACCTGTTTAGACCTGTTTAACCTGCCTAACAGTTAAACGGGTTAAACAGTTTAAACAGGTCAAGCATCTAAAATCCGTATCCAACCCAATTAATAAACAGGTTAAACGGGTCGACTTGTTTACGATCAGAATCTGTTTAGGCCAAACCTAAACATGTTTATGGCGGGTCGAATACGAGTCGGGTCATATTTTGCCACCCCTACTAGTTGAGCAGCCTGAGCCAACGGTAATCATATCTCTCTCTTTCGTACAGGGTAGCAAGTAGTCCATCCATAGCTCATTCCATATATTTTTACAAGAAAGAAAGCAAGCATGCAATGTTACGAAGAAAGAGACGCAGTTTCCTTCTGCAATGACGCCACGGAAAGAGCTGCTCAAAAACGAGGAGGGAGTCATCATTTATTACAGACTTACAGTGAACATAAAAAAAGCTTAATACAACACTTTCGCCTCCCGATATCTCTTGGAACTGCTCAGGAA
>JAOXJJ010001100.1:16263025-16277937 GCA_025769935.1 Phoenix roebelenii
TAAGAGTTCTTTAGGCCACCAAGTTTGAAATATAAGATTACCAAGGAAAAAAGACTGTGGACTAGTAAAGGGAGAAAGAGCTTTAGGCCTATAACGATTTGTTGGTTGCAGTCATTTGACCCAGTGCTTTGAATGTTATCGTCATCAGCCTCTGAAGCATCTAAATTTTTCCTACCAATTATTATCAGAGGAGGAAGCTTCGTTGGTCCTTTCGAGAGGAGAGTTGTTCTCTTGAATTGACCACGTCGTCATTGGAAACGACAATTATGAGCGAAGGGTTGGGCGTTCTGACAATTGCATGCCGCGTGTCGACAAATAGGAGCAGTTGGCGCTCATACTACTTGAATAAATCTTCGGGCTCGGTCAAGAGAGTGAGGTCAGCCAATGGACCGTTCCAACCTTCCTAAAAAAGAAAGAAACAAACAACTAAGCCGGCGGAAGACCAAACACTCGGCGTGCTGACCTCGATATTTGCACCAAATCATCAGCCTCTCACTTCATCTCATGCATTCCGTTTATTTTCGGTTTCGTGACACTTGAATTAAGTGCCTGGTACATTGCAAGTGCCATGCACAACGAGAATCCTTCAACCCATACGTCGTCTTAGGAAGGAATTGCAAAGAATCCGTATACATATATATAGTTTTATACCAATTATTTATTTTTTTGGATACTTTTACATAATTAAGAAATCAAAAAGAAATATTCAGACTAATATTTTTAAATGAGATTTTGGATTATGACAAATAGTATCGCAGGAGATTCGGACTATAGTGTATATAGACTAGGAGACATTGCAGTACAGGTCTATTGGGGCTGATCATGAACCGATATAATACTTATAATTAGATTTGAATGAATTTAGATTTTTAACCAGGATCATTATGAGCGTATATTTAATCCCATATTGGTTATTCGTTAGAGTGATCTTAAGCACTTATACAGGACTAAAAGATCCAAGAAGTACCTTATGGTTAGCCTTTTTAGGTGAAGTCTTGAATCGTGACAAATAGTATTATAGTAGATTTAAGTTATTACCTATGTGGACCAGAGAACACTACAACACAGACTCATTAAGACTGACCACAAGCTGATCATGATGTTTGTGATTAGACTTGAATAGGTTTAGATCCTTAACCTAAAAGATCATGGGTGTCTCAAAAAATATTTTTTGATTTTTTTTTTTGTATAACTGCTACTCACACAGCCCTAACGTAAGTATAGCCAAAAGAGTCGGCTAATTTTTTTTGAATGAGATTATAGATTGTGATCGGAATAATGGGGGTAAGAAGAATCTAGTAGTTTTTTGTTTTTTTATCTTTAGAAGGATCAATTTAGCAATTGGAGATCCCGAGAGAACCAAAGGTGAGCCTTTTTATGCGTAGAAGTACACGAATAAAAGGTGGTAGTTAATAAGGGGTTGAGGGAAGGGAAGGCGGGGAGGAGGGGAGAGGTGTTAGTTTTCCTTAGTCCCTTTGAATATTAGGAACGTTGATTGGAGGACGGCGCAACTGATTTTTTTAATTAGAAATGGTACACTGAAAGAGAGATTGAGATTTTAAGAGAGAAGGCGGAACAACTAAAATTTGAAAAAGTTTTACAATAATAAAAAGTTTAATCAATTAACTAATGAAAATTAATAGGTTAATGAACAAATGAGTAATTTGGACACCTCCGTGAAAATTACCAAAACTTAAGGATGATTAAAATTTTTATTTGCTTTTAAGACTGCTTTTTATATCTAAGACAAAAAAAATTTGCTTCAAATGTCGCCTCCTAGTCCAACCCCCTCCCAGATCAACTATTTAAAACCACAAAACTCTTCCCTTCCCTTGGTCAGCTTGCTCAAACAAAGTCTCTCTCTCTCTAAAATTTCAAGTTAAACTAAACCACATCGACTATAGGTTCAATTTTTGAGCTGGTCTTTAGCCTATCTTAATTAAATATTTTATTTTAGGGTCATACTTTTATATACGTAGTACTTCATCCTTACTTCATTACCTCTCTTTCTTTATCCCATCCACTAGATTATACCAGCTCTTGATTCTATCTTCAAATGCCTTTTTTTTCGCTTCATTTAAAAATAAAATTATTAACTTTAATGATGATTTTACAATTTAACAGGGAGAGGGTTCAGACTAAATGGCAATTTTGAAAGGAAAAGAGAGATAAAGAAGTTAAAAAAATATCAAAATACTTTTTATCTCTGTATAAATTGCATGGCTGTCATGAAGAGAGAGTGCGGGGTAAAGAATTTGCATGGGATAAAGAATATTATATATCGGAGAAAATTCTTTGATTTTAATTTAATAGTGAATATTTCAAACCAACTCAACTTGCAGGTATCGTGAACAAAAAATTCACTTGTTCAGGAAATAAAAAAAGGGGGAGAAGAGCATAATTGATATATTATCTTATTCAATCCAGCCAGTGTATTAAGTATATCAAAACTCTCATCAAGAACAACATACATCCAACATTTCACTAGATGCTACACCTAAACTTTGGCAAATTGACCTAATGGGTTGGGTTTAGCCGTTTAGGTTATGTTAACCCAAAGCCAGCTGGAATAACTTGAAGATTAGGGATGCCGGATGCGTTCAATTCGCCCTTGTAAGACTTTCAAAACAAAGAAGCCAATTCAACACATTGACTTCGAGAGAGGTCAAACTCTTCAAAACAGGCTGACCAACAAGCTCAAAAGCTCATCCTACTGTACCACCTTACCTTGATGGTTGCATGGATTCAATTGACCTACCAACCAATGCAAATTTCTCAATCCTCTTGCTGATCGAGTCACCAACTAATGTTGAAATCGCAAGTTCCATCCAATTCCACCTAGTTGCTAAATTATTGGTAGAAGGAACTAGGTTGGTTAGCAACAAAATAGATGTTATTTTTCTTAAATGATGTTCTCAATCCTGCAGCCAAATAAAGTTTTCGAAATGCATTGGAAATTTGCCATTGGCAATTTAGATGTAATTTATCTTGCATAGCTTAAAATAACCTATGAAAGAATGGACATGTGCTTGCTTTAGTGGAAAGATCGTTATGCACATGACCAAAGAATTTGTTAATAATTTTTTTTTATAAATAACAAAAAACCAAAGTGATCTTGAAGGCCCCATGTTCATGTTCTATTAAAAGATGCATTTAACAAGGTAAATTATTTTTGAATCTAATAGAAAGAGTTAATGACTATTAGCTATTGTTTGATGAGAATGATTTTTCTTTTTAATAGAAAATATGATATTTATTGTTTAAAAGGGAGAATCTGTCAGATCCATTGACAAAATATTTTCAACGAAAAATGTTGGATCTTCAATCGAAGTTAATTTGAAAATCTTCAGCATATTGCTCAATCATCTGTGTCAAATAATATTGCAGTTGAAGCAAGATCATCACCATATCAAAACATAAAGATAAGAACTGAATTGTTCCATTATGCTTGGTGAGCATCTCTGAAATTAGAATAAACTTTAACTGCATGCTGTGTATATCCTCTTGGAGATGAAATGATTTAGCCTTTCCTTTTCATATTAAATCCTTAATTACGCCAACTGGTGTGCATTAAGATTGAATTTGAGTTGCGGCGGATAGTCACAAATCGGCAAAAAGTCCGAAGCTTGCATGAACCTCAAGAACCATATTTGCACTAAATAAAACATTGTCATGTATCGGCATGCACACAGTTACAAGCCTGCAGATGCGTCGATGATGATAAATTGCTTAATCATTATTAAAAAATGTTATAGTAAGTGGATAAATGCGAACAACATATATAAGCAGAGTTCCACCAAAGAATTATAGGGGATGATGCAAAAAAAAAAAAAAAAATCCAGTTTTTTTCATGGAGACTTCACAAATATGATCTTTTCCGACTGCTACAAGCATCCAAGAGACCAAAGTTCTTCATAGCCCAGAATGAAAAAGCCATCAATGAACGAGGTAGGTAACAAGTAGAGCTACAAGCATAAGCGCATAAGCTATCCCTTGGTCTATCGCCTTGCTGTCACTCGTCTGAGATGGTCCCATGGTTTGGCCATGGGCAAGCTGCATAAGCCCCGACTGGAAGAAGGCAACAAAGAGCAATGCATAAACTCTCACAGAACTCATCTCCTGCTTGATGAAAACAAGAACAGCTTTAATGGAAAGGTACTAGATTTAATGCGTGGAAGCTAAGAGAAAAGGCTGGAAGGAGAGATGGAAGTAATGGAAAAGAAAATGTGGACGAAATTGGAGGATTGATGGAAGAGAGCTTTGATGGGCGCTTGCTTTAATAGAGTTCAGCAATGGTACTGTTTGGCTTCTCGGCCGCCTGGTTTGAGGCGATCAAAGGAGACTTGGGAGAGGAAGGTTGTCAAAATTTTTGTTTGGTCTGCCTCGGACGAGAACGGGGTCCATCGGAATCCCATTAACCTTAGTGACGGGTCAGCTCTGAATCATCCGTGGGCACCATGCGGACTCATTGGACGCGGTCCATTCAAAACCATTTCTGAGCAAAATTATTGCGAGGCTTGAATTCCAAATTGCACAGTTTGGCCATTAAGCAACACAATTTTGGTATGGATTCACCTACCTGCATGAGATAATGGTGTATGAAATATTTGAAATGTGCATTATGTGAGGACCCATATGAGCTTATATTTAGTCTCACATCGGTTATTCGTCAGAAAATTTTTGGATATTTATACAAAATTAAAAAATTCAAAAAAATACTTTCTAGTTATTTTGAGTTGTTACAGATGACATCAGATCTGATCCAGCTCATGGCTTATGAAGGCTGGGAGATACTGTAGCACAAACTTATTAAGGCTAACCATAAGCTGATCTATGTGTGCTTATGATTAGATTTGAAGGAATTTAAATTTTTGGACTAATTTCTTTGAGTGAAATTATGGGTTGTTACACATCACATGGAAGGGAGAAGAGGTTATCCAAAATACATATCACTAATGAATATAAGTGTTCCGAATCGCTCTCATGAGGCGAACTTGGGAAGGAACCCTTTGTTTTGAGATATTTGGGTTATGGTGAGTGACGAAGTGACCTTTCAGACTAGGCATATATTTAGGGAAGGCAACGGAGTCGTGACTGGGTGGCTTCTTATGTGGTCTGTCACTTCGAGGTCACTTTGTGGGATAGAGAGAAGGACTTGTGGAAAATACTTTGAAGCTTATTATTTTCTGGTTTTATATGGTATGAAGTGCCCATAGCCGCAAAAAAAAAAAAAAAAAAAAAAAAAAAACCGCGAGAACGGAAACTCCCTTGTGCAAAAGATCGGGCCACGCCAATTTTTCGTACTAATATCTATAGTATAACATGGAAGAGGAGTCTAGCACCCCTCCGATAGTGACACGTGTCTCTTCTCTGGTTCACCACGTGTCCTATTTAAGTAGCCCTCGGATGTGCCACGAGGTACATTACGCTCCGCAGAGACCAGGTCAAAAAAGGACACGTGGGAGATCGGACTCCCAGACGGCGAGACCCGAGAGTGGGGATCCCATTTTTGCAGCATTTGAGAGTCACTCCGTATTCCGGCAAGCACTTTGGTCCGAACCGAACCTAATGTTGCAGACCGGACGGCAGGCCTGAGAAGTGAGCCCGACCGCGGGATCAGTTTTCGGACTTCACGGCCGGGTAAGAAATCGGGTCGAGTCGGGGCTCAACATACATGCACTTTCTCGGCCCGACTCGACCCGGCCTTACATAAAAATATATAGGTAATATCTTTTTCCTTTTTCTCCTAAATATACAAACAAAAAATCTCCTCCCTGCGTCGCTCGCCCCGACGGCACCACTCCGGCGGTCCTCCTCCTCCTCCTCCTCCGCCGCCCGATCGATCGATCGATCTCGATCCCGTCACCAGGTTCTATTTCGTCTCCGAAATCCTCCTTGTTCTGAGGATCGGTCTTTGGCTCCGGCAGTCCGAGATCCCGATCAGGGTTCCAAGGGTTTCTTTCTTAGATCTGTGGGAATCTTGGAATGCCCTCCATCGAATGGTGGCAGCCAAGCCAGTTTTCGATCCCTTCTTCGTATCGGTAAATCTGTAGGATTTCGATAACGGAGGCCATCCAAAAGTTGGGGCGGGTTCTTGGGGGATGGCCTAGAAAAGAGTAATTGGGGCTTGCCTCTGATTCTTATTCTAACTCTAGTTTCTTTCCTTGTCGGTAGGTGTTTCTTGATTGATTGCGATGGCCGGTCGAGCTCAGATTCGAACCAATAACTCGGCCCTTATTGCTATGATTGCTGACGAGGTATGTTGATGGTTCTTGATGCCAAGAGCATGAACTCGGTCTATTTTATGTCTCCAGATAGCTAATGATCAAAGAAATAGGGTTTTGTGGCGCCGATCAGAAGAAGAATTTAGGCATCCTCCTGTGTCTTTGTTTCATTCTTGTAACTATTATTCTCTTCTTTCTTCCCCCTCCGTGAATCTTTAATCTTGTGCAAAATTTTGTTATGAGATCATGTTAATCGGACTTAATAGGCTCTAAAGCGCCCACACATCATCTGTTATTTATCAAGTGTTTGGCTATCTCTTTAGTTCTAGAGATAGTTGATGTTTCATTAGCTAAGAGGCATGAATACTTCAAATCACATGTCGTGTCTGTATATCTGATATTCTTTGGATACTTCTCATATCTGTGACTTGTACTTGTACTAAGTATCTTATTTTTTCAAATTAGAAAACCCTCTGGATACTTCCAGATATATTTTAGATACTTTTCTGATTCCTCCAAAAATAATAAGAGGGACAATGTTGTAGTTTGTGGTGTTAATTTTAAAATATGAGGTATGGATTATGATTTATGGAATAATGACTAAATGATAAGGCTATAAAAAATTAATGCTACCATATAACGCATGGACTGTATTATTTTGATAGTCTACTCTACTTTATGGATTTTTTTATATACATAAATAGGTAATAGGTATTTGTGCACATGTATATGTGCATGTATGTACTTTATGGATTCTTTTTTAAGATTTATCATATCAGCATATTCTGTATCCATATCCATGCTTTGTAGCTTATTAGATATGTACTTCGAACAACTAATGTAAGAAGAAAAGAAGAGAGAGAGAGGACAAACATTCTTTTAGGACTCTGAAATGTGGAAATTAATCATGTCCGAAAAGATTGTGAACTTTCTTTATTTATTTCATTAATCATTCTTATGATGTAGCTTAGAAGGAAAACATCAAATAAAAATGATGAAATTAGTTTTTTATTTTAGAAAAAAAAGGTGCATTTAGACTTCCTTTGAAGATAACCTGTTAAGAGGGGAATTGAATGGTGAATTTGAACCAAATATGATGCACAAAAAAGTTAAAATTGTGAAATGCCAAAAATTGGATATTAAATAGGATTCTGATGATCTTAAAATTTTTAAGAGGCTTAGTGAGACTAACTTATGGCTTAGAATATCAAGAGAGAGTATGTGCAAACATCCATGAGTAAATAAGGAGCAGGAGAGGAAAAACTAAGGATGTTTCACACTATGCAAGCTATATGCAAGGAAAATGCAATTTTGAGAGAATTCCAACAATTGATGATTGAGAGCATTGCTCAAGGGAGTTAATTTAGTAGGGAACCATACTTAAAGGATGTAGACATTGTAAATCATGTCCTGTAGGAAGTCATGTTAAATGACATGCATGCTTATGTCTGCTTACATATGTTATGATATTGTTTTTGTGTGCTGTGTTCAAAATCAACAATCTGTATCCATTCCATTCTTAGATGAGTTTAATCACATTTAACTTTTCTGCAAGACCACATTACATCCATTTCCCTGCAGTTCTATCATAAGACCTAGCTCTTCAAAGCTAAGCATATGAACTTTAACCAAGTCTCCTGGATACAGTCACCATAGATATGAATCTATATGCAGCTGTTATATTTCGTCTGAGATAGCATTTCTGGTCTTACTCTATGCATCAGAAGTTGTATAATCTGTGCGACATAATGTGCAAAGGACTGCTGCTACTCCATGCAAAAGATTTTCTAACAGCATGCTGAAATATTTGTTTCAGCTGTTGAGCTGCTGATGTGATCTGTTGACTAGAGATGTATATCTGACAAATGGCCTCTCTTGTTGTTATAGGACACTGTAACTGGTTTTTTGCTTGCTGGAGTTGGCAATGTTGATCTGAGAAGAAAGACAAACTACCTCATCGTGGACTCAAGTATGCTAATACGCTTGCTAGTTATTGTATTCGGCTAGCTTTCGGTTATGGTCTCTCGTTTCCTGTCAAGTTGAATTTCATTTAATTCCTGTCTTGAGACAGTACGTTGCTCAATGTCAAGCAATTTAAGTGTCTAGCCATGCGTACATGTGAGTCATAAGGGCACAAGTTGACCAGTAAGCTTGGGCTGCATTTCTAGTTGTTCTTATGATAATTCCCTTCCACCTTTAACATCTTTTCATTCATCCCAGATGTTAAAATTTGTGTATGTGCTAATGCTAACTCGATGCAGTTTGTCACCCTTTTTTTTCTAACAATTTACATCCGACGGTCCTTCTTTTTCAAAAAAAGTTTTGTTGCACTAATTATTGCATGATTCGTAATCATGTAAGATATATTGTGGACAATATGCTTTTTGTACTTGTTTCTTTTTCATATGAATCTGGCTTTCATAGGTATCAAACGTTCTATCTTTAGGTTTAATGAGACAACTCCAAAGCCCAGACTCGAATAAATAATCTTTCTGACCCCCATCTAAGGATAACATTTGCTTGAATGATTAATAGCAACTTTCTTCCTGTTTATCAGAAACGGCTGTGAAAACAATCGAGGATGCTTTTAAAGAGTTTACCACCAAAGAAGACATTGCCATAGTGCTGATCAGCCAATATGTAAGCTTTCATATTTGAGTACTTTATTAGTTTGTGTATGATTTTCTTTTTCTTCTAGTCACTATTGAACTTTGTTCGCCTGACATGATTTTTGGCTAGCCTAGTACATTTTGTTTAATATATCATTCTATATGATGCAGTAAAAGCACGAAACTGAATAGTGTTTGGAAGTTAATGATCAAATTTGTGCATGCCACTATATTATTAAACACATCTTCGGCTGGCAAACTTAGAGTTGCCTTAAATTCTTGCATGTGAAATTTTTGCTTGTGTCAACTCAACTCAACTTTACCTTAGCTCAGCAGGAAATTGTGTACTGCACAAAAATTTTGTACATACCAATCAACACTAGCGGAAGAGGAGGGGGGGGGGGGTCAAGGTGGGCAGTTGCCCCACTGAAAATTTGCAATTTCTCATATAAAAAAGAATTTTATGGAAGATTTTTGATATTGCCGTCGCTAGTCTTAGAAGAGCAAGCCTAAAGAGTTTCCACTTCTACATTCTTTCTTGTATATTTGCTCCCTCGAATTTTTAAATTACCCTGTAAATCATAAATATGGAAAGTCGACGACTGAAGGACTTCAATTGTCACTGTTTAAAATAGGAAAAGAACTAACCATGCAACAATATCAAAGAGGAGTAGCAACCATGCATCGTTTTTTACCCCACATTTTAAGTATATGTTTTATCTTTAAGAAAAAGGAATGACACCTGAGATCTACTCGTCTCTCCATCTTTTGTAGGGGATATGATTCTTTTCTTTTTTAAACTTTTCTTCAATAATTTACTATGACACATTAATGTATTTCTTAACAACTTTGCGTAGCATCATTCGATCCCAATTTCGTTGCAACTTTGGATTAACGGTTTGAACATTATCCCTTTTTTCTTTTTTTTTGTTTGTCATCATTCTCATCTATTTATCTATTTTTATTGATAACTTGCCTATTTAAGCAAACACCATTTTTATACGTAGCTTTGGGATTTAGTAGTTATTTGCAAATCAGGTTTGCCACTTTTCTGCCAATAATGACAATAATCCTATATTCTTGGTGCCTTTTATTTTGTGTAAAATAAACTGAGAGTTTATGAATTATAATGGTCCATTTATTAGGTTTCTACTAAAATGGTCTGTCTTATCATTTTAATACTTTAATAAGTGAAATGTTTGATGGATGTTGTGCCCCTCAAACAAGATCTTGGCTCTGCCGCTGCAAATCAAATTTACTCTACCGTTGGATTTGGCTGAACTTATTTTACTGCATAGGCTTGGACTTTCATGGACCCAAACTTTGTTTAGATCTTATCTCTAATTTTTGCTGACGTAATTTTTCCATTATATCATCTCAACTTGTTGAGCAACTGTTCAGACCATAAAACAGCTGAGAATTGGTTATCCTTTTCCAGAAGTCACTGGCGTTTCAGTGCTAAAATAAAACATCTGTGGCACCACTGACAAGTTTCTTTGTCTTTCATGTTTTTGCTTTGCTTCAGGTTGCAAATACGATAAGATTTCTCGTGGATAGCTACAACAAACCTATTCCTGCAATTTTAGAGATTCCTTCAAAAGATCATCCGTATGACCCAACACATGATTCTGTTCTTTCCCGTGTGCGGTACTTGTTCGCATCGGAGTCAGTGGCATCAGGAAGGCGCTGAAACGTCTATTTTGCATGACTTTTCTTTGATACTTATGATCGGATTGTTTTTTTTTTTTTATTTAACAATCATATGAATCCCCCTTTCTTCGATGAAGAAATAGCGTATTGCCTACAATGGAGCTGATTCTAGCAGCGTTTAAATAAAATCTTGTCATTGATGCTCAAAAACCAATTGGAACGAGCAGTGCTGAAGGTTTTAGTTTGATGCTTGATATCTTTTATTGTCTATCATTCTCTCATGAACTGGACAGTCCATGTAAGCTTAGAAGCATGTCGGATTTCTTCTTAACTGTTCCGGTGTGTTTCTGGTTCACCACCTCAGCCTCGATGGGCCAAGCTGCTGGTAAAAGTAAGAGCCAAGCGGCCGTGCACTTAAGCTGAGGGGCCGATCACAACTGAAGTCCCGAAGCAGGAATACATAAATTTGCGGCGGCGGCGTTTCGGGCATTCTGCACCAACAATAACAGTCTCAGAAAGGAGGACGATGGTGCAGCGGTTCTATAAATTTGAGGTGACAAAATCAGCGAGATAGCCAGATAGGAAAATTTCTTTTGGTTTCCTTATGTTCCCCGATCTTTCGTCAGTGAAGAATCAAGCCACGCTATGACTGAAAGTAAGAAGACAAGATATCGCCGAATACCCTTGTTATTAATAAGATTACTGCTAGTGCGTTATGTGGCAAACCGCCTCTTTCAGTGGTTCAACAAAATTTAGTTTAGGTATGCGTGAGAGACCGAGTATGAAGCATTTTGACTTTCAATCAAAAAATGCGCTTTGTGAAAAAACAAGTGTTAATAATACTATTGAGAAAATACTGCTACTAAAAGACCAAAAAGAAGTATTTTCAGCGGAAGCTATATGACCATGCTTCTTTTTTTTTTTTGGGTAAATATATGACCATGCTTCTCGCTGTAACTTAATTTGATTGTTAATAACGACGAATTCAAATCTCTAACGCTATCCCTTGTCATGGTCGCTCACAAAACCAGCCAATCTTCATCTGCCCGGTATGAGATTGAATGGTTTTGGTTGAGCTGCCGCCGGTTTATCGGGCATTGAGCACAACATCGACGGCTGCCCTCCGCTACCCATCACCGCCGCCTACTACCACCTCACCGGACCACCATGGTCACATCGGTCAATCCACCTTTTATTCTCCAATTTTGCCAAGAAAGAGGAAGAGAAAAAGAGAGAGAGAGAGAGAGAGTGCTCATCCCTCTTTCTCTCTCTTATTTGTATCTTCTTTTTTTATCTCTTCTCCTTATTTCTCTCTCTAAATAGACCCATGGTTCTCAATATGGGTTTTGTTTACCTATTTTATGGATTTGAGTTGACCCCGCAAAGAGGCCCTAAATTGCCCAAGTGTCCAGGCAGCCTGTCGGACCAACCACCCTAGCCTTATAGAGTATTCTTGAGACCCACAAATGATGAACCATGTAGAAAAAAAATATTTATTTAGAGTGTTCCCATATATATATTTTATTTTTTGTGGGCCGAATAGGGCGATACTCGGTTCAATTGTACACGAATCCTAGCCCACTCGCTGGCGGCTGGGGGTCTGGCTTCAGCTAAGGACCGATGCAAGAAAGAGGTTAAGGCCCTCGGCGACGAATGTCGACGACGGTTGAAAAAAAGAAAAAAGAGGCAAAACAAGGGATCCTTATTTCGGTCAATTTTGCGGCTGGCGATCGAGATTTTGGAAAAAGATTGGAGTGTTACCTCAGCACTGGTGGCGTCGATGACCCTATTTTCTGACGAGCAACTATAGACTCAATGGGAAAAAGAGGGAGAAGAGAAAAGAAGAGGTATTGTTTGAGGTGGAGAGCTATAGATATGGGGGCTCTCTCTTATAGAGGAGCCCTAGGGTCCTCACGACCCTAGGACTCCTCATCCCAGCTGAAAGTGCCGGAGTGGAGGAAGACTCCTCTTAGGGTTGAAACCCTAGGAGATCTCAGTTGGTATGTGAGCGAACGTATGGTTTGCCCCTTTTTTGGGCCGACCTTGAGTCAATCAAATGGGGGCTCAGGCCTTCCCATCTAACATCTAAATATTGAATTTATAATCTGGAGCTGCTGGACAGCAGAAGGAATGGCCGCTTGGATGTGTCCCTGATTCATCCTATCGAAATTATTATCATCCACTATTCTCAAAACATGAGATATATTTATTATATTATTTTGTCATTTGTAATTTTAAATAGAAAGAAAAGAGAGGGGGGGGGGGGATGGAAACGGGACCTTTAATTTAATTAATCCTACCACAAAGAGTTGAATATATAAAAAACTATAAAAAGTGTCCGCTGTCTTCCATTAGAGCGAAAGCATCATTCATTGCATTTGATATACATATACATACATACATACATATATATATATATATATATATTTTTTCCCTCCTAAAAATCCATCCTGACCATCCATGTCCACCGCACCTTCTTATCACTTTACTCCATGGCTACTTTATAGAACGTCGACATAAGCCTTCCACTGGAAGGTAGGCATCTCATCAGGACCAAGATTTGCCCACTGCATGCCAACATAGTGAAGGATAATTTGGGTCGGCCTGTGTCAAATCCGGCGCATACTGTGGGCCAACATAGTTCTACTCAAAGATGACTCAGCTACAGTAATTGATTAGATCCAAGAATGTACTGATGGCATGAAGGCTGCCATCCATTGCTCTAAGACATTTGGAATATGCTAGACAGAGATGTCGCATTTCAAGTCAAGTATGTCCTTAGAAAGGCCAATGAAACTGCCAGGCAAATAGAATTGCAGATTCAGTGACTTTGTTTATGATAAATTATTCTGAAAAATTTTTCTGAAGCTGCTTAGGACAATATAAATCTATTATTTTTTTTTGACTTTTTTTTAATACATTTTTATTAAATTTTTATGGGTGATCCGTTATAGCAAAAGAAATCGCCCGCTGTTTCATCCGGAAAGAATTCCAAACCGCTTGACCCACGGGAAAGAGCGGATACCGCGCGCGCGCGCCCGCTTGACCCGAAGGAAAGCGTAGATACCAGGCGCGCGCAAAAACCACGCGAGCGCGTGGTCCTATAAATGCGAGGCTCGTGCTCGATCCTAAATGGGATTGGCCATCGCAACAACGGGCAGCTAATGAAAACAAAAAGAAGAGTAGGGCTCTGCCTCGTCTCCTTGCAATGGAGTACCTCCAGCGGAAAGCGTCCGAGTGGAGCGGAGTGGCCGCCAGCGACGCCTTCGCTATCGACGAGACCAACCTCTTCGAAACCCTCGGCGGTATCCAGCCCTTCGTCGACCTCTGCACCAATTTCTACACCAGGTTCTCTTTCCGATCCTTTCTGTCCCCTTTCGTTTTCTTTTTCTCTCTGATTTGATCTTGGATTCGACCTAGGGTTTTCGATGACGAGGAGGAGTGGTTCCGGTCGATCTTCGCTGACTCGGAGAAGGAGAACGCGATTCGGAACCTGTACGAGTTCTTGGTGCAGAGGATGGGAGGTCCTGTTCTCTACTCCCAGAGGAAAGGTAGAAGTCTGTCTTCTCTTACGATATGAGTTACGGTAGTCGGTAGATTGGAGGTTATTAGTATTTCCTTAGAGGCTCGTCCCATTACATGACTGCAGTCCTTCTATTTTGGTTGACTTGTTCTTCAACTTGTCTTTTGTCCAGATATCAAAACGCGACAAGTCGAGATCTTTTTATTCCTCCACCCTCTAAATTTCTCACCTTTCAGAGCCTGTTTGGGCTGAAAATCCTATAGAATTTTCAGCTCAATCATGCAAACAGACCCTTAATATTTTTTTTTCTACGTCTGTTCTCATGGATTTGTTTGGTAGCCTACTGCTGCACGATTTTTTTCATGTTGATAATATAATTTTTATTCTTTCTTATCCGATAGATATGGGATAAATTATTCGTTTTTCCATTATTTTTATTAATCATATTGATATGCTTGGGTGTAAAAGAGCAAACACCAACCGTCTGCACGAGCAGGATCTATCGTTGGATGTCTCAAAGTTAAAATGGTAACAGTGAACTATAGCAGTTTTTTTTCTCTCTCTCCTCAAATTCATTGCTTTGTGGTTTGCGTACAACTGCAGTTTGCAATATCAAATTCTTGTTTAGTAGCATTTGGAATTTTAAGCGGATGCCCGGTGCAGAAATCTCTATTCTGCTTAATTTTTAACTTTTTCGTCTTGTTGATTGAAAACTTTTAAGGAAAGAAAGTTCTTTTGTGCCAATTCCCTGTACTTAGAGGCTTAGATTTTTGTCCCCACACCCATTGATGCAGGTGCATGAACATCATACAACTTGCATGCCATTTTCAGAGTATTAAATGGCCGAATTTAGAAAAGTTATTAACATAAAAGTTTCAGGTCTCTTTCTCTTCTTTCCAACAAGCC
>JAOXJJ010001100.1:16278037-16292646 GCA_025769935.1 Phoenix roebelenii
AGTATTTTGAATGAAAGTTATCTTCCTCCTTGCACAAGAAATCTTTCTTGTCTTTTCTCCCACTTCCATTGGATTGCTAATTGATCCAAGCGGTATCACCCATTTTATCTTCAATATTGTTCCTTCTGTAGGTTGACAATAATTATATGTTGTGTTCGACTCAAGTCACCATTTTCAACAAAGCTCCCTCCACCACCCTCTCCACCTTCTACCTTTTGTAGGGATCTATGTTTCCTTGATAGCTTTTATTATTATTTTGATTATTTTTGGGATGTGTAACATAGTGAAATATTAATCTAGTGTGAGGAAAGAGAGATAGGGATCTTTATCTTCTGAAAGAAAAAAAAGGAGTGTATCCAGTTGATCATAGTATTGTAGAAGTCTCATATTGAAGGAGAAGAAATACAATATTGATATGGTGAAGGTGAAGGAAGAGAAGAACTAGGATGGGAAGAAACACTGCAAATGAACATGTGCAGATGGGATCTGGACCCAGGTCACCAGTACCAACCCTGCACACCAATTGTTTGTTGGTGTTACAACTTATTCAAAAATATCCTGCTAACCAAAATCTTACATACTGTGTTGCTCCTGTTGCAGGCCATCCTGCACTGATTGGAAGACATCGGCCATTTCCAGTCACGCATCAGGCAGCAGAGAGGTGGTTGCACCACATGCAGCAGGCTTTAGACACCACCTCAAGCATTGACCCAGATTCCAAACTCAAAATGATGAATTTTTTCAGGCACTTACCTGTCCACTTGGATTTCTTTTCTGAGATGATTAATTTGCTGGATCAGCATATTACCATTTGGTGATGTTTTACACCTCTTTTTTTTCCCAGGCACACAGCATACTTCCTTGTTGCTGGGAATGAGATGACAAGGCAAGGGCAAGGAGTCCCCTGCAAACATGCAACAAGCAAACCAGCTGCCGTGTAATTTTCTTTGTTTTTTTTCCCTTTTAATCTTGTTTGTAGACTTAATGTGATGATATCCTATATATGTGTACGTATTCCAACCATCAACATTTCAGTCTCACAGAAATTATGTATGCACATCTTTGGGAAAAATAAACATCTAAAATATATATTTGATTTTGTGCTTCCTGTCTGGTTGCTTCTTCTCTTAATTATATTTTTGTCTGAGAGCTAATATTTTGTTTTCATGAGGTTACAATATTATTATGCATCGATTCATGTACCAAATCTTGGCATGACACAAATATGACCACCATGCTGCATGTCTACCATTATTTGGCCATGTTTCAGTGGTGATTCTGTTGTTGATGTTCTGTACTGCGGAACATTAATTGTTTGTCGTCTTAGCGAAGGAAATCCTGCAAGTTTAGCTTTCTGAGCTAGCTATATGTCCAAAATGAATTGCACCTCAGCCATTCGTTATATTGTAGATGTCAATCTGTTTTGTGTTGTCATTCCCTCTTAATTAGATCCTTTCTGCAGTAATCTTCAAATCTTGCTTCCTTGACTACCTTCTTTCTTTGGAGGTAAGCTATCTACTATCTAGCTCTCCCTCCTGTTTGCCCAGGCCAAAATCAGAGACTATACTCTTGATTGCTCAACTATATGCGCACACCATGTTGCGTGTGCTGAGAGAATTTGATTTGGGCTAAGACAGGTTTTGGTTAAAATAGTTGCTGTTTCAACTCAAGGATTAAATTGTTATTAGTGTAACTTCACAAGCAGGGCTGTTTCAACTCAACAATTAAATTAAGCTATTAGTAGTGTAACTTCACAAGCAGGGCATTAAGGGGCTGTATTTGGTATGATGGTTCTGAGATTGAACTCCATGTTTTGAGTGACATAAAAGAAAATAAGAGAGCATGTGCAAGTCAGCTGGCTGAGCTTTAGCCATGAGGATCTACTCCAACATGCAAGCCTCTGCTGGTGCTAGATCATGAGTGTGGCATGGGACATGGCATGTTAATTAAGGGTGTTCCAGTCTTCAAGCTACCTATTTGGGTTATAAAGTTTTAGCCTTTTCTTTGGCAACCACACAAACACAAAAGCTTTCTAGGTTGGGCTAAAACCTGATAGAGAACCTCAATTCGCTTATATCTCTCACCCATTCCTTAGTAAGGGTTTTAGGGCTTTGAATTTACATCCTAAGACCTAGAAATATAGAGCTTGCTCTTGCTTGGCGAAAGTTGGATTAGTGGGCAAATTCTAGGCCTACAAATAAGATAGTTACATCGTACCTTATGTAAACATCTTCAAATTTAGGTCTAAATTAATAGGTTTGCTAAACAAACTGTCGTTCGCTTCTGGGATACGTGCGAAGTTGGTTGAGGCTAGGTCATGGGCCAAAACTTAAAGATATGTTTGGCTGCAAGAAAAATTGCTTGAAAACTATTTTTTTTATTTATCTAGTTTCTTAAATTGTTTATTTCATTAGAAAATTAATAAATTTGGCAAGCTTATGACTAGTTCCTAAAGAACTTTTTCTTGTCCAAGGAAAAACCATATTTCTTCCTTATCCTTTTCTGTCTATTTCCTTGCAATCAAATATAGCTCTCTCTCCTTGGGATTCGATTGCAGCTTACTCTTTCTTCTTAGTAACCCATTTGGATCAAACTCATTGTTCTTATAAAATTGGATTGTAACTAGGCTACAGAAAATGGATAGGCAATAAGGGGTTGACAAGTGTTGCTTACATCAAACCACGATTTAGAAGGCACAACCTTGTTGGTTAGCATGCACGGTAAGGGTACGTAATTTGTATTGTTTGGTACTTGTACACTGCGGCCACCACTTCAGAAAAATAAGAAGTGAATGAATTAACACTGGGTTGTGCCATGATACAATCAGCAGAAATATATTCTAGAGCATGCCATCACCACACCTACGGCTCAAAACTATAATTTAAGAGATCATTTAATGGAATATTAGAACCGTGTGTTACGTATACCTATTCCAAGACCTACGTTTTCTTGGCAATCTCAGCTGACAAAATATTGATACAAATACTACTGAAAGCCAAGCTCATGCTATCGGCAGCTCACTTGTTTCCCGTTTGGAACATGCCAAAGCCTAGGAGCCTACAAAAATGTATTTGACAATTCGAAGAAAAATCATATACCTCGATAGGTGCTCCTCCAATGTTTTCAATCGAGTCACGTATTGTTTTCGTAGGCGAGTGAGAAGCAAGCGAGAGTGCAGGCTAGCTCGCCTCGAAAGCGAGCCAGGAGCGATCAAAAGCGATAAACGCTCTTTCGGTTTTTTGGGCTACAAAATTGGGGTAGCCCTCCCGAGAAAAAGCCTATTTGAGTCCCTTAAATTTGGGCAAACTAGCTCAACCTACAGTGGAAGTCCATCACCCTTTGGAAGATTGGCATAAAGTTTAGCCTCACAAGCACCGTCTTCAAGTGTAATAAGGAGAGCACAAGGAAAAGAATTTCTTGCTTATCGGATTATCACAACCTGATGGACATCAAAGACAGCAGCAATCGAAAACTCTACAGTAGGTTTCTAGTTGATGGCCTACCAGCTGTAAATCCCATATGCATGGTATTGTAGCTGGGCAGCAGCATAACATGTTGGCATGCAGATGTGTACCTACCAATAGAATACAGAGCATGTCAATATGTATCATTAATTTTGGGGTGTTTTTTTGATACTAAGGGAGGCAAAAGCCACTCAGGTCTTTATTAAAAGAAATAGTAATTATAGAAAAGATGAGTTACAGGAAGTAGAGAGTATGACAGATCAAAACTACAAGTGTTAGTTGTAACCAAACAAACTTATGAGAAAGGA
Organism: Phoenix roebelenii; assembly: GCA_025769935.1. Taxonomy (NCBI): domain Eukaryota; kingdom Viridiplantae; phylum Streptophyta; class Magnoliopsida; order Arecales; family Arecaceae; genus Phoenix; species Phoenix roebelenii. The sequence goes on from JAOXJJ010001100.1 coordinate 16,281,810, forward strand.
AAGAAGATAACAATCTATTAGCCATGTATAAGCCAAAATAGAAACAAAAAGAAAGGATTGTGTCATCATTTAAAGATCAGACCAACCGGCCACTTTAGCGAAATCAAGAAGATCTTTCTGATTGTAGAGTATAGATCAATCCTTAAACAGATGCATTACCTTCCAAAATACCTTTTGTTTTGTCGAGCTTTTATAAAGAAACATCCTAGCTGGAGCCTGCAGATTAATTTTGGGGTGTTGAACTAAGTTAGCTAGAGTCTGCAGTCATTTTGAATAACCCACAAGCACTGCCGATCATCAGAATATTATTCTTTTAATGGTAGATGTGGAAGCTTTTTCCAGCTGCTCTTGTTAATCCTTTTTAGATGAGGAGCGGCTCTCCCTTTCTCATCCTATCTCATCATGTGCTCATTTGCTATGGTTTGTTGAGATCATCCGCTATAAGAAAAGAAAAGGTTTCGGCTGCTACGGTAATATAAGCGCCCTCTTTGCTACGGCATTGACATAGAGCGAGTCTGAGAGAAGTTTTGCAGCGAAGCCATTTGATGTTCAAAGAAAATTTCAGTTTTAGTTGTATTGTATTTCATGTATACAACGGATGCGCAACGCACTGTCTGATTATTTGGAAGAAATTTTTTTAACAATTATTTTTTTTTATATTTAGTTAACCAAGAAAAAGTATCGCATTTCTGGACGTGCTTATATTTGGTTATACATTTGTTTTTTAAAAAAATTATGTAAAATATGTATTATATTCTTAATAAAAAATTATGTTATTTTATCCAAAAATATATATATATATATATATATATATACGAAAATTACTTTAATTTTTAGCCGATAAAAATTATTATTTATTTATTTTATATAATTTCTTTTATAAAATATGATAAAAATTATTTTTTTATTTTATTAAAAATGTTTCAATCAATTATAAGATATTTTTTTGTCTGGTGGACCATACTTTTTCCTTCTCTGGTGGTCCAATGAAATCTACTTTTGAAAAGTCTGTGCCCAGGGAAGTCATTTCCAGAATGATGAATTGGGAGACATGTCAGGTCATTAGATGTGACATTTGTTTAATGCCTTGGAATTGATATAAGCATAATTTTAAGCTGGGCTAGCTCTTGCTAAAGGGCGGCATGGCCTTTGTGTGTTTAAAGATATGTACTCCCCTTGAGATCGGCCACCTCTCTAAAGGAGAGCATGATTGCTCAATCTCATCAAGAAATAGTTCAGGTAATTCATGGGTTAATTAACAGCAACCTTCTGGACCGTTGTTGCACGCACTGGATGAACCAGAGAGAGATTGAATCTGTAGTTCACAAATTCTTATTAAGGTGCTGCATTGAGTGATGGGGTAATGATTTGATTGACGATAATTATATAATAATATTTATTTCTATTCGATACGGATGGTATATCAACATTCAGTATATCAAAAAAATTTCATATCGTACTGTTTTAGTATGTAACAGGTAGGCAAACTTGTTATGTGTATTTCAAACCAAGAACTTTTCTTGTTGGGGACATTTCAAAGTAAGGACTCATAGATATGCCTCTTTGTTTGATTGGGCTGGGTCATCTGGTAAAAAATGTATGAGGCTATTATCATGCGATGATCTGGCGGTGCCTCGCATGAAGCTGGCCGATCTCCAATCTTTTTAGGTAGTGGGAATGCATGCCTAGCAAACCTCTCGGCTGATCCCACTTGATGTTTGAATGCTGATAAACAAAAAACTATTTATTGTCAATTCGAATATACATGACTTTGTTATTGGTCTACCTCAATCAATAATGAAGATTTTTTTTTTCTTTTTTTCAAGATAGATTTATATTTATCTCATTGTTCCTGTACGAATTGTTGGAGTTTTAAATTTTTAAACCAATCTTATCACTCAAATATTAGTTAGTTTAAATGTTTTAAAATATTTTTTTTTGGCAAACGCCTTTTTCTGAAAAGTTAAGACTAGAAAAGAGAATAAATTTCCAAAACATTGTATATCTTGAACCGTGACATCTCACAATGTATTACTTCCAAGATTGAGATACTGTTTTTTTTTGAATACTTTTAAGACCGGAATACTATTTTTCTTAAGTACTCTTTTTTTAAGTTTCTACTTTCTTTTTTTATTTTCTATAAAATTTAAGAAAACCCTTCGGATTAAGCCTTCTAGCAATTATACATATTAGAGGAGCATTGGACTAAGTCGGATTGTTGGAGCTTAGGAACGAAATTACCGTGAACTTGTATATAAGAGGGTGAATCGCATTGTTAAAACAGTGTATATCACATATCTCGATCTAAATAATTTTTTTTCAATCTTTTAAATTTAGTTTAATAAATTATTTTTTTATAATATTATTTTAAAATAAATAAAAACAGCGATATAATAATTTTTAGACCCTAATCCTCCAACATGAATATTATACTCCAGATAGCATCGTTAGCCGATAAAATATTTCAAAACGTGGTTCACTACTCAATTTTTATTCCACATCTGGGTAAAAACTAAAAGTCATAGGGAGGAGGTAGGCGGCAGCGGCGGCCTTCATGAACGCATTAAATGAGATTGGTCGTCTCTTTGAAAGAAAAGAAAAATAAAAAAGAGATTGGTTGTCCATTCCCAGGACTTCCATGTCGAACACTGCATTAATTTATGTTTAAATGCCAAGAGTTTCCCCTCCTCTGCATCCATTGAAGAGTCCACCTAAGCTAAGATTTGGTGAGCTTATATATAAGACGCTAAGTTTGTTTGAAATCCCATCCTTTTCCCATTCATATAACATCCTGGTCATCAGATTAAATCTTAGGCATGTGCTCGAGTTGGTATTTTGTCCGCTTTCGTCAGGTCTAAAAAGTCTGCGGTTATTGAACTTGTGTTCCATGGGATCAGAATCACAAACACTATAGATGTATACTCAAAGAAATCTAGCTTCTGCTGTGTCCATAGTCAAATCTCAAAGCACATGATGTTGGACTTTTTGAAAGTGAGGATGCAAGAGCTCACGCGAGGAGAGGAAACTACGAGTTTTTTGAAGATATGGACATGGGAAAATGCCCAAGGTTTTATCATCAAAAGAAAATGCCAAAGGTTTTGGTATCTCACAGACGAGATAAGATCACCAGTTAATTAGTTCTATCTCTATCTAGCGGTCTTCTTTTTTTCTTCCTTTCTTTTTAATGTGTTTTGTAATTTTTTATTGAGAACTTGGTATTCTGAGCTATTTTAGTAACAGGGTTCGCAAAGAGAGAGGAGAATCCTTTTCATTTTTCAAGAAGAGAAACCAACTCATCCACAGTCAGGGAGCACAATCTGTATTTTCTAGTGACTGGAAGTTAAACAAATGAAGCCGTTCATTCGTCACTGAAGTTGTTTCATCTGCATGCAGTTCCTCGTTCCCAATATATCCAAGCTCTATGATTTAAGTAAATCATAGCAGTTGGAGTATCGACAAGAAAAGATAAATAATTTGAACTCACGAAAGATAAAAACGGGAAAAAGAAACTAGTAGTAAGTTGAAACATATACAGACTCAAATTGAAGGTTATAATTCCAAAACGGCAGTCCCGTTTCTGGATTCTAACTATGTGTAGGAAGAGAGAGAGAAAGACACGCTTGGAGAGGCTTGAATGCGTGCAGCAATCGGTACTTTAGGATGTACAAACAGCTGCTGCGGGCATTCCCATGGTCATAAAATAACAGGAAACACTTATAACATAACAATACTCATTCATCCACGCACTCTCTGAAATGGTCCTGAGGGGACGGCGAACCGTGCGGAGAAAGAGCGTGACAGGTTCTCCGGCTCGACGGACGCCGATCCTTCATCAAAGTTCTGGGCATATGTGCAGGGATCGTAAGGAACCTGCATCGGGGCCGCCGAGTTAAAGATCCTCCGTTTCTCCTTGATGATCCTCCGCCACCAACCCCGCCACCTCGTGCCGGTGGCCCGGGCCGATGGGTACTCCAACTCATCGTCGAACTCCCGGCTGAACCCGGAGCTCCACCGGCGGCCGTTGCCAACGTAACAGGACCTCTGCCTCTCGAGCTCTGCTCTGTAGTCCATGGCCCTCAGCCCCTGCAAGGCTGGGCTCCATGGGGTTATGTCCGCATTTATAAGCAGGGTGTGGCTGGTGATCACGGACGTGGCATAATGATGGATTTTTCCATGTTCCTCCACTGTTTCTGGGCCCATGATGAGAGCGATTGATATTGGGCCATCCGCCGCGCGTCATAGCAGGACTAAAACATTTCAGAGCCCATCCAATATGGGCGGCTGTGAGCGGCTGTGAGCCATATCGCGATGCGGATAATAGTGGGCCATTGGTGGGGATTTGGGCCTGGTCCATGAGAGCTGCCTCGTGGTTGGATAGCCGTGGATTTATTGCTCCATGGATGGGAGCTGAAGTCAAAGTCAACAGTCGAAGAATCGGGCGTTTGGTCAACCTTTTCGCCTCACGCCGCAATGGTTCGTGAATAAGTTTCATTTTAATACGCTGTCCTGACGGTGGAATTTGTCCGCTATCACAATATATCATGAGAGACGAAGTAACATGGAGAAATTGTATCCTGGAGCCGGTCTATCAAGTCTGCAATACAGGTCCACATGGTCGGATGTTATTGGCCCGGCCTACGGTGGACCCAATCTAGAATATAATTTTTAATAATATATGCTATAAAAGTAATTTATCTATAGATAAACATTAAATTATAGATAAAAGTAACTTATTATATAAACATTAAATTAGAATAGTGGTCTTCAGATATCTTGGACGGCGGTCCTTGGTTTATCATGTTATAAGATTATGATGAATTAAAGGGGTACTTTTGTCCCTAAGAAGTTTTTATTGATATGGAGATAATTTTTTGAAGCATATCAAGTAGAGTTTGGACCTGAAAACTTTAAATTAGGATTTATTTCTAGTAGACTTTCGGAGGAGTCAGAAAAGCTGTTCTAAAATTTTTATCAAACATGTTAAAATTATTCAATAGAGTGGTTGGCGCTTCAACAAGTACTTTTTGGTTCTTAACCAACAATGCCAAACGAGACCTAAATTGGGTGATGGGATTGAGTCTTTATAAGCATAAGCTATTCTACTGGTTTAATAGACCATCTGTTGCAACATAAAAATAAAAGATTAAGAACTAATTTTTGGATGCTCTCCTCCAAGTTTTTCATCTTAAAATTATCCAAAAAAGTTTTTGGCGCTTCATCAAGTATTTTTTGGCTCTCCAACGGTAAGGCCAAATGAGACCTAAGTAGGGTGATGGAATTGACTCATTATAAGTGTAAGCTATTCTACCGGTTTAATAGACCATCCCTTCCAACATGAAAATAAATGATTAATAACTAATTTCTTGATGCTCTCCTCAAGGTTTTTCTTCTTGAAATCTTTCATCCATCGCTTTGCTTATCTAATGTAAGGGTAATACCAATAAAAGACGGTATTTTTTTTTTTCCATGAGGTTCAAGTATGTCTTAATCCAGGCGTGCACTTGGCAGTTTGCGCCCAATGTTTTTAGAGTCTTCGAACAACTAACGGCCGTGGCAGTGTTTTAAGAAGGAAAGCAATGTAATCGAAGTCTCCAACAATTCTAGTTGATATCGGTCAGTCGCCTGTATTTGACGAGTAAAAAATAACAATTAGCATTTGGATATCACAATTAGGACGCCTCAATCTTTCCCACCCAAGCAAGAAAAACAAAGCAGAATAGAAAATAAAATTATTGTTCTTATGGATTCACCCATCTCTTCTCTATATGACAAAGTTATAAAAAGTGCAAATAGATAGAGAAACTTAGAACTCACCATCAATCATTCCAGCATTTCCTGGATGTGAAGTTACCGTCCGTTCACAAAGGCATGGATACAAGATATTCCCCAGCAAGATGTATGCAAGGAGGAGAAGTTGCACCACCTCCATGAATCCCAAGGAACAAGTAGTGTTTGATGATTACTAATATAACGTTTATTTCGAGAAAGAAGACCATGGCGTTTATTCGGGATGGAGGAATTAAGAACGAGATGGACTGGATCTTGCTGATGTGCCTCAACCTCATTTGTAGGATATATCGATGCTATCCACTCCAACCAATGAAGAAGCACCACGTAGCAGATAATGGTCCAACACTCAATATTCACTAGATTCTCCGGATATGCTCGACCTGAGGGAGGTCTTGACCGGCCGGATGAACGGTGCTCGATTCATTTCGACGTTTTCCAGCATCTTCTGACATGGATCGGTCCTGAGACGTGAACCCCACGGCCGGGAAAGAGGAGCTCTGAGTATTTAAATGCAATCAATACGGGATGAGCTTGGAAAATATCAACAATGGGCCTCTAGGTGTGAAATTTAAATTCAATCATCTAAGAGATCTTATTCTCAAAAAAAAAAAAAAAAATTCCCATCAAAATAAATAATGATATTGTTTTTTACATCAAATAAGTGGCTGGTTAGAAATTTGATCCGCAAAGCTTTTATGCAGTGATTTATAATCTGAAGGTGATAAATGGAATTTGCTTTCATTATCTCAATGAAATTGGATGCATTTCCCCCTCCTGTTTCCAATAAAAAGAAGAAAAAGATTACTATCGGCTCACTTACTATAGCCATTAAAGCTAAGTGTTTTATAAGATATATTTCTAAGTGGGAGCACTCAATCTTCTCCTGACGTGGTGCTGCTGATATGAGGTTGTACCAATGAAGAATGAAATGTGCTTGGTGTAATAACCAATCTAATTAAAGCAAAATGAAACTTCACTATTGGTCTAGCTCATGTGTTTCACCCACAATTGACTCATAATTCAGCCGATTGACCTAAACGAAGAAAGCTAGATTTGCTCTTACCAAATCTCAAGATCTAAATTTCTCGGAGCGTTGTGGGTATGGTTGAATTTCTAGCCAAACTAAAGCACAAGCACCCTTGACCCTTCCATATATAGTCATGAATACCACTAGCCTTCTTTTTGAGATAAATTAGTTTCACTATCTTGCCTAATCTTTGGAAAGCAAAGTCATGGTTTGAGGTGCAATCTGGTGAGGGCTCTGTCATATTAGAATGCTGTCATGGGTCTGAGCCTGGCTTGACCAAATTGCTCGGCTCGAATCGAAGGCGAAGCTCAGCCGCGCAAGTCTCGCCATTTGTGGTCGATATGTCCAGGTTGCCGGCTATTGCGGAAATATATGAGAAGCCTGGAAATGTGAGGGCGTGTGGTCTGGATGTCTCTTTAACAAGAACTCCTAGAAAACCCATTTTATGAATCATTTTAATTCTCCGGTAAGTGACCGGGAGGCAAGACATGCATGTTTGGAAACAAAGTCATGGAGTTCTTGTTTTATAAAATCAAGTACATGGAGGTACAATTCCCATACAGTATTCTGGTGCTGCTTACGTAATTTTCTATACAACTCTTGCTTACAGAATCCTTAAACAAGAAAGTTAATGCACAAGTTTTGAGCGATCGTCCCATGCACCACAATATAGGAGGAAAGTGAACACAATTTCGGCGAGAAAAGAAATCAATCCATCCGATGCAGTATGACAGTCAGTGGACAAGATAGGTCACGAGGAGTGCAACGATCATAAGCACATAAGCTATCCCTAGATCGATTGCCTTGCCTGCATAAAAACAAAAAAAAAAAAAAACATTTAAATATGAGAAAGGGAAACATTATTCACTGGATTAAGAAGGAATTCGAATATCCAAAAGAAAAGAATGTTATAAACGTAAAATAAACCAGAAATGGATATATGCATGCGCACCATCACTACTCGCTGCTTCCACAACGGTCGATGTGGCCGAGCCTTGGCACAGTAATGGATGAAGGAGCACTGCAAGCAAGACGTAGGTCAGGATGAGAGCTTGAACTTTGATGGAGCCCATATTGGTTCTCGAGCGTACAAGAAATGATGAGGAAAGGCAAGTGGTCAGGTAGAGAAGTGGTAGGTGAATTGGAAGTGAAGGGTGGCTGATGGTTGGAGAGAGGCCTTCCTACGCGCATCGATATATATAGAGAGAGCTCTCGAAGCAATTGAAGTTGAGACATCTTGTCTCCTTTGGAGTGAACTTAACATCGTCGACTAGTCTGTGGAGAGGTGCAGGGTGTTTTTCGGAAGGTGGGTTAAGAATGATTTGGAATTGACCGGCCCACCGGTTTGGACTAGATCCAAGTCGTACTTAGCGATCCAACGTATACCATACGGGGTTGGTGCGTAGACGTGGAACTTCCACGGTGGAAGTGCAGTTCCTGCAAGCTGCTCACATTCCTTTGAGAGATATTAGTCCGAGTCGGCTGGCGTCGTTAGATTAGAATCTTGACCGATAAAGGAGTCTTGGACCCAATGATACATATGAATACATACATATACACACAGACATATATATATATATATTATAAATTTTGTCACGGTGAAATAATTTGTTTGGCATGGTAAACAGGCAAACAGCAACTTGAGAGAGGATCTCACTCCTCCATTTATCGACGTTAAATGGTGTTGTTTGAACCTGGATATCAATGGCAAACGTGAGAACCTTCTCGGCTCTTAGTCCACTCCCGGCAAAATCAATGGCATAGACTGGAAATTGTTCAGCGACGACGACTACGATGATGATGATGCTTGATGAATATAAGAACCACAATATTACGTTCAGACATTTTGTATTAGGCCGGCAAGCATAGCAAGGACTACTCAACTTCTCATACAGGTCACTTGGACCGAGTCAAAGGAAGACCAAAAAGGTGGAAGTGGTGAACAATCAGTTGAAAGAGAGAATAGCTTATCAAGATAAACTACTAAAAGCTCGTCATAGTGCAAGTGATCTGAAAACATGAATCGGAAGAGAACTGACAGTACTGCAACACATCTCTAGTGTCATGCCTCAGCTTTCAACAAAAATCTCAAATTCACAGCTTGTTTAATTAATTTGATCACCTAGTTAGAAAATTTGTTACAAAGCCAATATAATCTTTTTGAGCATAGCTCAGTGATATGGACAAGAATATCTATAGACAACACATCCATATCAAACATATTTATGTTCCGTGAAGTTTTGAATGGTCGTGGCTTGCTACCTATATACAAAGCAAGAGGAAAAACAGAAGCATTCGTATTGGTGCACGAAAATGGTAGACCATGGGAAGATGGGAACAAAGAGAGATAAAGAGGAAGCAAGACCATGAGAGTGGTATGTCATGGCTGGCTGGCAGAGGGTATCGCCGCTTTGGCGTGAGATCTGCTGATATGTGCCCATGGTCATGTCGCGATGCAGGTGGCTGATAGGGGATGGCCAACAAGTTGATGTGGTGGAGGCTGCATGGGTGGACGAGATCCTGTTGAGGCGTTGGCCGACCTTAGTTAGTGTTGAGGTTGGGAAGGGACTGCGGGTGGGTGATCTGCTCCTTTTCGGTGGAGGGGTTGGGATACTTGCCAGATCAGTCAGCTGTTCGGTGAGCTACTTGCAGAGCGAATTCGGACGATCATAGTTTCAATACACCATTGCCCGGATATCAGAGTTTGGAGCTCCTTTTGTAGATCTACAGTCAGGGTAGCCGACATCTGGGACGTTGTCCAGGAGGGCGAGCAGCGAGCGGTGGATTTCGGTTAGATTTGGCAGTTTGGGTTGCACCCTAGGGGGGCTTTGTTTCTTTGGAAGGTCGCTTGGGGTCGCCTACTGATGAAACTTTTACTTTTTGAGAGGAGCATGGGCATCCAACCCTAGTGCCCTGAATGTTTGATAGACGAGTCGTTAGATCATGCTATTTTTCAGTGCCACCAGACTAGGGGGATCTGGAGGCGAGCAAGGTTTTTTGTGGAGTTCTGATGTCATGCAGCATCCTTTCTGCAGGTGCTGGGATGTTTGGCGAGGGCCTCACAGTCTAGATCGGAGGCGGTGAGGGCGGCCTATACTGCCTACCATATATGGCTGACGAGGAACGCATGGACGTTTGGAGAATTGAGCCCCCATTCGAGGGTGGTGGTGGAGAGGGCGAGGCTGCTAGCTAGTAGCGAAGATCTCTCAGGCGAACCATTTGGATAGACCTTTGATAGCTCGAGACATCTGAAGCTCTACCTCTACTAGCTAGTAAACCGCCTTGTACAGTGTTTTTCACTTAGAAGCCCCCACCTCCGAGCTCTCTCAAGGTTAATTTCGATGGTTGTGTCCTGCAGAGTGGCGTGAGGGGAGGTGCGGGATTTGTGGTTAGAAGCCCAGACTCCAGAGTGATTGCTACAGGGGGTTGCCGGCTGTTTCATACCTCGATGCCCGGGGTTGAGTCGAGAGCTTCTTGGTCTGGCTTGTGCTATGTGCGGCATGCCCTACAGGCGAGAATGGTCCTTTTAGAAGGCGATTCTGCGACGATCATTGGATGGATTCAGAAGACTTCGGAGGGGGATTGGCGATCACCACCCATTGCTACGAGATATTCGGGCCATGATTCATGCTGAGCTGATCATACAAGTAAGGCACATTTTCCGTGAGCCAATGGGGCAGCTGATTGGGTGACGTCTTTTATTGCCAATCATTTAGGAGGAATACCTATGGGTAGGTGAGTCGAAGGTGCCTAGTGCTCTCTGAGAAGTACTGCTTTTTGATTTTCTTGGTTGTATTCATACTCGTCTGGTATAAATCTTCTGGTTTAACAGGAAAAAAAAAAGAAGGAAGAGGAAGCAAGAGGGTGTATGCAAATAAATGCAACATACCATGGCCTTCAAGATATAGAGATGATTGGAGAGTGACTAGGGATATCACAACCTAACCCAGCATGGCCAATTCAGCCTGAACGGCAAATTCTTAACCGTCCACGCAGCTCCTTGGGAAAAATGCCATCCCG
>JAOXJJ010001100.1:16305355-16340427 GCA_025769935.1 Phoenix roebelenii
ATGATCCGCTGCCTTGCATGCCTGTACGGTCCGTCGTGCAGGCGTGCGGCGTCTGCCGCGCCTCGGGCTCGGGGCGTGACAGTAACAGAGAATGGGAAAACAGAAGAACGGGGAGGCCGACGGTGAAAACATAGAAAAGTTGTAACAAAAGGGTGCTACTTTGTCAGATAATCGGATGACTGATTTTATCCCGATTTTGATAAAATTTTAGTATGTTATTTCCAATATTGAGAGCTACAAGTTAAACGGTTTGGATCTTTGAAAAGCCTTCCTCCTTGAATATTTCAAGCATCCACATTTGGTGAGACTCATCCTCTAATTGTTATTTATTGTTGAAATCCGCCTTATTGGTGATGATTTTTTTGTGTTGTGGAAGCTAAGATTCAATCTTGATGATGTTTGTATAGCCTCTAGTTGAACTAGAGAAGACTTATATAATCTCATTATTTTAAATAGTGGAAGATTTTGGCTAAACTAGGTCCCGTAGTTTTTTCTTTCACATCAAAGGGTTTTCCATATTAGAAATTGTGGTGTCTCTTGTTTGTGGGTTGCTTGATTATTTTGCTTGTTAAGAGTTTGTGTAGATTATTATTGCTTGGTAAATTGTATTGATATCCCATTTAATTGCACAAAGAGAGAAAGGAGTGGTATTATTGTTTCTTGATTGCATTTTTCCAACACTTCCGACATTGAGTAAATCCCATGCCACTCTAACAAAGAAGGCAATTTCTAGGGTTCTTGATCGATTTCTAAGGTTCGTAGTTTGCTTTTTTTTATTTCTTGTTTGTTGATCCGATGATAGAGATCATTACAATAAAGAATGGAAAAGAGATGAAAGGGAACGGAGCTAAAGATCATCGATGGAAACACGATAGAGATGAAGAGAAGAAGAGAGAGATTACCAAATGGGAAGGGCGTCGCCTTTGTGCCCAAAGCCATGAACACAGCTCATCACCCAGGTACTCTCCATCTCTCCATTTCCTCTCTTGCTTTCTTGCACCTTTATAGCGAAGGTTCCGTCCTAAGATCTTGAGTTGATATATATATATATATATATATATATAGGTTGAGTAGAGGCCTAGATTTGGTCGGCTAGAAGTAAAATTCATGACACATTGCAAGCAAGCTGCATATGATGAGAAGAAATCCCCTCCTGAATCACTAATAATCCAAACGATTTTAATTAAGTTTATGCTATCAAACAAGTCGTACTAAGGATAGCATGTAAAGCCAAAGATTTGGAGACTGCAATAATGACAATAACTTGTGCATGCTCTGGCACACAAAAATATCTACAATAGAAAAATGTGAAGAGTATAGCATATGGGTACATATCAAAAAGCAACAAGCATTTACAGAATCAAAAAACCACATAATTCAAATTATGAAACATATATTGTATATTACAAAGCACCAAAACAAACTAAAAACCTAATTCTATATTTACATAGTAGTCTTTTTCATGCCTAATCAAATTTTGCAAGTACTAGGAAGTTAAGGCTTGACCAGAATCACATCACGTTATAAGAATGACCAAACATTTGGAAAGAAACAGAGGTATATGCACAGTCCAAAAACCTCCATTCGAGATGCACCATGCTAAACGAAGCAAAAACCTACTCCATTTGCCTTCATCAATGTTGCTGCTATTTACAAGAACCCTCATAAAGCTGAAAAAACAAACAGCAAAGAAATTATCTCCCCTGCTTAACCACCATATCGCAGTCTCAGCAACTGAACAAAGAATTTGTGTAAGGTTCTAAAATGCCTAGGGCGTCATCATCCATTCACTAAGTAGTTTTCTCTTTGCATGATTAATTTTTTGATTAACCTGCCAGCAAGAGTTGAAATGGACTGGAGAGCACTTTAAGCAAAATAACTTAAACAATTAAATATTTGACGTGAATTACTACAACCCAGTTCTAATCCTTAAGACTCTTTACAGCCAGATGTGAATCATTACAGCCCAGCTTGCATCAATGTTCCAACCCAATAAATCAGGTTCGGTAAGAATCTTTGACCTAATGACCCAATCTGGTAAGCCGGCTCAATAATGGGACCTAACTCGACTTCGGTTGAACCCAACCGAATAATCAACTAACTAGAAAATATAATACTACTGTTAGATAAAACTATGATTATATGTCTTATGCTTTCATTTAAGGTCGCTATTATATTGATCCAACAGTCAATCCTTATAGGGCTCAAAAAGATTAGGGAATATAATGGCTTGTTCAAATACATTAGGATTCCAAAGAGGATATCTAATCTTTAACTTGGTTTGGTTAGGTCACCTTTTCACTGATATACCAGGTAATCAGACAAGAGTTACAAGATTAAATCAAATGCTTATACTTCAGGTCGGACTCAGATCAATCCCAAATTCCCAATCTTATCTCAACCTGGTCCATGAACAAGTATAATGATGAAAAAGTAGGACTAAGGTGCAAGAGGAATAAGAAATTTAGAAAATGACTTAGATATTAACTTAACAATTTCGTTTTGAATGTTACCTACAGCCATTAATAAGTGGCTTGAATTTTATAATAAATGTCACCTATTTGAACTGTTGTTGATGTTCTGACCTAAACCTGCTCTGATATCAAAATTTTCTAACCCATGCTTGGGACAAATCAAGTTGATAAAAATTCAGTTGGTGGGTTAAAACGATCATGGTCAATCTTAACGTCTAGCAAATACACAAATAATTTCAACATCAAGCAGTAACTTGAGCCAATCAATATAGGCAGAAGTCACAAAAGAAACTCGAGACTCCAATACATCAAGATTGCAGCTCCTAACCGCATGGTAAGAGAGGAGGTGGCAGTGGGGCATATCCAAGCAATGATAGAGATAGTGAAGAGGAGAAGGTGAGGAAACAGGAGCTGAAGATCACCAATAGGGAGAGCATGGGTTAGGTAATGGTCAGGCATTTAAATTTTAAGAATATAAAGATATCCATTGTACGATACTATATTATGTCATATCATAGCATTTTACATCGTATCAAGTCATATCATATTAGTCACTCAAGCATCATTGGGGGTTGGTTGAGGCCAAGGGAAGCCCTCGCATGGTCAAAATCCATCTCAAGTTTAAGAGTATGAGCCTAACACAATTCACTGGAGAACTTTGTTCAGTTCCACTGGCCTTGAGCTAATTTGAGCATCCGACCTCCTAGCAGTTAAAAGTAAAGAACGAAGGATCATAATCTTGATTTCTGCATCCTAAAGCAGCAAGCCCAGTCCAAAATAATTAGTAAAAAAAATATCGATCCTTTCTTTCCAAGGCCGGAAACTAAACCACTTTCTCAGAATATTTCTACATTAAAGCAGTACTTGGTACCCTTCACACAATCTTAACATAAATCAAGCCATTTTTATATGGGGCAGAACAATCAGCAACATTTAGCCTTTATGAACTACAATAAACAAGGCACGATAGAGGTATTTCTTCTAACATCACTATGCTGCGATTTGATAAAAATGGGTTCTCATGATGAAAGCAAAACAGATTTCTATAGCTTTCCTTCCTACATAACCTGAATTATAAAGTTGAAAGGAGAAAACCTTAGAAATATATCTTTACATGCCAGAATACTCAATAGAAGACACTACATATACATGTATCATAGAGCATGCAAAGTCTGTTTACTTGAAGCATATATAAAAAATTGCCCATAACAACCAAAACTTTACATACCTATAAGAGAAAACATAAGGAGCAGCACTGCAATAATGCATTGAACTTGATAAAGCTCTGCAAGACTCCAGCCTTCCTGAAACATCAAGTAAGAAATCATTTGCAAGCTGCACACTTATTAGTAAATAGCAAACAACATGGAGCTCTCAAATAAGACCAGCATGTCAAGTTATTATAAGATATGACATAATGAGAAGGCAAAAATGGCTTTGTGTCTTTTAACCAGTGCTAGAGTATAGAAATTAATCACAATAAAATTGCTCTCCATGCTTTGATCATCTTCAAAAACTTTTCCAATTGCAGATAAACATTCTTGCCAGCATTCTGTCTGAATAACCTTTTTTCTGCAGATAAGAGAAGCATGATCAAACCATCATGGTAGAGTGCTATCAACAAGGTTCTTACTGCAACTACAAATAAAATTAATTTTATGAATTACTGATTGTACCAAACAAAGATGATAAAATCATGTTCTTCCTGGAGAGTCTGACCTGAGACATTTCCACCTGACAAAAAAAGGAAGGCTAGGGGGAGTGGATCTGGAACATAGGTAATACCTTTTGCTGCCAAATGCACACTTAGACTGTGCAGTCTACAAGATTAGCAGAACTACAGAAAGGGAGATGAATTTCACCAAGCTCACAATTGAGGCAGTGACAATACAAAAATCATTTAGTACAGTCCTGGTGAGCAAAGTGAGCGGGTCAACACCATGTGGTACCATTGATAGTCACAAGCAAAAGCTGTCCAATGGCTTAAAAACAAAAAGAAATGTCTCATAATAGGTTGTCCAAACAGTCAATTTTGTTGCATAAGCATAAGCATAAGCAATGGGAAATGACCATTCAGTACAGTGACTGTATACAATACTATAATGAGCGTGAATTGAAGCCTTTAATTTCCACGACTGTACGATGGACCCAGAATGATCCAACACTAATTTTACGTTAGTCTAGATGGAGAAGTAACCTGAAGAATCACTCTTATCATTTCTATAGAGGTACACTCTAGTATACCTTAGAAGAATCTACTTGCCGCAAAATAAAATGCAGAGTCCAAAGGACAAACCATAGTACAAGGTAGAAAGTCCAAATTTGTATTCGACACAGAAAAATTCACAGCACAAAATAAAAATATAACAGTTTGAAAGGGATGTGTGCATTGTGAATCCAATAGATTGTAACTTTAAATATCTTCCGAAGCTGGCAGAGCATGAACTAATCAAGGTTGTGGAATAAAGTGTCGAACTATGCCAGAGTCCCTAAGTTTCTTTCTTTCTTTTTTTGGTTAACAAAATCCCTAACCTTCTTAATGAACTAGCATTCTAACTATAAGAATAAATCCTAATTAAACCAAGATTTCGAAACACAAATCCTTTACAAGAATCCGAGGACTCTGTCCAAAAGCTTTTTAAAAATCAAAAAAAAAAAAAATCTTTGAACAGACTGGATTTCAAACAGTAAAGATCATTCGAGAGAGAATCTCATCTTTTCAGCCAAAATAAAATTCGATCTTTAAAGACATAAACACCACATGCAGACACATGATCCACTGCAACAGAGATTTCTCAGAAGAATCCAAGAACTGGAACCCTAAGAGAGAGAAAAGAAAGACCCTGATCTTTTCAACAAACCAGAATTCAAACTATAAAAGTAAAATCGTAAATGAGAAAGCGAAACAAAAAGCCGTCGGAAGAATCCGAGAACTATATCGAAAAGTCTAACATGAAAGGAAACATTAGAGAGAAGAAGAAGACCGAATCTTTTCAATGAAGATCCCACTTCCTACACCGAGTGAATCCCACGCCCCGTTAACAAAGATTGCAATTTCTAGGGTTCTTGATCGATTTCTAGTGTTCTTGGTTTCCTTTCCTTTTCTTTCTTGTCTGTCGATCCGGTGATGGATACCAATGGAGAAGAGATGAAAGGGAAAGGAGGAACCAAAGATCTTTAAAAGAAACGCGAGAGAGATGAAGAGAAGAAAGAGAGATTACCAGATGGGAAGGACGTCGCCTTCGTCGCCTTCCTTTCCATCTCTCCGTCTCCTCTCTCACTTTCTTGCACCTTTATGGCGAAGGTTCCGCTCCTGAGATCTTGGGACGACATATATAGGTTAAGCAGAGGCCTCGATTTCGTCGCCGCAAGTTATTATTATGCGGACGTTTTATAGACGGTATAGACCGCCACGTGTAACGCACGGGCCGCCAAGTTTGCTCCATGGAAAGCTGGCTGTTCTAACGAAAATATTTAGGCGCAAAAGGCCTGGATTGGTTCGTCAAGATTCGTACCATGAACCATGATGTCCCTACCTCCTCTCTCCCTTCCAAGTGTAGTTATGAACTTGAAAGAATCCTCACTTGCTAATAGTTTCATGGTATAATTAACGCCCACCTTACATCTTATAGACATCCCAATATTGCAATTTAGATGACACGCCAACGAAAATGACTCAATGGGAAACATCACTAAAGTTCTAACAAACTTAAAATTCATATATACATGAGATCTAGCAACACTCTGTAAGTAACAAGCATATAGTGACACAGTAGATGAATGATATTTTTGTATTTCATGTTGGACATATTACCTCATGTTTGGATGATGTTCATATGTATTAAAATATCCATTACTTCAAATATATTTTAGATTCAAATAGCATTTGCAACTATTATGCTTAATCCATGAGATTATCCAAATCTTGGTGATGATACGCAAGAAATTGTTTACAATAAGCAAGAAACTTGCTAGTATGTGAAACTTTTGTGCTGCTCATCATCGCTTAACTAGCAATTGTTAGACAATGATGTGGCCTAAATCTAATCCGCCCATCACGGCTCGACACGTGGCAAGCATTTTGAAAAGATTTGAATCTGAAAAAATATAAATTTTTCGTAGGGTCCAAACCAGAAAGGAGATTATAGCATCTTTGAATCAAAGTAAGGAAAGAAGTCACGATAGTCCCTTGATTTTCGCCTCCAAATCATAATAGATCCATGCTCCCTCCTCTATATAAATAAGGCCAAGGGACTCCAAAAGAGGGAGAGAAAGCAACGATTAGAGGTTCCCAAGAGCAAACGGTGAGAAGCTCCAAAAAAGAAGCTCTCAAGATCTCATGGTAACAAGACAAGCTCTCATGGAGAGAAGCTCTCGTGGAGAGGACTTCGAGCTCTCATAGCTACCTCTGTGCCTAGCTCCTCTTCCACAACCATCCCTGCATGCTATCTACTCTCTAGATGGGATATGCGTCCTTAGAGACTGGGGTAAGCATCCTTAGAGGCCGCCCTTCTATATCAATCGAGATCCAAGCACCGTGCGTATGACACCCGCATCCTTGGAGACTAGGATGCGAGTTTCTAGAGGCCATGCTCTTTTGTGCCACTGGAGACATGAGCGTCATGACGCAGGATGCGCTTCCGCCGACCGGAGCCATGTCGAACTCCAAGTCTGCGCATCTTTAGAGACTAGGATGCGAGTCCGTGGATACCGGAATGTGTGACCATTGATCAGAGCCAAGTCGAGCTCCCAATCCATGCTCCCATACTAAGCTATTAGTCTGTGCTCCCAAGCTAAGCTCCTAGTCCACGCATCCTCAGAGACCAGGATGCGAGTCCATAAAGGCTAGGTTGCACGTCTCCCGACCAGAGCCATATCGAACTCTTAGTTCATGCTCCTAGTCTACACATCCTCTAAGACCAGCATGAAGTCCCTAGAGACTGGAACGTCGGACTTCCAACTAGAGCCCTGTCGAGCTCCCAATCCATGCATCTTCGAAGACCAAAATATGAGTTTTTGGAGACTAGGACATGAGTTTCTAGAGACCGGGATGCATGACTGCCGACCAGAGCCAAACCAAGCTCCTAGTCCGTATATCCTTAGACACCAAGATGCGAGTCCTTTGAGACTGAGACATGCATCCGCCAACTAGAGCCACGCCGAGCTCCCAATCCGCGCTCCCAGTCTATGCATCCTTGGAAAACCAGCATGCAAATCCCTGGAGATTGGGATAGCGACTACCGACTAGAACCATGCCAAGCTCACAATCCACGCTCCTAGTCTTTGCGTCCTTAAAGACTAGGATGCGAGTCCTTGGAACCGGGACACACGACTACCGATCAAAGCTATACCGAGCTCCTAGTCTACGCATCCTTGGAGATCAGGATGCAAGTTTATGGAGATCTGGATGCGATCGTTGACCAGAGCCAAGCTAAGCTTCCAGGACAAGCTTCTAGTTTGTGCTCCCAGTCTACGCATCCTCAAAGACCAGGACACGAGTCCCTGAAGACTGAGACATGTGTCCGCCTGTTAGAGCCTTGCAGAGCTCCCAATCTGTGCTCCCAATTCGTGCATCCTCAAAAACCACCATGCAAATCCCTGGAGATCGGGATGTGCGATTGCCGACCATAGCCATGCTAAGCTCCAGTACGCGCTCCTAGTCTGCACATCCTTGGAAATTAGGATGCGAGTTCCTAGAGACCGGGATGTGTGACCGCCGACTAGAGCCATGATGAGCTCCTGATCCACGCATCTTTGGAGACTAGGATGCGAGTCCCTGAAGACTGGGACAAGTGACCATTGATCAGAGCCATGCTAAGCTCCTAGGTCAAGCTCCCAGTCCACCCATCTTTGGAGACCAAGATGCGAGTCTCTAAATACTAGGATGCACAACTGGCGACCAGAGCCATGCCGAGCTCCTAGTTCATGCATCCTTGGAGACTAGAACGCGAGTCTCTAGAGATCTAGACATACAACCTCTGACCAAAGCCATGCCAAGCTCCTAGTCTGTGCTTATAGTTTATGCTCACAGTCCGTGCATCTATGGAGACCAGAACGCGAGTCCTTGGAGACTGAAACACGTGTCCGCCGACCAGAGCCATGTCGAGCACTCTCCTATACCAAACACTCTAAGTCGAGTACTCCAAGCCAGACACTTAAGGCCTAACGATCTAGAAAGATCATCCTACTCTGATGTTTTTTATTTTCTTGCCATTTCATGCTGTTATTCCAAAGCCTGTTTGACTTAAGCATTCGAGGAGGCCTGGCCGGAGCTATCTCGATGGATCTTTCGCTTCTCTTTGTATGCAAATCCGCGACTCTCTAAGGTAGTTGGCGCTCCGTTTTCCGCCACCATGGATCGAGTAGGTTGTTTTGCACCCCGCACACCTTCAGATCATCAAAATATGATCGGACATGATTTAGGCATCAACAGACACATGCATGCAACCTGATCAAAGAGCATAGAAGATTGAATCCCGTTTTCTTTTATTTGTTTTTTTAAATAAAAATCCCGTTTTCCCTATTACTGGGCCCAAAAGGCAAGCCCACCAATCCATCAAACAAACCAGTCCCACACCATCAGTTTTAAGATTTAGAACCATCAACCATAGTCGGCTCGCAGATCTCCACCGTCGAATACATCACTACCCAGATCAAACGGACGAGATGTTGTCTCTGAAGCTGGTGGACCCGGGCTAACTTTCACGCGCCTCCTCTCCCAGGCTCTTTTGGATTCGGCAAAACTTGGGCCGACGGACATAAGAAGAATACGCCGCCGCCCTTCTTTGTCCATCCTTCGTCTTCTTCTCACGGCATCATCCGTCCTCCCCCCTCTTCTTCTCGATTCCCTGAAAAAAAACTGATCAAGAATCTAATCTCTAGGGTTTCGTTTCGGTCGATCAATCAATCTTGGAATCGAACGGCATCGATGGCGAAGAAGAGCAAGTCGGAGGCGACGCGGCTGGACGAGGTGGATCGGAGCGTGTACTCGACCTTCTGCAGCGCGGCGAACTCGCTGTCTCAGATTTACACGCAGGCGATGGCGCAGCAGAAGGTCGCCTTCCAGGCCGGAGAGCGCCACGCCTTGGTTTGTCTGTCCTCCCTTCTCCCTCTCACTCTTCTTGCTTTCTCTCAGCTTCTTTTGTTTGCCGATCGGCGATGAGATATGTCTGCCCCATATGCGCCTCTTTTCTTTGGATTTCTTGTGTGGGTTTTTCGTTGATAATAATGGAATCCTTTTGTTTTTCCTTTTCCTTTAAAAGGAATTATGTTCTACTTGATGAATGGGTTTTGGTAGACGGAATAATCTATTTACTGGGGCGTATCCTATGATTGTTGATATACTTGCAGATCCAAATCTTTTTTTTTTTTTTTTGATTCAGTTGCTTGTTAGTTTTTATAAAAGAAAGGAAAATTTGTTGGTGTGTTGTTCGATTTTGCTTTAATCATGGGGAAATCTTCTGTTGCACGAGCTTCTCTTTGCTTAATAAATCTCAAGTGGCGATAAATTTGACCTGCACTGTGAGGAATTTTTTCCCTCTTCAGTTACTGTGTTTATATTTGTTTCTGTCTTCTTCTTCTTTTAATGCTATCTTTCAAAGATAATCCCCCCCTTTCTCCTTCATTGGTGATGGTCCCTTGGAGTATTTTTTAAATGCTGCATACCGCAATTAAAGGGGTGATAGATGAGCACTATTTCTCACTTTTTAATATGAATTATAAGCATGCTCTAACTAGAACTTGTCATTCTTCTTATCATAGACGTGGAAAATTGAAGTGAGGTTACTGGTCCTTTCTTGGATCAAAGGTTTTATCTACTCCAGTAGTGAATGTACTAGGATAATGATAACTGTAGACAACTCAGAACAATGCCTTTCTTTTTTATGGATATTTTGCCTTGAATCTATTGCAATTGAAATTTTTGTTTAGAGTGGATCCCAGGCTGTGCCAGTAAAATAATCAAGAGTGACTTTCATTTGCCTGTACTTTTCATATGTCCATTTTGATCTATATGGATTTTCTGTTTTATGAAAAATTCATAAGCAAGCTGCACTCACAAATTCAGATTAACTTCAGCCCTGATGAGCTCTTCACAAAGGTTTTGCCTTTTAGCTTGTAGTTATATAGTTTACTCCATTTTAATTTGGGGATGGTACTTTCAGTTTCAAGGTCTGCTTTGCTCTCCTGGGTTTTGTGCTCTCTTTGTGGTTGTTATATTGGTTATGCTGCATAAGCTTCTTACTGTTTCTGAATTTATGTTTTATGCAGGAAAAACTCTACCAGTGGATTCTGAGGCAGCATGAGGATGGGGCAAGGGTGACTGCAGCAGATGTCATTACTTATTTGCAGGTTTTATTAATTTCTTATTCTTTCAATTTGATATTTTTGTGGTTTTATGCTGTCTGACTTGACATATAGCTTTTAGTTTACCCTCTTCAATAATTACAGCTCAAGCTTCAAATCTCTCTCTCTCCCCCTGTGTTTGTGTGTGTGTTTCCCCTGCTTTAACTGGGACATATATTGTGTATTTTTTAATTGCACTTTTTTCCTCGGGTGAGCAATTAGTAGGAGCCTTTTTCAATCATGGATTTAATTGTTGATTTATAAATTGTAATATAATTTCCTTGCCTATTTTGTGGGATTTTGCTTTTTGTGGGTTGGTTGTTTCTCTAACATAATTGGCCTAAGCACTCTAGGCTGACTGTCTTGTGATGTTTAATACTTCACGTTCTTTGTTTACGAAACTACAACTTTTGTTGAAATTGGTCCTCGAATCAAGTCCCTATAAGGTATAAGGTTGTTTCTCTTGGGGTGTTTAGGTGCCATTTAATTCTGTACAATGATTAGAAAGCTGGAGAGTTCAATCCTCGGATAGAATTGCCCTGGGCATGCTCTGGAATAGTTCAAGAAGAAGATGCATGAAAACAAGGTAGCTGAAGATGCATAGCTTCTGTTCGAGAGTCCAGCTTTGATCCAACATGAGGTGGTTAATTCTGAGTATCTCGGGGGCATGTTATTTATAGCACGACAAGGCATACAAGTAGTCGTATGGGCTTGCACATATGATGCTTGATGAGTTATTCACTTTTCTTAGTTATGCTTAGCACTATAATGGAATCATGAATGTTAAACATAATACAAACCTGAGACTTGTTAGTCCTTACAGTAATTGAATTTTATGATATTGGTTGCATCTTTCTAATGCATATAAACCCATCATTTTCATTTAGATTGATTTTCATTGCAGCCATATACTAGTTTGTGCCCACTTTGCATCTGCTTGTTGGAAGCACACAGTTGTGACACACTTAAAAGAGCAAAATGTTGGTTGCTCTTTTAGTTCCTTAAAGACTCTTGGGTTTTAGTGGTTCCTGGGAGAAGTCCCTATTAAAAAGTTGCTCAAAACCTTGTAGATTTTTAGTTGTACATGGATGATTTTGACTGCCTTTTTGAGCTATTGTCATCAGTATCCCCGAAACCTCAGGATATCTACCTGTACATGCACAATTTGTCTAATTTATTTCATGTGGCGGGAAAATGGAATAAGAAGTTGGAGCTTTTTGATGTTCAGATTCCCCATTACCTCTATCTCGTGGTGAATTAGATGGATGTAAAAGGGATGTCATTGGGTTGGGTCTAGGCAGAGCATATACAAAATTTAGAATAGGCTCAACAGAATGACATGGCTCAAAACTGTGTAAGATGAGGCCAGTGAATCTGTCTGTTGACATCCCTATGGACAACCATTTACTCTATGAGATCCAAAAATGTAATCTGGTACTACATCTATTTAAGCTGTTTGATTATTAATCTGTACCAGGAGATAGGCGTATCATCTTTAATTCCATAGCTTGTTTTATAGGACTCAGGCTTGCTTTATGGTGTGTTGATCTTTATAGCTAAAGGAACTAATGATTGTCTCTAAGTGGATGCGTAGAATCTATTGGATGTTCACTTGGTGACACTTCACTCATTTTATTAGTAGTTTTAAAATTTTAAGGGCTCCCTGGATCCATTGTTTTCCTTCAGTAAATCTGGGCTTTAGAAGTGGACATATGTCTTATCATATTTTACGTGTGGCACAAGTGAAAGCACAAATAAATACTATAATGAACTAGTAAGATGCAGCATGATGGATATGGTAATTCCTTATTAGGTGTGATGAAAAAACCAGCGTGTCACCTTGAGTCCTTGTACTTGCAGTCACCTTTGGTTTGCACAAAATATTTGCAGCGATGCTAACAACCATTCAGCCAAATGCTTGTTTACTTGGTGCCAATTCTCCCATCATCCAAAAATTATCTGTTCCTTCTTCTGAATTTCTCAATCAAATGATTAAAAACAAAATCTTTGGAGGTCTGTGCAAGTCAGATTCTTGTTTTTTATTGACCGTGACATGAATACTCAATGGTAGATGTGGCATCTGCCCCTCATTGACATGTGTCGTATTGTTTTGTTAGCATCATTGTATTGTAGTTTGCTTTGTGGTGTTTTACAAGAACACTAGCTAGTGAACTAGTATAGTGAGGTGGTTTGATTTCCTTTACATTTTGAATTTTTGCTTATGCTGCTTCTTTATTTTTTTTTTCTGACTCAAGTGATGTTCCTTGGTTGCTTTAGTGTTTCCGATGACAAACAGGTTTTTTTTTTAATATTCTTAAATAGGAAAGCTTAGAACTATCGTGTTAACTGCATATTTTCTGGTATGTAGATCATATCAGACATGTCATGTAACTTGTTATGGTCTTGCAGCACGAGATTGATTGTGGAGGGGAGGATGTGTCAATGCCTCCAAGGCTGCAATTTCCTAGCCATCCTCAACCCACAATGCACTTTACGAACACAAACATCCAGGCCTCTTCTGGTGTTTCTGGACCAACAACCGTTGGACTTGCCCCACGGATTGGGCACTCTGATCAAACGAAGAACTCAGTTTTCTCAAATGCTCTCTCCGGCTCTGTTCCTCACAGCCTTCAGCCTTATCACCTAGCCCAGGGTGGAGGATTTTATCCAAATGGTGTCTTGCTAAATGGAAGTGGAACTCGGAACAATGAAGTTGTCTTTCCTAATCAAATCCGGGGCTCTAACTCCCTCAACTCCAGCGACTTATCTATGGATATGCATTCAGATAGCCCACCTCATGAATCCTATTAATGTTTTTCAGTAAAGTTGCACCATTTCTTCGTTGTTAGTCTCAGTAACCCTATCTGCAGTTACTCCATTAAAACTCCATCCTCAAGAACTTGGTGAATCAAGAAGGTGCTATAATAGTGAGGTCTGCAGGCTGGAGTTTTTGTGGAGGCGTCCAAAGTACATGTTTCTCATGAATCTCCCTCCACCCTCACAGCCAAAGCAATCTGTTAGTTCCAAGCTTACTTTTGGCCTCCTGCCGTTGGCCTAATTCCATGTTAAAAATGGCCCCATTTTATTTTTTTGTTTTTTGTTTTTTTAGCTGCTTGTCTTTTTGAGTTGGATCATATGGATTTGGTGGACTTGGTAGATAGTTTATTTGGTTTTCATGTGATGATCCTGTGAATCAAATAGGTATCTAACAAACACAGCTTGGTTGAAGCCTCATATTATGCACATGGATGCATGTTTGAAACAGGGAGACTTAAGCCTTTGGTTGATTGCTCAATCTGTTCAGCCTTCACGGCTTGCTGCAAGGAACAATCTGGCTGCATGTTATTTAACAAATGATGGTTTCAAGAGTTGATATGCATTTTTCTGGTTTGGTTTTTCCTATTGTGAACGCTGAAGACTTTAGTTGCTTCCTGTCGTTTAAGCGCTGCCTCGTTCCATTTTACTCAACCGTGTGCTGACATTTGATTTCCTATTGGGTCCTCTCATGCTAGTCGCTTAGACTGGGGACTGTTTTTGGAAGCAGAATAACTAGTAAAGTCATTTAATGTCGTTATTTCATTCTTTTCATGGCCACTTTTCAAGAAAGGCAAAACGAGTGTTTTTACAAAGTTGTTACACAAATTTTTTTGCCTCTTTACTCAATACAGGAATAAATAATTTTATCATGTAGAGGAGTGATTTTCCAGAATAAAGACCATCTGCTTGTGTTTTAGTATTTGTCTTTTTATTGCTAGGTTTATATGAATCGGGTGCCACTTAGAGGCCTTTTTTTGGGGTGTAATTCCAAGTGCTGTTATATAAAATAAATTATTATGTGGCTCAGTTATAAAGGAGAAATTATTAGGTGGTTCAGATCCACTGTGGATTCAGGATGAAATCATTATAGCATGTATTACTGTTACACCTAAAGAAGGGAGAGAGAGACCCTAGCAAAAAAAAAAAAACAAAGAGAGAGAGAGAGAGAGAAGGATTATGCGCTTAGATTTGGTCCATTTAATAATTTCTAGACAAATGGGTCTTTTTTGCAGGTGGGGGATGAAGATTCTGGCACTCTGTTGGAGTTATTGTAGAAAGGTGTACCTTTCCAATAGCAATAAAGCAGACTTTTGCTTGATGAAGGAACTGAAGCAAGGTCCCTGAACCAGTACTGAAACTGGCGCATCTTTTTTTTTTTGAGTTTTCAAAAATATTTAATCGATCATTATTTTTTAATTTTTTTAATAATTTTAAATTTAATTTGATTTTTTGTTTTTTATCTTTTTTTTATATTTTTGATATTTCGATGATTCCGGTTTAATCTAATTGATGCATTTTATTATTATAAAATAATACAAATCATAAAATGATTAATGAGATGTTACATGCTACAAAAAATAATAAAATATTTTTAAATCAAGTAGTGACATAAAAATTATAAAATGAAACAATTAATTACAAGCATTTAAAGTACAATATACATACCAAGATTTAAAATTAACTCGAGTGGCGATGGCTCTCGTAGATATCTAGATCATCGGCATAGTCGCACATCAGTCTACCCTTCTAACTAAGCAATATTGTAGTCTTGTATATTCATCCCATAAGGAACGTCGAATTATAAGCACTCTCAAATCTCGCACTAAAGTTCTAGCCCTGAGAAGTATTCTTTGACTGATAATACAATTGTGGAGAGGTCTATTTGAATATGCTGACAACAAAATTCGACCTGTGAGATGCTCTAGAATGCATAGAGTAGTAGCTATAGAAAAATGCCTCAAACGCTCCGTATCCGTATTCATATGGGTTATAGGTTGTTTGTGGTTTCGGATAAAAGGATACGATATATGACTTAGAACATGATATATCTAGAAATTTTACTCCACGTGCGAGGTCATCTGTAGCTGCATCGTGTCCTTCTGAATGATCTTGAGAAGCTCGTCTTCTCGGAACTTTCCAACAGCTACCTGACGCTTTAAAAACATCAGGTGGATTCATAGTAACAACCTGGTTCGAAACCAGATTGACTCGGTGCGAACCAACCAGTGCGCACGGAGTCTGCAATATTACAATGTTTAAGTTTGCATTTTCTTTGCTTAGTTTTGGATTTTGGAATCAAAATTTAAAACTTTCTGAGAATGTTACTGAAACCTGGATTAAATGATTCCAAAATTCAAAACTTTCTGAGAATGTTACTGAATCCTGGATTAAATGTTAAAAATCTTTGAATGGAGCCTCTTGAGGAGAGGGATCCTCATTCTCCAGCCATGTGGAGTAATTCAGCTGATCTCTGCTGAAGAAGGATACAATAACCGTCACCTTCAGATGCAACAACCGTCGGGTGCTGAAAAGATTCCAGAATCATCTTCGACTTTTCTACTCCTCTCAAATAATAATAATAATAATAATAATAAAATCGTCCGAGTCGCCTTATTTTTCTTTTTTACTTCATCTCTTTTATGGGACCACCGGCTCTTTGGATGGCGGACCAGCCTCACTTTTGAGTGGATCACTCGAGTGAGGCTGCAGAGTATCAATTAATGCAGCAGGTGAATGTCGACCGATCCATCTGGCATTACTGTATCAGAAATAATTTTCTTCTCATACAGTTAGTGGGCTCCATGTTTTGCCTCAACCAAGCACTGAATGCGACACAAATAAAATTAGCGCACCATACATTACAAAAAAGAATTATGATCATCCAGTCCAAACTCGCATTAATCTCCACCTAGTATTAAAAGCGGTGCGATATGACGGACAAGTAGCGTTACTATTATAAAATAAAAACTGATGTTCATCCACCATTGTTCGGCAACTTTTCGTGTATCTGACAATGATGAAAATGTGTTGCTTCGCATCTGACATGAGAAAACTATGACCGTTTCTGCCTACAGACATTCTTCAAAACAAATTAAGTTAAAAGAAGTTAATAACCGTTGACATTTGCAAGTTTAATCATGCAATGCGAAACATCATGATGGAGTGCAAACTAGGTTGCCAAAAGCCTCCGCAGTTTGCAATCTATTGTCATCAGACCTGCAGGTGAGTGCCAGAGATCCACGGGGATCTCAACAGGTAAGAGGGCAGCCTAATTCCTTGGCAGCAGCATCGAGGAAAGCAAGCGTCAAGCCAGTTGCGCGCCTGCTGTGAGCTTCCCATTTTATGCATTTCTCGATGTCTGCATGCCAGTTGTCGATACCGACACTCAAGCATCCGTAAGAGGGATCGCGGAGGCCCTGGCTATCCCCATGCATAAAGCTAGTGGACTTGATTGGGTTACTGTACATTATATCTCGAAGAACTGATGTGCTGAGAGCACGCACATGTGCGCTTGGATGAGAAAGGCAACGGATTGTGGCTGATAGACGACACTGCAGACGATGATTTGTGAATCATATTGCTTAAAAGTGCATGCCTACACAAATGCCGGTTAATTGGAATGAGAGATAATTACCTTCAGCAGATTTGAGAGCCCATCTGCAACTGCCAAGCCTGATTCTCCCCAGTTGGCAACAAGAAGAACTGCTCTAGCTGTTGCTTCCAAAAGCTGCTCATGTTCATATAGATGGGAGCATAATCTCAGAAATAAGAATCATAAGACACAAAGCAATAACCCATGTCTATAATGTAATTCAAGAATGTTCACAAACAGAAATACATACTCAAGGCATTAGGCATCAGTTAACCTGATAATAGCAAAAGATTTTAATGGAAAAATAAAAAAATCTAAACAGAGAGACCCAATGTATCAAATAATTTTACTGAATCAAACTTTGATGAACGATATCATATATCAAAAGAAAATTGACACCAGAAAGTCAGGGCTTGACATTTGCAACATAACCATCAGGTGTCGTCCCAATGTAGTTCATATAGATAATTTGTTTAATTTTCTTGAAAAAATTAGTTCATTCAGGCAATACCTCTAGCTGTGGCAAAGTGCATGCTTCGCCATCAACAAGCATTCCATCTGTAGCACGTAGAAGAAGATCTGAAGCACTCGCGAGAATTATTAGTGCTTCTGGGCTATCATGATTCCTCAGAAGTTCAGCAATCAACTTTACAATTCTCTGGTTGATTCTCCACATTCTCTGACCTTGTTCATCATCCCTTGCAATCCAGGGCTGCAAATCCTTTTCTGCCTGTCAAGAACACACGAGTCCACAAAAGTGACTGAAAAAAATGGGACAGCAGAAATAGGGCAAATACGATTTAACTAATCTACTGACTAAGAATCTGAAGATAAACGAGTTTTGGACCTGTAGAACAATAGCAGTTGATGCTTTTGTTGGTGATGCTGAAACAACATCGCAAAGGGCATCTACTACCTATACATAATAGAAAAGATGATCAGTCTGACTAATCTTTGAACTGCAAACACAGCAGTTTGTGAGTAGATGGAGGGAGATTTAGTTGGCAAACTTCCGTACTATATATGACAAGATGAAATTCATGTTTGCAATTTCTTTATTTACTTGGACATTGGAACACTATGCTTTATTTTTGTTTCTACGTGAATCTAATAAAGATAGTATGCTACTTTAACTCAAGAAATCTACTTGGATGGGTTGCAAGCAGCTATTTTTTAAAAAGAAAAATCCACATATACATAATCACATGGTATGGAGCAAGCATATTGTTGTATACAACAACTACAAAAAAAACTATACAAAAATTGCTCTAAGAAATCCCTTGAACAAATGAGACTAGCAGCTTGCTACAATAGATGCTAGATCCACTTATTGTAATAGAGTTGAAGGGAAAAGAAAATAGATGAAGTGGTGCATGAAGTGACATCTAATTTCTATGTGCCTTTACTGCTCATGAATAACCAGGTGCCCTTTTTTTAATTACTATCACAAACATAAGGGATCATGAAAAATGAGAGTAATGCTCAAGTTAGAAGATGTCAAGGCCAGATGACCTCAACATGCAATGCATGATTTAGCTCATGTACATAGTCGAACTCTTAGAATTTAAGATGCAATACAATCACTTGAGGCACTGATGGATTTGCCAAACTGACTAGGAACCATAATGCTGAAGTCCCAAAATCCAGACATGAATTATATAACAATACATGCATTGAACAGTGAAGATGCAAAGCACAAAGCAATGAAACATAAAAACACCAGAGAAGACAACCGATATTGGTTATAGGATAGAAGCCTTCTAGATACAAAGCATTAGGCAGTGAATCAACGCTATAGGTGGATCAAAGAGATTAGTGCAATATATTAAGACAAATAATGCATAACAAAGATAGTTGCCAGAACAAGCAGTACAAGTGCAGGGATTCTGAACCATCTAAACTCTTGCTATATTTCCACTTTCAGTCTAATCTTTTGATCCTACCGTGTTAATCTTTATCACATCAAATGATCACAGTTTTTAGATAGGAAAGAATGTACCTGTCTCCAGCCTTGATGAGCAGATGTACTTTCTGCTGTCATTTGTGTTTCTGGTGCTGCAATTAATTTTTGCCATAACAATGAAACAACAGAGAAACATAATTCCTGTTTCTCTGCAAGAACAGATCTTAGCAGAGCTTGTGCACTGCGGTTGCATCCTCCATTTCGATCCATTGTGAGAAAGTTCGCTAAATCTGTTGCATCCATTCGCAGACTTGCTATATTTTTCCCTGATCTATCTACAATAACATCATTCAATATAATTTCACATGTTAAGAATGCTCGTGAAGAACCATCCTTAGACTCTGATGACGAAGGATCCTTTAATTCAGAGATGCTGCTACTTGCAGAACTGGATTGTCCTTTGACACTGAAATGCACCAGATCATCCTTCCGTACTGGCACATGCACCAAGTGTGCCTCAAGGGGTTCTGCCTTGTCAACTATGGAGGCAACCATTTTTCCATGTATGTCAATAAGGTGATAAAGAGAAGATGCCCTAGTAGAAATCTCAGTGTCCCACTTGCAATGCATTAGAACAGAGAGAGCATTCATGCAGACTTTGGATCGTCCAAATAACTCAGAAACATGAGCAGCAACCATAGCTGCAGCCACTATCTCATTGGAACTGTAACTCCATGATGTACCAACAGATGATGGCTTCAATGAGAAAAGGGCTTCCAGAATTCCGAGGATTCTACGAGTGTGACAAACAGCAGAAAAAACACTATTCTGTAGCTCGTTAAACAGACCATTAATTTTTAACGTTTTGGTGATCTTTGCAGAATTTTTAGAATCTGAATGTGTACCATTTTTTGAAACCAAAGGGCACAGTTGAAGTTCACAAGCCAGAGCACATACAGCAGCCAGCACATAGGAATCAAATGTTGCAACAGGCCCTTGTTTTCTCTTGTTTCTGTTTTTTTTGGGTGTTTTCCCGTTAATTATCTGTGGCCCCTCAAAGTTCTCATCAAGCAAAAGTCTGTCACTACCTGCTGGTCTTTTACTCCCATTGGGCAAAGCCTCATGACTGACGCAAACGGTTAGCACGACGAACAATAGGCGGGAGGCAAGGTCCGTGGATGCACAAGATTCCAGAAATAGTGAATGAATCATTGTATGAAGCTCAGCAACAGCAAGGTTCTTCGTTGTAGACCATATACTGCCATGAGCTCTTGATTTTCTTTGTTGATCACCAGAGGTTTCTGGTGGAAAGGTTCTTCGCAGTATAGCTTCTACAGTAGCCACAAAGATCCTCATGAGGCATGCTTCAGATGGGCTTCCACGTGGAAGATACTCCAATACTTTTAGAAGTGGCAAGTACAAATTCCAAGACAAGGTAGGAGGTTGCAATGGGGTTGCAACTACAATTTCTGGCAAATCAACAGCCGAGGAACTCAAAGGAAGCAGGCCATATGCAGCTTCCCATATGGTGCATATTCTCCATTCAACATCAGGACCATGGGCACATAGCATAGAAGCAATTCCTTGTGCAGTTGCCTCAACAGTGGCTTCAGATGCAGGAACTTCTAGCTGATCCAATTTCAATAAGCATGGATGGATGTTAGACATAAAACAAGCAACACAAGCTAGCTGAGTCAGCATATTCTTAAAGCAGATTTCGGGCACATAGACAAATAAATCATGGTAGTCAATAATTCAAAAAATATGAAACTTGTAATAGTACAAACCCTTTACTTTTAAGTGAAAAAATGCCAATAATGCAAAACGACTTAAATTACCTGTTTTTTATAGGATGATATGTAGCCACCTAGAGGTTCATGCTGGACTTGAACTCCTTCAGCATGTCTTAGTGGAGGAAAAAGCAACGCAGGCTGTGAGAGTATGCGGAAAAGTAAAGCAGCTGCAGCATCTGCTGCAATACCAGCTCTCATGGACATTGCAGTGCCAATTGCTCGCAAGAAATGCAAATGCATCCAATTTCTTGGAAGCTACAATATGAAGAACAAGAAATTCAATGACTATATACTTTGCAATCAGAAATACTTCATTGACTTAATCAGCTATAGTGATGCCACCTTTTCTCGTGGAACAGGATGCCACATTTTGGATGCCAAATGGAAAACAATATAAAATATCAAGAAAAATTTGTACTCACACTTTATTTATACATAAATAAAATTTAGAAATGTTATACATCAAAATTCATGGAGATGCTGTACAGCATACTCACCAGTTACCCCAAAATTAGAATAATTGTAAAATAATACAGGCAGAAATAATCTTTTATCTCTGTCTCCACAGGGCAAGGGTGGGGAGAGAGAGAGAGATTCACCAGTGGTAATATACAAAGAAGATATATACCAAGTACCTACATTTCCATTTGTTAAATTTGGTTGTTAACCTATTACGCAAAATATATGTACAGTGGGTTGTAAGTGATTCTTTATATTAGCGCAACAATGTAAAGTATTCCATATATAGAATATATCTAAAACCCTTCTTTAAACTTACTGGGAATCTACTACCAAAGAGTTTGCTAAGAAGGTATTGAATACGGCCAGTATTATGGGCCTTCATCAAAAAACCCATAAGCTGCTTCGTAGATGATACATACAGAAGGGAGATGCGGTATGAGGATGAAACCAGCTAATGTAGTGAAAATTATCTAGATGGGCTGTGTCATTCATGGAAATAGGAATAGCCTAATCTAGGTAATATTCTGATTGTCACAATATAAGTGATTAGACCTCTAAGTTCCAGCATTCACAAAGCGATTATAGTAGGCAAATGGTCAAGGTACTTCCTGCATGGTGCCTAAATGGTATGCAGCTACTTACTGCTGATCATTATTGAATAAATGTTAGACGATATATAAATTTATAGTAATATATAATGGAATAAAAAAATAGAAATATCTCAATAAAAATCAGGAAAAAATAAGAAAAATTATAGAGTTCGAGGGATGCATATCTAGAGATTGGGCTTATACCGGCCACCAGGGTACCCACTACGCAACTTGAACGCTACATGCAAACATAGACTAGAAACTATGCAGGGTGGTGAGGAGGCTGCACATGCATATGCAATCACATAGACTGCTTTTTAAACAGTACTAAAAATGAATGTCCACAACTTAGGATGGTGCAACCGAACAACATCCACAGTTAAGTGACATCTAGAAGTAGCGACTAGAGTGGTCAGCGGTGCTTGATAGGATGCAAGAGTACAAATGAGTCTCATCAGCCAGTTCAAATATTGCCAACTCCAAATGCAATAGAGGAGGACTACGAATCAGTTGTCCCTGAATAGGCTTGAACTTAGGGGGGACCCATTAGTGATCATGGCACCAATAATATATTTTGGCTGCATAAGGAAAGACTGGATCCCAGAGTCAGCAGCTCATGTTGGTGTTGGAACATTAGAGCACAAAACTCTTGCATCAATTGTTCAACCAGTTATATAAAACAAAATAACTGCTGCCCACAAACCCCTATCAACACTACAAACCCCTCACAATTGCTATAGGCAGGACAGATAATCTGAAATCTTCTAAGCTATCAAAAAGTTGGCAAGCTGGGGACATATGGACGATCAAATGATGTCATCAAACACAACCAGATAATTTTAACTTAGAAAAGGCTTTAGGTCCCAAACAATAATATAGCCCCATAAGCAACACTCAGGAAGATAGCTACAGAAGGGATAGTTATGTGAGACAATACTGATGGGACCAAAATGTGCAACAAGATGAAAGAAAGGCAGTCAAACCTTAGCAAAAAATGATATAGGTGAAGACTGGTACTTTTCTTCCAACAAATTTGTACTTAGATCAGATATATTGACATAGACCAAGAAGGCCAAAGAGCAGCAACCATTAATAGAAATGCAACAGGTGAAGAGCACTTTTTCTCCAAATTTATACCTAGATCAAATACATCAACATAGCCTGATACGTCAGGTCCAAGAAGATGGGTCCACAAGGTAATAAACTGGCATCCAGTTGCTTGTACTAATAAGTTAAATGTCAAAGGTTAAATAGTAACTGGAATTCAGACAAGCAGTAGCCACAAGAATGAAGGAAGATAGGACCAAATGTGCTACAAGGTCGAAGAAAGGTAGCCAACCACTAGCAAAAATGCTAAAGGCGCACATTGGCATTTTTGGTTTTCCCCCAACAAATTTGATCCTCTCAGATGAGCTTTGTCACATGATTTCCTAAAGAAAAAAACATTGATAACATACATATCTCAAATAGAGATGGAATTCTCCAAATGATTAAAAAGAGGAGAAAATTATCAAAGAACATGAGCAGTATGATGAAAACAGCACAAAGAAAGATAAAATAGGTAGTAATTTTTCCAACTCTAAACGAAGGGGAAGCAGAACAACAATAAAATGCATTAGGGGACAGTGGATTATCAAATAGATATTTTCAGGTCAATAGGATGTGAGAGTTCCAGTCAGCTGCAAAAACAATGAAAACAAGGAAATTTGTCGGAAAAAAGAGTCTTTGAATCTGCACTAATAGCAGACAGGCAATGAGGTGAGAAGGAGATGGCAGAGTGCAAGACTAACTTCAGAAGGGGGAAAAGCAAAAGGAGCCTAGACAGTCAAACAAGCTGGAGAAGTGCCCATAGTCATTGTTCACCAGTCAGTCAAAATAATAGTTAATCCAACTCATACAAAGCAAGAAAAGGAAATCAGACCCTAAATTCAGGCTACTGAAGTAGAACCGACCCTCTGATTTGGTTCAATTCCAGCAGTCAATGGCCATTGGGCCATGACTGTCTAACAGATTCTGGCAAAGTGGTTCATTGAAGCTGGCAAGGGTAGCATTACATATGTCTTAGTGCAATGATCAAATTTAATGGTAGAGATTATGTGAAGAGGCTGAGTCCTGCACATGCTTCTGTCAATTCTCATGTAATAGTCCTGAGCACATATTTGAGCTATTGTACAATGAAACTTGAGTATGATCATAAATACAGAGAGAGGCATCAAATTTCATTGAGACAAGGCTCTAAATGTACCATTGCAAATTACAATGTACTAAGTTGTCCAATGTGTAGTATACAGGGACAATACAAGAATGTATAATTCATACATTTGTAGAACAGCATCTCTAAAAGAAACTGATTACATACTATATGCTTTACATACCTAAGATACAACATATCTGATGAGACAGTACAAGTTACTAGCATCCATCTTCCCATATGCATTCATGCCAAACTGATTTGAGAGTGTTTGTGATGAATAATGTTTAAGCTTTACTCATCTAACTACTAAACAAATTGAAAGGAACCTTTTACCTGCTTAAATTATGTGGTGCATCTGGTCACAAATGGTGAATCTCTAGAAGCCATAAGTAAAAACAAGTCCAATCTTTTTCACGGTGTAGTACTAGCCTAAACAATAATATTTACAACTATAAAAAAAAAAAGCATGTACTATCACATATTCGTAATGGAGTAAAACCAGCAAACTTATCATTAAATTGTGCATTTAAGTGGCAAAGGGAATAATTATATGAAGTACAGAAACACTGGATAGATATACCACTAGAACAGCATCATATCACATGGGCATGGTTCAATTTCATAGTTCTACACCTACCCTCATTCCACTTGCATAGTCCTCAGCTGCTCTAAGGAGTTCAACAAGTTGCACTGCAGCATCAAGTGCATCTGGAGCCCATGAGGGTGGTGCCTCAAGGAGTCCAAGAAGCAGCCTCTGTGTAGCACTTGGAGTAGCAATTGCATAGTACCTGACTTAAAAAATTTCAGTTGTATATAAAAAAAAAATTCAAACATTATAACATGAAAATAAGTTAAAGGTTCAAATATCCACCTATGAAATAGACGAGCATATGGCTCAAGAGCAGGCAGCCCTGCAACTAGATGCTCATCTAAGGCAGTTGTAGGAGGAGGAAGCAAAAGTGCAGGAACAGCAGCTGCTGTTAAATTTGCAGTTTCATAGCGAGCTACTTCTTCATCACAGACACTCAATATGACTCCAGCTCCATTAGCCACAGCCCATCGAGGAGTGGATGGCATAAGTTGAGGATGCTTTCCAGACCCACGACTACAAGCTAGCATAGGCAAAAACTTAAAAATGATTACTAGTTTCACAGCATATGCTCAATTTCAGAACAAGACATGTCTTACAGACAGGATATAGTACAACTATGACACAGTAGTAAGAACTGTCAAGCCTGATATACATTGCTGGCCCTTTCCCAATTAGCTTAAGCTTTTGGGGTCAATTAGCTAGTTAACATGGCACGGAGCTCAGATTTGCTAGAGTTCATGAGTTCAGATCCCTTGAATTCAGTTATTTATTTATCCCTGGTTATATGTTATCCTGATTTAAGTTTGTCTTTCTCAGTTATTTTTCCGTGTGTCATCCAGGCCGCATGCCAGTGGGGGAAGTTAAATTTGATATACATTGTTGACCCTTTCCCTATTAGCTTAAGCTTTTGGGGTCAATTGGTTAGTTAACAAGAACAACCAAAAGATTCAACTAATAGTCTGCAAAATCTATGAAATATTTTCTGATTATCCCATAAAAACAACTATAAATGCAATGAATATGGATCAGTAAATAGAACCAAAAAAGGTCCCAATTGCATGCAGAAATTGAAGCAGAAAACTAGACTACACAAGAATATGGAAATCTCATGCATCCATAAGATAAACAAGATGAATAAAACTTATACTGAAACATTCCAGGGATAAAAGCAACAATCAACTCCATTAACCAGCTGCAGGATAAAAACAAGAAGTACGAAAAGGAAAAGCACATAAAGAGGACTTAAGTATCAAGCTAGCAGAATAAAAAAAATTAAAGGAAGATTGGACTTGCAAAAAAGGACATTGAAGAATCTATAGAAATAACATACTTTTGTTCCATTAATTCTGTCATTTACGAGTAACAAAATGAATCAAAAGCAACTAGCTAATAGGCATAATGAAGCAGTGGTTCAACTCTTAGAATGGCACTTATATACATATTTTCATAGAGAAGGATGTTGCTGTACCTACATGCATGTATCCGTATGACATTACCTTGCACGATGACAATCTAACGTAAGTTGGCATGTTGTGCAGACGAATACTATATATCAAGCAATGATCCGGACCCTTCCACAAATGATTACAGAAAGCCATTTCACTCTCTACTATAAGCTTCACTTGTTGAAGCAAACTGAATCATCTGTGCTCTCCAACCATTCATCATTGAGATTGATGCCAAAAATCTGAAGACTTATTTTTTCCTGTTAGATAATAATTATGCAAATGGACCCAATTCCATCTTGTAAGAATTGCCATGAGATATTGCTGGATATTGGAATTCAACTTACCATCCTAGACTCTGATAGGTTTCCTGTCTGTTGGCTAGCTAGTGCTTTCTCACTATGATATTAGCAACCTAATTAAAATTTTATCCAGATTTCTCAAACCTCTACCTGTTCATATCTTGCCATGATATGCTCTCATGTTCTAAATTTCACATGCCCTGGTGCTCTATCCTGTTTCTTGCTGCACCTGTTTCAGAATCTTGATCTACTCAAGCCAGTGAAGTAGGATTATTTCTCATGTCTCATGATTTATTTGAATATAATCACCAAATCCATCTATAAAGGAGAAGGACACAACCACAAATTTACTCCTCTCTTAAAATCGATGATTTTCTGTATAGCTTTCTCTTTGTAGGAGTACCAGTTTCATGCTTTAACAATGGTTTCCCAATTGAATTTGCTCCCATATAACAATTGCAACATTTCTTGTATACATGAGCTAATTTTGAAGTTTGAGTAAGGAACCTGTACTCTAAAACACCTTAATAATTTTAATGCATTATATAGAGAGAATTAGGCTGGAATGCTTTTAGGAGCAGTAAATTCCAAATGCTTCCTACAGAAATCAATGAAGGGTCTCTCAAAATAAAAATCAACACCATTGATCATGATCTAAGATGTATATTTAGAAAGTAGAAGTCATTTATTTTGGAGCTGCTCGCCTATACATCTAGGTAGCAAGGAAATGAACAATAGCAATATAGCTAGTAAGCAAGAACATAGTATAAATCATTTAATTTGCAATTCCAAACTATTGAACTTGATCTAAATATTTCAAAAAGTACGCAGAAAAACATCACAGCTCATTTGGATGTTTCTAAGCTATATATGAAACTAAAACATGATATCATGCCATTAAAATAATTGATTTTGTTGTCATTTGACAAATGAGTAAAAGACCTTAAAATCCATGACCTTTTGTGTCTAACTATTCTATATATCATAGATCGCAATCAACGTTGCTGATTTTTATTTTTAAGGCCCGTCAATGATTTCCATTAAGAAGCATTTGCAGCCAATTTCTCTCAAAAGCACTCCAGCCTAAATATATACGCACACATGTATCCCCATAACATTTTCTTTCTTTTCTCATGTTTGACACTTGGATACATATCATACAACAATGGAGGGGAAAAAGCTCCAATGGATATAAAAGTATAATAGGGGCTCTTATGAGCACAAACAAGTCCTTATTAGCTCGTGCTCCTCCACCAAACTAGCACATTGTGGTACAAAGCCAATACAGATTGGCACCATCCAATATGCACAGGATAGTATTTTGCACTTCGCACCATGCACATATTAGGTTGGCACAATATGTACAAACTAACATGGTTAGCTCCTGATACCTCTAATAAGATTTAGAACCATTGCGAAATTCCAAGATAGTCCATTCTAGGCATCTAAATAATCATCCCCAAGTTTCCTTTCAATTCTTGGAATCCTGATGCCACACATAGAACCAAAGGAGTCCTATTTTTACTCAAGCACACAAAAAAAAAATCCAATAAGCAAGGTACTTAAAGGATTATTGAATAGGTGCATAAAGGGTCTGGACTGAAACTGACTAAACTATCTGTAACTCTAAATCCTAATTAAGGTTCCCTAGGAATCAACCCCAATGTCTTATCCAATAAATCATCATAGTTCCTAGTTCCTACTATTTTGTTATCTTAATTCATTGATTGCATAGGAATTTTTTTATCTTAATTTATTGATTGCATAGGAATGGACTGATCATTGCTACAATCCAGAATTATTCATGAACATACTTCTCTAGATCTCATTACAGTTTAAAGACCCTTCAACTATCTCTTTTCCTAAAGAATAGAATAATGAATCAGAGGAAAAATAATAATCATATAAAGGTATAGAAAAATCATTTCTAAAAGTTAACATGCATTTCAATCTCCCGTTGCTTGCAACATTAAACATCTATAAAGGCTTTCACTTGATCCAATCATCAATCAACTCTATATGCCATTCCATTAGTAAAATCTAACAAAAATGAGCAGCTTAAACTTGTAATAGAAATTTAAGAATTAAAATAATGTATTTGTTTATATAATAGATTTTCATAATTAAAGAAATGAGAGAACACTGTTAATCTGAAATCGAATTAGACTCCAAAAGTGAACAAATCAAAGATATTTACTC
This sequence comes from Phoenix roebelenii, assembly GCA_025769935.1. Lineage (NCBI taxonomy): Eukaryota > Viridiplantae > Streptophyta > Magnoliopsida > Arecales > Arecaceae > Phoenix > Phoenix roebelenii. Next base: position 16,334,062 of record JAOXJJ010001100.1, read on the forward strand.
AAAATCTTCACTAACCAGTCATTGGAGGCTTTAGTTCTCCACCAGCTGCATACTTGCCCATGACCCCACCACACCTGATTTCACAGGCATCATTCAATGATCATGATGAGCACATCATTCTGAACTTATAATTAATGCAATGCCAATATTCTAATGGGAAACAACTGCCAGTGTCTCATACTGGTTGAATAAAAGAAAATGAGTGCTGCTTTTTAGCACCACTCCAATCCCTGCTCACAGCACCAGTCCTCCATGGCGGTCGGGGTTTGGTGTAGTACACGGGGTCAAATAATTGACAGGCAGGCCCCATGTACCAGCCTGACAATCACCGTGCATGGGTGCCGTGAGTGGGGAATAGAGTGGTGCGGTGAAGCTTTTTCCGAAGAATATCTATTGGTGCGACATTGCATACCACTTGTGGTATAACCAAACTCAAGATTTTAATGAAGGCATGGAACATACCATTGCTCTCTTAATATCCAACAAAAACAAGAAAAAAAAGAGATTTAAATTAGAATATAGTAATTTTGGCTAAACAAAATTTCCATCTTAATAAAACCATCAACATTTAAGATATCATGTTCTGTGCCTCATGTGGATGATATTCAGTTAATTGACGAGATGGCAACGGAACAGATTATTGTTTTAGATTAGAAAAATGACTCAAACTGTTAAGGTCTAGATATTGTGACATCTAGAACAATAGTGGGAACAAAAAAGAGAACAACCCTGTGATCAAAATTGATCGACATGAGATCTCCCCAACATGGTTATTTTTTGATAAACGAAATATATTACATTGTAGAATTAACGATAGGAAGAAAAATATCTATGTTACATTAAGGTGAAGTACCTAGAGAGGGCATGTGGGAGTTTAAGCAATCATTGCATTTCTTTTTTTCTGGCACACAATCATTACATATCTTTGATTTAAAGGAAAATAACATAGTAGTAACACTACCATGTTGTGTTCTTTAGGATAGGAACATCATAGATTAGGAATATTTACCAGGATATATCATAAAATTAGAAAGGATATAGTCAGTATTTGGTAAAAAATTGGAAGTTAGTTCCCTTGATAAAAGATGTCGATTGGAGAATAGTCCAAGACATTATGAAGTATATGCCAAAGTAGGATTAGAGAATAGAATTAGAATAACGATGACACCACGATAACTGTTAAAGTAAAAACCTGAACTAACAAAAGGATGCATTTCAGCCCAAATAGTTAGAGTAAGGCTTGTTGACTTTAGTTGTGGCTCAAGCTCCTAAAAGAAAGACTAAATCTATAGGATGTCGACATTGTTTCAGCATAATCTTCAAAGTATCACCTTATTAATAATTACCCCCAACTTAAAGGAACTCAAGAGAACAGAGATAGGAGTGAACATGAATAGAATGAATTTCATTGACATCTGTGGATATACAAGGAATATGTATTGTTCTAAGCTAGATATCTTTCATGGCTTTATAATGAAGAAGGATTATGCATTGAATTTTTAAACTATATTAGATTCAAAAAAATGTAATTTTGAGATCATATTATCTAATATACATGAATTCCCTAATCTTTTCAAGAGTTCCTCTTCCCTGCTCCCACAGCAGCTCCTGATTCAGGTATCTAAATTTCCATCATCGCAAATTTATGGTGAACTTTTATATTTTCCAACATAAGGGAAGCTTCTATTTTAAGTCAAAAAAATGAAGAAAGATAATTTGGAAGAATTATGCCAGAAGATGAGTTCTGTGATTTGTCATAAAGCATGCAAAGAAGGAATTGGCAGGCTTTGTCTTGATGTCTGAACCATAGACTATTAAGCAAATTATGCAAGCTCTGAAATCAAATTCTTAAATGAAATGCTACTATTGAAAGCTATTTCTGCATATACCATAATATGTCTGTGAGATGCAATGTTCCCGACTTATCTAACTATACATGATTGAACAGCATCAAAGAAAAAAGAAAAAGGGAATTGCTCACCATCGAAAATAGTCACTTCTAATGCCCAAAGGTGCAGCAAGCAAGATATCTGTAATCCAAGGAGACAATGGCCGCAATGGTTTCCGATCATGCTCCTGCAGAAGTGAATTGGAGGCTTCTTTCTCCTTGGAGTCACTTGTGGGGGCATGATTGCTGCAGCTGCTTCTATCCACTTCACTACTATGATGCTCAGACTTGTAAATTGGTCGATTATAGTGAGTAAGCACCCGAAGAATTTCCCCACATGCTAAAGCCCATTGTTCATTATAATCTTTCTGCAATTAGAAGTAACAAATATTGATGATGACATATATACAACAAAACAAATGCTCGAATGTGTTCGTTGGAACTTACAGATCATGATTTTAGAATCAAATGGTGCCACATGTAGTTAAAAAATTGAGTCTACATCAAAATACATCAGACTGTTGAAAGAGAAAACCTACACAACAAATAATCAAGAATGACTTACCTCATTACTTTGGCTGAATAGAGATATAAAAGAACTAAATGGAGGATCATTCTTATCATAAACCAATGTCCCATCAATTATACGTGAAAGAATAGGATGGACAATAGCATGGCCATGCTCTGGATGATGAAGAACAAATATTGCTGGAATACAAAGTAAACAGTAAAGATCAGCAAGTTGTTTCAACACGACAGAAATAAAGGCAATATGATCAGTTTAAGCTGTTGCTATTATATCAGCTGATTAATAAGAGTGTGATTCCAGTACCTAATACATCATCCAAAAGGCGCTTTTCTTTAGATGGATAGTAATTCTGGATTAGCTGCACAGGTAAAATCAAGAAGCAGGTGAAGATAAGTTGTTTAAGCATCATTTTGTTCATTCAAATTTATGTTTTATCAGTACGAAGTCCATATAGATGAAAAGCTCATTATGGTTTCACAAGATTCCTGATTTAAGTTCATCTCATGCCAAATTCTCCTAACATGTTTTGCCAATTGACAACCACCTATACAAAACTAAAAGGTCCATACCTGAGCTACATCTTCTGGGAATTGCTCCGAGGTGAACTGACCAAAATATTCAACATAGGCCACAATTTGTGCCTTACAAAATAGCACAAAGCATATCAGTTTTTGGAGAAAAGAAGAATGAGAAAAATTTAGAAGCTGGCTTGACACAAATAATAATATATACATGCAATAGCTATAAAGGAATGGCTATTTGTTCTAAAAGCAAGTATTGTATTATGCTGCCCCAATTAATGCCAAATCATAAATTCAGAATACACCTTCAGATTTCAGCAGAATTGAAGAAACTCAAAGAAGCCTGAAATAGACATAAATGACAAAAAGCAGGAGCTTTGCATGTTTGCATTTCTATCAGTTAAGGGACAATGTGCATGTCAGCATGTCAATTTAGATGTTTATGATGCAAAAGTAACTTGAGGAAAGGAAATGGAACTAATATCGATATTTTAGCATGTAATAGAACTATAATAGTTTTTTTTTCCTAAAGTGTTGTTTTCCTATGGAAGGCAAGACGGAGTTGAAGAAAGCATGCCTGAATATCACACTTATTTTTTTTTTAAGAAAAATGTGCCTCCTATAATTAAGTAATGGTGAGAAAAGTTAACTATTCAACATTCTGTAGCATCAGAAATAGCCAATAATAAGTGTGGAATAAGTAAGAAAATTAAGCACCTTACTTACAGAATAATAGAGAAAAGAGACAAATATACTTCCTTGCACCAATAACAAGTAGTGGCATAAAGCACCAGAATTGTTTTTCTTTTATTTGCACCAGGATTGCCATGGGTGTAACAATCAAGATTCCATCTTCAATGTAGTGCTTTGTATTAATATTGTAGGAAAATGTGTGAAAGCTAAAATCTTGACTCCCGACTTGCATATGTATTGGTCATTTAAAGGGATGATTTAAAATAATAATAATAAACAAGACATAAGAGGGTGAGCCTTGGTGCATTGGGAAGATTGCTCCATTGTGACCAGGAGATCATGCATGCAAAACACAGAAATAATCTTTCTGTATATGGGGGTAAGGCTGCATACATGTAACCCTCCCCAATATTGGGAGCCTTATGCATTGGGCCGCCCTTTTTAACAATAGACAAGACATGAAAAGAGAGGATGAGAGTAGGATAAGGTAAAAAGAAGATGAAAGGAGGAGAATAGAGCCACAAAAGAAAGTTTATAAAGGAACAAAGAGGGGAAAGATCAAATATAAGAGTATTGAACAATTTCTCATATTATTTATTGTTATCATGAACGAACACTAGGGAGGTGGCAAACTCCAAGCTCCCAACTTTCGGTACCCAGCCACTTAAGGTTACAAAATATCAGTACTTAAACATGCCTGCACATGCCATAATCAAGTATAGTGGGCTGTGATAATGAGTTGGAACACAGAAGCACCTGGAATATTGAAATTTATATATAGTCAAAATATTAATTGAAAACACACAAACACATACATTACAAGAATGCCAAAGAGTCCGGCATGCTTGTTGGACTATGTGATTTTCCATTATATTTAAGGAGATGCTAGCTAGGGGTTCCAAACAATCTATGATGTGACTAAGTAACCTATTATGTGAACACATTAAATTCAGCAATGAATCCTAGATAATAACAATTGCAAACAACGCATTAGTGCTCCTCTCCGGCTGGCACAAAGTTGCTTCCACATGCTAGCGCCGTACATATAACTCAGAAGTGAATTCATTAAGAACATTTGTAAGGAAGGGAAAATTTGTTCCTTTATGAATTTCTATTTTTTCTTTTGTTTTATTTTTTTACATATGCACTACTAGGATTTCTGCAGATGTTTTTATTCACCTTTTTTTTACGTATGCAATACTAGGCCAGTTGACTGTTTTTATTCACATTTCACATGCCAAAACCCTCTAGATAAAGACATTTTGTAGCTCTATGTTGGATTTATTTTTGGTCAACATCCCGTACCCTAGCAAGTAGGTTTTTTTCTGCAGAGCAAAAACTAAACACTGATGTAGACAGTGTAAAGCAAGGGCACTTAATCAAGTGGAAGCTTCAAGAATTATACAAAAAATTAGCTTGTATTGAAGATAGTGGTACTACAACATGGTTCAAACCAACAAGTGATTAGATATAACTAAATTAATATATACAAGTAAACATGAAATCAAACCTTAATCCATTTTTTTGGCATATGTTAGCAGATTTTTATTTGTCTTTGGTTCCTATTCAACAGGAATGTATCTCTTCACCTCCATGGCATTCTCTGTGACCAACACTAGACATATCCAAACATTCTTTGACTTAATCTTTGTTTAACGGGAGGAAACTTAGTTAATCTAATCATTGAACCATGCTTCTGTGGAATGCCAACTTGTGATAATACCTTAGTACTTTTGCGGAACCCTTGGCCGATAATCCTAGAAGAGCTCTTCTGCGGAACCCTTGGCCGATAATCCTAGAAGAGCTCTTCTGATAGAAAAATCCTTTTTTTTTTGTTCTAACAAGATAAAAATGTCAAGATAGCTTTCTCTTTTCAAAAATGGAAAGGTTTACCAGAATAGTTGTTTATTAATGCCAAACTCATATTAAATATATACGCATGAAACAGGGTTAAAGAAAAATCCAGCAGTGCCCCAAATATCAAGATGTGAGGGTGAAACAAAGAAGGAGAAAAAAGAAGAAATATTTATAAAATATCAAATAAAAATCAAGTGAAGTCATAAGAATATCCTCCATACCTGCCTCTGCCGCTCATCTTGTGGCGGACGCCAGAGCAGAGATGAGAACTGCAGCCCATCGATCCACTTTTCGTTAGAAACAGACATTCTAATCCCTTATGAAGAAGACTCAACTCCCTCCTCGCAGCGTTCCCACAAATCCACAAATTGTTCCCTACCAAGAACCAGAGCACGTGTAACCAAAACAGCCTCCAAAACACCACTCATCTTCGCAATACAAACCAAGGAAACCTAATCCCTGCATCAGAATCGATCTCAACCCCTCGAATCAAGAACCCTCGGCCAACTCAACTTTCTTTAAATCCACACAAAACAGAAATCTTCTTCCGATCATCAATCAACCCCCCTCCAAGAGTTCTATCTCCAACGCAAGACTACGAAACATCGGAACTGATCTCGGAAACATCAACGACTCTCCAATTCTCTGCATAAGAAAAAGACAAACAAGTAGGGAAAAGGAGAAAAAGGAAAAAAGAAAAAAATCTTCTTCACTTCCGCGAGAATAAAAGATTCGAGGGGGAAAATTCAAGAATGCAATGAAAAGGAACACATCCACCCGTTTATGGAAAGAAATCCGAAAAATGCTCCAAGAACTCGAAATTCTTGCAGAAATCAGGCGGAAAATCCAAGAACTCCACCGGGGGGGGGGGGGGCAAG
>JAOXJJ010001100.1:16340527-16408522 GCA_025769935.1 Phoenix roebelenii
GGGGGGGGGGGGGGGGGGGGGGGGGGGGGGAAAGCAGCAGAAAACATGGGGGAGAGGAGAGAAAAATAGCGGTACCTGGATGGATCGTTGCTTGGAGACGAAGCTAGGGTTTAAGAGCTGTTGTTGGGGTTGGGACTTGGGAGGGGGAGGAGGAGGACGACGAGGAGGCTGGGGGAGAGAAAAATAGATTTTTCTGGAGGCCGAGGCGTTTTATTTTTGGTAGAGAGAGAGTAAGATACTTCGCCGATCCTGCTCTGGAGGCTGGGCTTCGCCATCCCGATCGCCCTGCTTACGTGGCACTTGATATTTTTCGCGCAGATCGGAAGGCCTTCTCATGCCATGACATGGATGCACACATCGATCTCTATTTATACATACATGAATATAGGTTACCACTTACCACGCGAGCAAAGCATCCCTCGCGGAAGAATATGAATCCGAAATGACGAAACTGCCCTCGAACGTTCGAAAGGGACTGGCTGTCTACCTAGGAACGGAGGTTATATCTTTCGCCCGAAGGAAGGATTCACCTTTCTTCGTGCGAATCCACCGTTCAAAAACTGTGCAATCTGTGATCCAATGGTTGACGCCGCAGAAAAAGATTAATCACTCTTTTGCGCAAAAGATGTAACCGAACCCAGAGAGCTAAAGCCGCGGCAGACAAAACTGGATAAGTGGGCGGTGGGAAATGCTTAAGTGGGTCCCATAAATTACATTATTGGACCTTGGCTGTTACATATAAGAAAGGCTAGGTTGCCGGGAATGTGATCCATGGTTTTCTTTTAAGATTAGATTAGAATATTAGATTAGATGAGCAGATTGTGCCACGCAAGACAAGTGTTACATTTGAGGTAAGATGATAGGTAATTCTTTTTTTTTTCCGTCAATGATCTTCTATGATTGGATTCTCTCTCACTTGTTCGTTTGCATGGCTCGTAGAGTTTTTTCCTAAAGATGGTAATGTATGTCTAACCCATCAATCCGACTCGCAAACGATTCGTTTTAAATAGATTTGGATTTGCCATAAATGAGCTTGGATCGTAAATAGATCAATCCGTCCAAGCATGTTTATTGAATAGATCGAGTTCAGATTTAAACCTTTGGCTTGTTTAATCTATTTTGACTCATTTAGTAATTGAGTCGGGTTATGATCCAACCCATTTAATCTAACATGTTTTTGACTGGTTTAACCTAACTTACTTAATATGTTTAATCTATTTAACCCGTTAAAAACTCCTCTAGCCCATTTAACCTGTATGATAAATAGATTACATGGGTCGGGACAGATTAGTTATTTAATAAATAGATTAGATTCAGAATTGAAATTTTGACATGTTTAATAAATAGGTCGGATTTGGATTGATGAATTTTTGACTCGACCTGCTTTCGATGCTACACATATTTGATTCGACCTCATCCTATTGCCACCTAATTTTTGGAGGCCGTAGCTTGCTTGTATATGTAGCATCAGGTGGTTCCATGAAATATCTACTTGCGTTGTCCTACTAGAAGATGCTTTAATAGTTGCTTTCCTGGTGCTCGATTCAATCATTTGTAATACTGGTGGGGTTCCTAGGTGGACAACATGATAAGCTGCTTTTGTGTTGCATGATCTTTTATTACATTGAAACTCTTTAAAGTATTAGAGCAAGTTATGCAAGCAACTGCAAGTTTGCTCCTTGCTGTGACATGCTTGTAGTGTTTAGGTCTTTCTTTTTCAATTAACTTGCAATAGGGATACAAGTTGTGCAAACAATTGCAATGGAGCTCCTTATCATGATGCTCTTACACTGTATATGTCCTCTCTCTACCGAGCACATTACTCAATAGATAGATTCTTGATTGCCAACCTTTTTCCAAGTAGGCCCGTTTACTACATCAATTTAGATCATAATCTCCCATGATTAAGAATTTTATAGATGTTGGCCAGATCTAATTAACCCAAATCCCTGCTTTGTTTTCACCTTTGACAACATGCTTTATGATACTCAAGCAGTGATCCTCCTTACTTTCGCACATTCAATATATGGCTAAAATCACAGAAAATCAAAAAAAAAAAAGAGCAATCGTTGGCCGTTGTTGGGGGAATATAAGTCGCCCGGAAGCATGTGAGCACATCACCGGCACGTGATCAGAGGCACCCGACCTCGGGGCCCCCGACCTAGCGCCCGACCTTAGAGCTCCCGACCTGGCGCCCGGCCAGGCACCCGACCTCAGAGCTCTCAACCTGGTAACCGACCTCAGCGATTCTCGACCTCGGAAGCCCGATCTCACAATCCACCCGCCGCGGTCACATCCTTCTGCAGCTCGACCAGGGATCATGCCCTGCCACCGCCGTCAACAATTAATGCGCGTGGCCTCTGAAGACCTCCGGCTTACTCAACAATAATGCGCGTCGCCTCTGCAGACCTTCGGCTTACTCAATAATTAATGCGCGTGGCCTCTGCAGACCTCCGGCTTACTCAACAATTAATGCGCATTGCTCCTGCTATCTACGGATCTCAAGCCCTCCACGGCAAATCCGCTCGACTGCATCCGATCAGCCACGATGACTCGTTGGCTCTGGCCTGATCTCCTATGGTAAGATATTAATTCACACGATCGTGCATTAATTCGTACGACATGATCAATCATACGATAACTCGTTCGCCCCGTCACGTCACAGTTAATCCAGTACCCCTCTATAAAAAGGAAACCCCTCCATCTTAAAGGGGGCTGGACTTTGAAACTCTGGACATATATTCCTTCTCCTTTTATACATCTGCCCCATCTGACTTAGGCATCGGAGGGCCGGCGCCGGAAACCCCCGCCACCGGCTTTTTTGCAGGCCCCGCGGAGGACGCCACCCGCCGACAGACCGCCACCCGTCATCTCGCGCCGGAGCTCCTCCTTCTCAGCCACTGGTCGCCCCCGGGTCCAATTTCCAGCAACAGCCGTAATTGTCAAAGATTAATGCAGCATTTTAAGATGTCATGGTTAGTTCTCTTCTTTGATGGTTGTTGGGGAGAAAAGAGGGGCCGAACTTAGTCCCACATCGGTTGAGTAGTAGAAAGGATTGTGCCTTATAAGGAGGGGCACATTTCCTTTCTTCGAGAGGCGACTTGTAAAAGGCAAAGCCGTGAGGAGAATATTATCTTCAAAGGCGGCGCACGTATGTCCTTTTGCAAAGCAGACAATGCCTCGCACCGGGACGCAACTCAAAGGCTATGCACGTATGTCCTTTTCCAAAGCAGACAATACTTCGTACCGGGATGCAACTCTTTTTCTGCTCTAACAATGGTGATCCCTAGCAATTGTAATTTTTTAACCAAAGATAAAGGGAAATCATAAGAAGATGGAATCGTGTTCTGTTCATGTGCAGAAATAAGGTTACGATATGTCTTTAGACTCTATTCACATTGTTTCCAAACTATATACCTGTTTGGCTCAAGAAAAACCCCAAGGCAGTAAAATATTTAATTTTTGCCAACATTTGAAACTTAAATTCACATAGGTATCCATGTTTCTTAACATTTGGAATTTGCCCAACAAGGTGGATAGCTTACTAATCTGTCGCACTCGCTGCAAAAACAGATAAAGTCCTCGACAGGATTATGAGAGAAAAACTCCTCCGCCAAGATACAAAGGGGTGGGGCTTCCAACTTTCCTGACAAGACATTGACCTTCAATAATTGCTCTTCAATAATACTCTGCGAAATAATTAGATTTCCATCTCTAAAACAAGCCTCGGCCCACTCAGTTAATATAGTTTAATGCTTCTTGGACTGTCCATTACTGCTAAATTCTGAACTGACGTCGGATTTTAAGTAGAATAGCTATTGTCGGTCGGAATCCAAGTGCATTAAGATCAAATAGTACCGAAGTACCCTAAGATCAGTTGAATTCGAAGTAAAAATATCCGTAGATTTTCAATAGAAAAACTCGCAATGCTTAAGTCAAAAATCTACAGCAACGATGGAAAAGAAAATGAGAAGAGAGGAGCAGTGAATTGCTTAACCGAGGGCCTCCAAGTCCTTTCAATATATTGTGTGTGTGGGGTCTGTTATCTAATTTATGTGTCATATCATAACTACATAATAACAGCTGATTGTATATTAACTGCATGGTAACCGCTCTCTACGATTACTATTTAGTGACAACCATACATTTTTGGTGCAACCATCGCTAATGCAATTATCACTATTCATGCAATGATCTTTGGCATTATTTTCGTGCTGGACTGACCAGAATGGCACCTCGGTCCATATTGAACTCATTTATCTCGACTAATATTTAGGTCAGAAAGGTCGAATCAATCGGAGGTCGAGATAACCAATATTCTCTCCATCATCATTCATCTTTTGTTGCAAATCTCGCTTCACGTGATAGATACCTAATCTTTGTCGTGGAAGGTACACATCTATAGTACACATGTAACCAAATCTCTCAATATCCCCCTCTCTTGCTTGCTCCACACGCATATATAATCCTATCCTAAATTTTTACGGACAGACGGAGAGATGGTTTCACTTTCGAACGATTGGCGGCCTAATGCCACCGTCCTAGTCCTCTATGAATGCAATCAAACTTCCAATCATGCAGTTGAAAAAAAAAATAAAAATAAATAAATCAGCTTTATTTTCTAAAATTTAGATGTCTTAAAAAATTTAAAATTTTTATTTTTTTCTTCTAAAAAAATGTTGATTCTAATTTCTGTAAAAATACAATATGATACTTCTAAAACATCGCATTTTCGAAAATGTTATATTGTATCTGTCAAATAGAGTCTATAAATAGGTTTTAGTCCGGTGTTTCGGATTACTCAATTCACATTACTACTTATCTATTTCTTGAGATGAGACAGAAAGTTTTTCTCTCTTTTTTTTTTCTTTCCTCTTCTTTCAAGCTTCTTTTGAGTTTTCTTTTTTATATGAATATCAATCGTGCTCGTAAAGAAATGAGATCGCCACGGACTCGCATGTAGGAGGCGAATTATATTCTTAGAGTAATGTTGTTCAAACGCCTCGAACCAGACAATTTTTTTTTAAATTTTATAAATTTATTTTAATAAGTTATATTTTTATAATATTATTATAAAATAAAGATATAGTAATTTTTAGATAATATTTGCCTGGCCACGGCATGATTTTGGTACCGTAGACCCCCCTCCCATTCCTTCTGAACCATCCCACAATCGGACGTACGATGGACCTAACCATTTGCCCATCATCCAATCATGGTCGGACAGGATCGAACGGTCCAAGGGGTGGCGCCGAGGCGCGGATAATTCCCTCCCTTTTCTTTCTTTTATTATTTCCCCCTTACCGTCCTCTTCCATCTCTCCCGCGGCGGGTGGTCCTAAGGTGGGACACGTGGCAGAAAGAAGTGATGGCGTATCTGGTGGACACCGCACCGCCTCGGCATCAGATATTTCCCTTTCGGCCCGACACCGACGCGAGTATGTTTTTGGATCGCAGGGAAGAAATTAAAAAAAAAAAGGAGATGTGATGCGCTGGCCAATGGGCAGCGAGCAACGGATATGTGCGGTCGTCCTGCTGACTGCGTACGTGGCGCGACGCGGTGCGAGGAATATATCTCGATCTCCCTCCCTGCGCTTGCCTCGTGGACCCCACGCACGCCATCACCTTGCATGCATGTATGTGCATGTTGAATGCGAATGGCATCGAGAGAGGGATGATGCTTTGCGGGGCCCGCCATTTGGTGGTTTCCGCGCCACCTTGGTGCGTTTGGGTCAGCGTCAGCGCTGACCGGGGTAGTGGGTTGAGTGCCGCGACGACATTGTCCTCATCTTCTCATCTTAATTACATAATTACCCTCTCACTGACCCGTGATGTGAGACGTCGTCTGGAGCACTGGATGCCATGAACTCTCAGCCGTCTGATCAATCAAACGATGAGTCAGCTGGATCTGGACGTGCCCTCAAGAAAGGGGTTTGAGCAGTTTGACTTTTGCGCGGGTCAATTAGTGGAAGATATTTTCTCTCGCAACTCCAAAGGATGTTTGACGGATTTACCAAAAGAATGTTTGTTGGGCTCTCGTTGGACGGCCGTCCATGGAACCAGGACCATCGGATCAAGACTTGACGGTTGCGGTAGGCTCGGAAACCCAACTGAGAACCCACGTAAGAAGCACTTATCATGGTTTAAAAAAAGGAGGAGTGATGATGAAAGTCAACTGGTCGGTCGAGCATGATTCAGAAACTTGGAATAAATAAAAGAGAGACAGTGGTCAGCGGCTCCCAGCCACCTACGATAAATATATTTTATATTTAGAAAGTTTAGAATGATAAGAGGCGAGCAGTGTCTCCACTTAGAATAAAAGCAGATGAAGGAGAACAGCATTTGTGTGGATTGGGTTGTTGCTTCTCATCCCTCTCACATCCCCTCACTACACTAATTTATTAACAAATTATACCTTACGCTGTAAGCACCTTTCTGGCTGTGCAAGTAGATAATCACAGCTGCTCGTTTCTATAATGCTGCACTAAAATTAATGCTTGATAAATTGGACTCATAGAAACAAGCTATTGCTTTGATGCATACATGACAAGTGATGCATGCAGTGTGTAGTGTAATTTCTTTCAATTGGTACGCAAGTTAGAAAACCAAGTCGGACACATGGTGTTCTGCTACCTAAAAAAATGCTTATCAAAATCTACAGCAAACTGCCTCTATGATTGAATATGGAAGGATTTTAAAAAGATCTCGAGTGGCAAATTATATATATAAATCAAGAGAAAGCTGCCTAAACTAAAGCTGTAAATGGGTTGAGTTGAACCGTGATCTGATTCGGCCTGAACCGTTTAGACCCGATTTAAAGGATTCATGGAACCAGGTCGGGTTCTAAAATTAGATTCGTTCCATTTTCTGGATTAGTCCTAGGTTTACAAATTTTGACCCGACCCGATTCATTTGATTTTTGGGATAATTTTAGATTTTCTACCCCATGACCCGGCTCGACCCGAACTCAGTATACCGTTAGGGCCCGCAGAGATACTTAAAGTTTTCTAACTCTCTATTCCTCTAATCTCTTCTTGTGTTTGAGGCTGAAAGAACTGGATGAGACTATTTTGTGTACTATCGAATGATATGAATTTTACATTAAAACTTAGGTCGGTTATTAAATGAGAACACTATTTTCCTAACGAGGAAGTTCAAACTAATGAAGGCAAAATAGAGTATAACCTTGCCATGTAAAAGAAGATAGGTTCATGATGAGTCCTTTGCATATATTGAACTTTATCATATATCATTATCAAAACTATATTCCTCATGTTGGCGCATTTATATTTTTCTAGTAGTATGTTCAGAAAAAATAGAAGCAGATTCATTCTAACAAATTCAAAAAATATCATTGTTGCGTAAAAAGGATTAGCATAGATGCAATTTTTTTCTACTCAGAAAAAAAAAATAGTGCATACATAAACAAAAAAAAATTCTTGCGGCTAAGAAGGTTGAACCTATCATTATTCACTTAGTTTGTAATGACATCAATCCTTGATACTTGTGCACTTTCACTTGAATAGTCCTGCATAACCTGCTTCCTATAGTTTTCACTCATTGCAAGAGAAACCAAGTATAGAGAATGACAAGTACAGGGATCCGACCTAGACCCGATCTAGAGCTAACCTAGACTCGGTTTGGACCCAAATTTTTGAGTTATGACCGGATTATAAATGGACCCCACCAATTGAATTAGAAATTTTAATCATGGACCTGACCAACCCGATCTTCTATTGGGTTGGGTATAGGTCCAATATTAGGACTTGAACATAGAATCAGGTTGGGTCGAGATCACTTATGACCTGGTCCAACCCGACCGATTTGCACCCTTAGCCTAAACTATGCTTTACTTGAAAACTGCTTACTAGTTCATTCCAATTTCCAAGTTGATTTGTCACGTACGAAAGATACGTTGACCAAACTCATAAAATGCCGCAAAATTTACAATGATCGGAGATGATACATCTCGAAATTTCCAAACAGGTGCACATAGATAACAAACACTAGAAAGCACAGGACCCATCACTTCTCGATACACCATTCATGCGCTACACACAGCATTTTTTCCGCTATTTCCACAAATGATGATGATGAGATCAGTGCTCACTAAGTTTGTATCTCCTAGCTTCCAAAACAGTGGCTGATGATAGAAGGAGAAAAATACAATTGCCCAACCAAATAACGGGGAATTCATGCAAACATCTGTAGGAAGTTTTGATACGTACGTCAAATTTCTCCTGCTGACACACGACATTTTAGGTTAGGTGTCACAGATTGTGGCACAACAAGGCCCTCAAGTCCAGAGTCTTTACACTATGTGCGGTTGGGTTGGCAGTCTTATATGCGCACCTTCACCACGTTTCCTATTTCGAAACAGAATTAGGTATGTCTCGTCCAAAATGGACCAAAGTACCAAGCAGATGGAGCACGTCCTGATCGCACGTCCGAGTCCGGCGAAGTTGAACATGACCGGCACCGAACTAGATATTACGGTGGAGCTGAAGACAGCTCGAGATGGAAAGAATTAGGTTCGTCTTGATGGGATTCGGTGCATTAGTGCTGGCATCAGGTGGTTGGGAATGGGTGCCCATGGTGTGCTCTAACTGCACGACAGTTGGTCATAGGGTCGAAGCTTGCCCTGTTTAGGAGCTGAAAGTTACTGCAATGTGGGTCGAGAGATGGAAGGTGCTTGTGATAATCTAACCAGCTAAGCTACCTAAAATACCTTTCTAATTAAGAAAGGGCAGTTATATCGATTCCCAATTTTGAAACTGAGAGTGCGAAGTCACAGGCTGATGAGCTATATGTGAAGTTCAAAAACTCAGTTAAGAAAGAAAATATATAGGCCCAAATCCCGACTCCTTGTCTTTGCTGACTAAAGGAGTAAGCACCACCAAAAACAAGCAAAAGAAAAGAAAGAGAGCTAGAGCGAAGGAGAAGGTCCGATTGGTCTTGATCTCACTTTCTTCACTAGCTTGGAATAAGCAACTGAGTTCAAGAGGGAAAAGTAGTTATGGCGCCCCCTGGATTTGGGTTTGTTGTGACGGAGGGTGCGGCTCGAAGGTGGATTGGGCTGGGCCTCAAGTTGATGGCATTATATCTTATTATATTTTTGATTACCAACTCTTTGATTGGATTGGAGCTAGGTTTGGATTTAGCCCAGCCCAAGTTGAGCCCTACAATGGCAGGCCAGATCATTTTATAGTTCAAACCTAATCCAGCTTTCGTAGAACGAAAACCCAAAGCCCCAAAAAAGCCTAGTTGCTTTGGTCTAGTAAAATTGGGCCTAAGTAGAACCAACGTTGTTGAGCCACATTAATGGAGTGTGTAAAAATAACTAGGCAGAATTAGAGTGAATCTTGTAATACTAAACTTGATTCGAATGAAATCTATTTGGGATGGACGAAATCGGACATAAGGTGATTGGAGGAGAGCATACTGAATTTGAGAGGCCTGATGGGTGCAGAATGTGGCACATCAACCTGAAAAGGCTCTGCCTCAGGAACAAAGCAACAAAGAAGTCTACGAGCCCAAGCATGTATTAATCTCCCATTGCTGTCTTTGAGGATAGACCAACCCTGCACCAGTGACATGGTCCTTAAGAGACCTGCAAATCTGACCTTAATGACGTGGAGGGGTGGGGCCGCCACGGCACTAACAAGTCAGAAGAGGAAAGAGTCCTAAGCAACCAAGCGTAGCTCCAGTGCCCAAATTTCGAAGTTCCATTCTCAGTGTTCATCACTTGCTGCTGCTCAGCTCTAGAAAAAGAGTTGCGTCCCACAGTTATTGAGGAAATATGAGACTGGGCTTGACAGAGATCTAAAAACATCTGGTTCTGATTCAGTAACGGAAGAAATAACCTTGTGTGAAGTTTCCACGGCCTAACTTCCAACAACAACTGTATGTAGGATGGCGAGGAATCAAAATAGGAATAGATTGGAATAAAAATTAGAAAGGCCCTATTCTCTGGCACGTTTGGTTTGTGACTGAAATCGGAATACTGGATTGGAATACTAGAGAAGAGTCCGGATTGGATTATGGAGGATCGGGATATTTCCGTTCTCTATTAAAATTGGAACAAGAATATAACTCCCCACACCAAACAGATAAAATGAGAGTCACTCATTCCCATTTTCATTTCAAAGCTCAACTTTCTTCGACCAAACATGCCTTGAATGTAATGACCATTGAGCTACTAGAGATTTACAGGTAGAGTTGTTTGTATTGCTCTTGCAGTTCTCTCTATTTATTATCGTATAAAATTTGGTTAGGCAGTAGGCAACTACGCATTGCCATGTCCAACATTTCAAACCAAAAAACAAATAAACTATAAATCAATAAATAATAAATAAAGTTTAATGTGGAAAGTCTATGTAAGAATATTATTAAATTAATATTTTATTAAAGTGTCCTACATACCCTAAATACCCGATTAAATGATTATGGGTTATTACTAGTCCAATTATATTTATGGGTAGAAGACCTATTAAAGGAGTCTTTTAGTTTTCTTGCTGATAGAAAACCTATTAAAAGAGTCTTTTGGTTTTCCCAGAGTCTTTTGATTTTGGTTCGTACATACAACATAATTTGTGCCTCTAACCATCGTGAGACACTCTTGAGGAATGTTGTTAGGGTGATCCTTCTTTTTAAAAGCAAAGGCAGATTTTAGCAATAGATATAGGTACGTCTTTATAGTTTTATATTCCGTGTTATGATTGTGCTTAATATAATAATCCAAGATTTTCTTAATGTATAATTTCATATTTGAAATTATAACAATCTATCCTTACTATGTCGGGGAGGGGATAGGAATTTCTTCCTCCAATCCTTGACCTGGATTAAAGTCATGCCTCTAAGACATCACATTATTGCAATAGACTTTGGAGGGACCTTTCCCGAATTCTTATCGAAGTTTTTAAGGGTCCTTTCTAAAAGAAAGAAAGGTAAATGGTCAAAAGAAAAGTCTCCCGGTTGCTTCTTTAGGCCTTACTGCGGTACTAGGCCTTTATAGAGTTGGACCCAGATTCAGTGGCCAGGACCAAAGCTGAAACTTTTCAGGCTTCCATCCGCTACTCCTCAGCCAGTAAATATTTCTTTCATTGGAGTCAGAGTCACATTACGTCGGTTAACGAATTAAACAAAAACCAAAACTAATTTCGCTGTTGGAAATGATCAAGAATTAAACAAAAAAAAATCCTTGTAAAAGATATGAAGCAAAAGCGTAAAAAAAAAAAAAAAACCATCGGAATCTGCACACCGCTCTATCTGAGGGGGAAAAAGAAAAGCAAAGCTCATGCTGCCCTACAAAAACACAACCTTGTCACACCTATATATAAAAGTGAACATGACCCAAAGGACCCTTACAATTTGGCAGCCTTTCATGCACCATCAACTATTACTTAGATCTCTCATTAAGTTCACATATTGGAAAGCGATGCAGATATAGTTCTTTCACTTGCACCACTCCCAGAAAGACTTAAGGGGACCCAGCCAAAGGCCCTCTTTATTCTCACTTACATGGGACTACCACAAATGATGCATGAAGCACAGAATGTGAGGGAAAACTACGAGCTACCAGAAGAAGCTGATCTGAGATGCAGCAGCAGCTCCGGTGTCATCTTCATCGTGGGACGGAGAATGTGCATGCCGGCCCTCATACGTCGTGATCACCATCCTCGGATCCTCGGCCAAACGCTCGACCCGCTTCTTGACCCGGCAGTTGTCCTGCGTGCATCGGTAGTAGCTCCTACACATGAAGCAACTCATCATGACTTGGCCACCTTTTACAGGAGCCTTCCATCATGAAAAATATAGTAATTATTGCATGGAATATGGCTTCGGGCCCTGGGCATTTGCTTTTCAACAGTAAGATTCGTGAGAGCATTGAGCCAACCCATCAATTCATGGCCAACCTATGGGATCCCATCGACTTCAAAAACAACAGTGGCTGGGCCATAAATTAAAGTTATTAGAAGGAATGATTGCAATGCCATGGGTTCTTTTCATGTCTAGTGGTGAGCCAGACCCAGGGAGGACCGACTCAGTGGAATCATGAACAAGCAGTGGTTATCAGAGAGGACTAGTTGCTGGAACTATATATGTCGCTCTCTTTGTGGGGTACTAACTGGTTGCACTCTTGCTCGTCATCATTACTTGATCACATGATCCAAGAGGAGGACTTGCTACCTCCTTGCGTCGAAGGCAGCGAACAGTGATGGATGTGGCTTGGTTTGCCATTTGTTGGCCGGCATGTAAAACCCTGGCCATATAATCCACTGAATTCTGCTTTTGAAAAAGCTCGCCGGCCAGAAAGCTAATATCATATTCTGATCATTTTCCTCGAAAAGGATATTAATTCTAATCATTATATAATCCAAGAAAACCATCATATACCTACCATTTTTAACTAGTAAAATATTTCTCTAATAGAATCTTCTCCTTCTTCTTCTTCTTTTTTGGTATATGGTGATGGTTGCAATTGTGATAAAGCTTCTCCAGACCAGCATCTCACTCTAAATACTAGAAACCAGGCATGCGCAGTGCATGCAGGAAGGAAGAGAAAACAAAGAGAAAGTAATAAGGTCCAATCTATATAGGAGTCAAATCAAGAAGTCAAAGTTTATACATAGGAGTCAAATTAAAGAAAGAGATGGAACCTGATATGATTCGGAGTTTGAAAGGGGTCCGATTTTTCATTTGGAAAAGATGGAGAGAGAGAGAGAGAGAGAGAGAGAGAGAGAGAGAGAGCACCTGGTCGTTAACATGTACAACAAATTAAGTGTGATAATAAACATACTTTTAAGATAATAAGAACAGTATTCTCAGCATAAAAAATGATGGACAGAATTAAGAAAGAATATTTTCCAACTCTGTCATTTTTATATATTATATGGATCATGTTTTTGGGGTAACATATGGCACCATCCATTGTCATCACTTCTTGATCACATGATAGAGCAGGACCTAGTACGTTTGAGTATCCAAGACAGGAATCAACAAGGAATTAATATAGCCAAGTAGCAGCTAGCCATGACAACCATTGGATGTACAACACAAACATTGGTAATTATATAATATAAGGTTAATAGTAACAATTGTATGGAGTCTTCGATCATTCAGTTATTTACGTAGAAGTTTGATGGGCAGCAAATGATGGCTCATATGATTAATTTATTGGTATTAAATATCATTATGATAGAACTTTTGCAATATAATGATTGAAATAACTTCAGTATCTTTTTTTTTTCATTTTCAAGCATAAGAACTTAATTACCAATTGATTTCGCTTTCTTAAAATAACACCTTGCCATCTTGTTCTTCATCAAAAGTATTTACCTGGAACCTTTTCATCCTTATCTTTGCACACTTCAAAATACCAAAATAGATTTATGAACAGTGCTGTGTACCATAATAATTCCAAAACAAGAAAATATATATCAGCAACATGACTCTTTTCGTTCTAAGTTTATTGCTTATCATTAAAAGCTAAAATTCCTCCAAAAATAATTTATCGAGCACATATGGCATGGAAATCTTGAATAGAGAATTTCTAAGTTTTTTTTTGGTACAAAATTTCTAAGTATTTTACAGAATGGAAATAAAGTTACAGTTAAAACAAAAGGAAGTGGTTTCTCATTTAAAAAAAATAAATGGAGCTGATGCTGAAAGGAAAACCTATACATCGAACCACAATTGCACTAAAAAAAATACAACCCCATTTTATGATTTTGGTGAAAACAGCACAAATGGAGAAAATCACCAAAGGAATTATTTGTATAAGTTGGAAATATTCATTCTTATCCAGCCCTTGGTGATGCA
Organism: Phoenix roebelenii; assembly: GCA_025769935.1. Classification (NCBI taxonomy): domain Eukaryota; kingdom Viridiplantae; phylum Streptophyta; class Magnoliopsida; order Arecales; family Arecaceae; genus Phoenix; species Phoenix roebelenii. The sequence goes on from JAOXJJ010001100.1 coordinate 16,354,348, forward strand.
CAAAAATCGCTAATAATATTCTAAGTTTCAATAAAACACAATAAATAAGCTGGGAAGGTTGCTAAATTGTTGTCCTTGCTTTTGTCTATGTAGATTTTTCTGTTTTCTTTGTATTGCAATGAAACAGATTCCACCTTTTCACTCAGACTAGATGGAATCACAGAAAATATACACTTCATGAGATAAAATACATGAAAATGATATGGCAAGGATGTGGAACACCTAACTAGAAGTATCATTCTACACTATGGTCATGCCTCCTTCAATTCTCAAGGTTCTTTAAATAATAAAAAAAAAAACTTACGTATTCATGTTATTTTGCTGCAGCAAAAAATAGAGCGCACTGTTTCGGCCATTAAAACTTGTCTACTTCCAACGTTTGAAGTCTCATCCGACCTAGATTTGATCCAAGCTAGTGATAGGAAACTATTATATCAGCGTTTACTGAATCCTAGCTAGTTGAACCCAACTTAATCCTATCCTAAAGTTGAGCCGTACGTAGTTAACCCATATAACTCGAACAAGCACTCCATAACTAGCGATTTTTAACAGAGCACTGCATATCGTGTTTCCGTCTGCACCAAATGTAGTGAGACCGATCACTGGAGCCACATTCTTTTATGCACTGTAAAAAAGGATCCTCATAGCATCTGCAATATATAAAAATCTCTTGGATTTTTTTCTCCTTCATAAGAAACAAAAATACAAGTCTTAGTATCAATGACAGAAATGAAATCTGGACGGGAATTTGGCTCTTATGATATATGATTATACTCAAACTTATCATCAAAAAAAAAAAAAGATCTTCTGTCTATCATTTCCATCAAGTGTTTGTAAAGGCAAGCAGTCTAGCTTCATCCAAGAATCATTATAGGTCCATGTCTATACAGCTCCTCCATATAACTTTTCCATGAATCTTTTCAACCACCAATATTTATCTTCTGTAACCACTAGTGTACCTCCAAGCCTCTGTGATAAACTCATTTAGAGATCAATCTTTTTTACTTACCTATCCATTTTAACATTTTCATATCAGTTATGTCCCTTCGTTTGGATATGGATTGGGCATTGCTAGCATTCTCTAAAAGCTGTATATTATTGATGAAACTCACTTACTTTCTCGTTTAATAGTGCGAGACTTCATAGCTAACAAAAAAGAAGTTGAGAACAAAAATCATTTCCACTCTTTTACTCCATACATCTAACTAAACTGTTTTGATAGGTATTCGTGAGTTTGTCTCATTAAAAGGTTGATTGCATTACGAAAAAAACTATAACTTAAAGTTTTCTAACTATTTGGATTAATCCCACGTTCTGAGTTTTTAATTACAGAGATGACTTTTTTTTTCTTGTTTTGTAGGTCTTGACATGGTTTCAAATTTGAGGTTCCGGGTACACCGATTTGATAGTCTTTTAACCTGTGTTTGTTTTTCTCTTTTCTTTTATGAGTCATCCGAAGTAGCTTGACTTAGGTTCGGCTGCGGGCCACGGTGGGATATGTCCCTTCGTTTTGGTTGCTTTTATAGAAGTAGACGGTAACAAATGTTTAACTGCTAAAGAATTTTGAAATTCATATGGCATTAAAGCTTCCCATCTTTCTCAAAAAAAAAAAAAAAAAAAAGCTTCTCATTAGACTTTCACCTCCGTATTCTCTACTTGTTTATCTGTGCTTAATTTGCAGCTTAGATCTGCCATGTAACTTTTTGATTTTTTTTTTTTCAATTGATGTCTTTAGATTTTTCGGGGGTGAATGATATATTTAATTAGATTTTCAGAATTTTAAGTTTCCAATCTCGCATACTCAAAAACGCTTTGCCTGCACTAAGAAAAATAGAATAAAGCGAAATCCAACTCCCACCAAACCACAAAGAAGACTTCCATATCATATGTAATGACTAAGAATAAGAGGCTGAAACTGATGGGGAAGTCTCCTTTTTCTTTTCAACCCTAACCCTAAATCCCTTCATGCAGAAAACCATTGAAAAGTAGGTTCTTGTTTGAAGATTCGTTTACCTTGGGTGCTGTGTGTTCTTCACAACCTTCTGGCCATACTTCCTCCACTTGTAGCCATCATCCAACACATCCACTTCACTCATGGTCTTAAAACAAAACCTTGGCTCCCTCACCTTCCTTCTTGCCTTCATCTTCTTCATCCTTAAGGCGCCAACCGAGAGACAGTTGATACTGCTACTGGGACCATTACTGGTGCCGCTGTTGTTCCTGTTGTTACTATGATGCTCCTCTCCAACTGATGATCTCTTGTTGTTCAATGACCACTCTTCATTCCATGGCCTAAGCACCACGAAAGAAACCCAGGTATGTAAAGTCTTATAATTTTCTCATGAATGGTAAATAAAGATCGGATAAAAAGCAATAGAAGAGAAGCTAAATATGTTGCATTCCAGATTTCAGAGTAGATTAATTGGATCGTTTGAGGGAAAAAAATAATAATGGGTTTTGTGCTTCACTTGAATTAAATAAAGGGCGTTTTATGCGATCTTACCAAGGACTATTGCTGCTTGATCTTTGCACTGCAGAAGCTCCAATTTGGGGTGAGCCACCAACTCTGAGCTTTAGAGGCAAGGATGGGAGGGTTTCCCTCGGATGAGAGGCAGCATCCCCTCCCAGAGAGGGCTGGAGGCCATATGGGGAGAAGGCCAGATGAGGAAGAGGTGAGGTTTGAGGGGTGAAGCTCGTGTGGGAAGTCCCCATGGTCTCTTGACTCGCCACCAACCCTTGGCTCAGCACTACTGCACTGGAGGTGGAAGGAAACATCTCTCCAAATCCTTCACTCTACCTCTCTCTTCTGTCTCATATAGGACAAAGGAATATGGTGAAGGATAATGAAAGTGAGGAAGAATGTTGTCTTTAAGTCTTGGAAGGTGGCATGTACCAGTATCAGTTTCCATCACAAAGCTAATGACCAATTAGTCCTTTGTGAGCTACACTCTTCACTGTTATTCTTTTTGGTAGTACAAATTAATGGCAATATTCTTTTACTAAAATTCTTATATGGTGATGCTTTTATTACTCGTAAGCACTACTGTAGACCAGGGAAAGAAACAAATAATCTATACCTTGCAGTTCCACTTTAGCCCATGGATACGGATCTTAGATTCATGCAAACTCCTTTCCAATATTATTGGCATATATAAACTACACACATATCAAGGAGTGGTTTGGTTGCTACAGTGTCAAGATTCATGCCTCACGTGAGCGTGAACATAATCCGATGCTCTTCTCAGGAATTACACCTCTCTCGCTTATCTCGCACAGAATGAAGACATGATTCAGGAAAGCCATTGGCTTGCGTTCCATCTCTCATGACTACCATTTGCATCATTAATGATGCGAACTTTACTTAAAATATATCCCAGCAACATCATTAATGACGCCAACCGGTGGTTGGCACGCCTCCCCTCAGCCCTCGCATATAGGGGAAATAAGTTCTTGGAGCGCTTACAATGGGGGGACGTTTCTACCATGACTTTGTCATTCTCTCACCATAGTTTTCAGTTTAATTGATTATCTGAATTAAAAGTCTGCTATGGTCTAGAAATGCTTGAGTTGTTCAGCAGCATGATCGGCTTGCATCATATCACACACATAGCAATATGTATCTGACGATTTATACGGACGTATATTTTATTTTACATCGATTATTTGCCGAAAAAAATTTAGATGTATATATACAAAACTAAGAAACTCAAAAAATACTTCATAACTAATTTTTTGAATGAAATTTTGAATTATTATATTATATATTTTATGTATGAATAATACTAATTTGCTCTTTAAAAAACAATATTGAACTGTATGCAAATGCCAATGGGAAACATATTCGAGCGACCTCCTCTCGTAAAGAACAAAACTAAGTTTTGTAAATTATATTAATGCATCTTGAGATCATCATGCTAAATGCGTCTGCAAATGGCAAATGTAATTATATTATAACATGGTGTTAAAACCGTTAGTTGATTCCCGGACAGAGGCAGTAAAAAGACGGGGAGAAGCATGATAGAACTCTTATACTGACAAGGACTTGTACTCATTGGATATTAGAAAGATTCTCGTCTTTTCAGCTTGTTTACTCTCGATTACATATAATGAATAAATAATCTGATGTATATCCATGATTTTTTTTGCAGGTCTTTTGATGAGTAAGCAATAATAATAGGGCACTGATGTTTATCCATTCAGCTTGGGCTCTCTTTTCCACGGCCTACATATGAAGCAATGATGGTAAATCTTGGGCGCAGATCTCCTCTCCGGACTTGGGCGGTGAAGATCTCATGATTGTTGAAGAGCGCATTTGGTGACCACCAGTCACCGCTCCCAAAAAGCCGTAAAAAGCTCTCCATCTTTTAACTTTTCACTTGCAACTTTTACTGATTTGAAATCTCAATTCTATCTCAGAAAAATAGAGAATAAAATATTTTTTAAAAAAATTATTTTTTAAAAAATAAAATATATTTAGATAATATTTTTATAGAATTAAGCTGAAAATTTTATAAGAATCCAAATTATAAGACTGCTGAAAGAGAAAAAATATCTATAATTTATTTTACTTCCTACAAAATTAAGGTTGGAAAATATTTGGTTGATAAAACCATCTTGTAAAAAAAAAAGAAGAAAAGACGATGAAAGCCAACTACAATACAATTGTAGTCAGCGGCTGAGTTAGCCTAGTCTTGCCCAACTGTTGATAATGGTATTTTGAAAAAGCTCATTCTATGGTTGGATATGCTAGTAATGATTGATTTTATGAGCGTGAGACGATCGTGTTAAGTTAAATATAATAATTTAAATATATTAAGTTCTTTTTCTTTCTATTTCTTAAAAAGGATCTATTTTACACTTGAAGAGCGAGTTAGATGGAGAGGTCAAATGCTTTTTGCCTCGTGAAACAAGATTCGTACCAGAAGCATATGCCCATCCCTGCTTGCATTTGATCATCCAAACAGATTCTTAATTCATCCAAATCCAAATCTTACCCAATACAGTAAATTGATAACAAGAGGCTATTTTCAGACACAGATTCTAAATTAATAAACTAAAAATATTTTTAAAAAATAATTAAAGAGAAATTAAAATATTAGATAATATGATTATATTTTTTTAATCATTAACCTGAAGATATAACCAATTTATGTCGGCAGAGATGATAATTAGTAAGACTCTAGATTTATATTATATTAAGCAGAATACTCGATGAGGATCGGTATGAAAACCTGGACTCTAAAAATACGGAAGCATTAGCTACCGTGATCCAGATAATCATGGATGGAATTATTGGAGCCTGTTGGGACCAACCCGGTCCCCAAAGAACTGAAAAAAGATCAGCAATTAAAGCTGCATTCATGCATCAGATTATGCTCTTATAGATCTAGGAAGTACCTGCATTGGTCCAAACAAAGAAATGCGAAATGATTAGGGCCTACTAGATTGCAGATCTCTGGTAATGATAAATAAATGAAATTGCAATGAATCCAAATTTAGCTTCTCCAATGCATGCAAGCTTTGCGACTCAAGCCAATGTATCATGGGTGCAGACAGGGCCGGCTCGGTCGCCTAAGGCCCCCAACCCAGGGAAGGCCCCCATCCCACCGCACTTTTTTTTTATTTAATGCATAGGCTGATAGCCTGATAGGCAGCATAGCTTTCGGTTTCAGCCTTTCTGAAAGCTAGCTAGTCGTCCTGTCGTAGCTGGGCAGTGGGCGACGGCTACCAGTTCCGGGCTACGCTGCTACAGTGCATCCCCTTCGGCGTCTCCCCGACGATAGGCTGGCTGGGCAACGCCGCAACGGCTACGGCAATTGACAAATGACAAGCAACGGGCATTTTCTTCCCCTTCTCTCCTCCCTTCTCAGTTCTCTACCACCGGTGCTCTCTTTTTTATTGTTGAACCAGTGAACCTTCTCCCAAATCCCAATCTCCCATTCTCTGGTTCTCGGCAGACTCGGCAAACTCGGAACTCGGAAGCTCGGTTCTCAGTGCTCCGAAGTCCTCTCCAGTCTCCACTCTCCAGGCTCCACCGTAGCACACCAGCACCGCTCCATCTCCTCTCCTGCTCTTGGACCACCGGCCGGATCTCCTCTCCTGGCCGACGTCGCCATCCTCGGCTCCCCCGTCCTCTAAGGCTCCAAACTCTGGCCAAGCCGTCGGCCGGATCTCCTCTCCTGGCTCCTACTCTTGGACTGCCGGCCGGATCTCTTCTCCTGGCCGACGTTGCCGTCCTTGGCTCCCCCGTCCTCCAACCTCCGGGCTTCGGCCAACGGAAGATCCGACGAGTGGCGAGCTACCGGCCAGATCTCCTCCGAGAGGAGTCCACTCCAGCTCTCCTCGCCATCCTCGGCTCCTCCGACCTCCGGGCTCCGCCGCTCCGGCCTCCTTGGCAGCTCGGCTCACTCCAATGTCCACCGTCCTCCCGCCGTTGGACCGTGAGCATCCCACTGAATCTGAACTCTGATCCCAGCCTCCCACTCTCCCAGGCAGTGGTGACCGGTGAGACATTTCTATTGATTTTTATTTAGTCAAGTACTCAAGTTAGATGATTGTCCTCTGTTAGCTTCTAAGCTAGTTTATTAATTAAGTTTTTGATCCAATTAATTTTTATTTAGTCAAATTAGAGACACTAGAATTGATTTTTTTTGATCCAATTGTAGGTTGATTGTGATTTTTTTGAATCCAATTGTAGGTTGATTTTTTTATTATTTAAATAATAAAAAAAGACCTCTTCCAATGAGTTCGTCTTAGGCCCCTAAATGTATTGGGTCGCCCCTGGGTGCAGATTATTCATTAAAATTTGAATTGGTTTGTATATGCATATACATGCATGGCCTCGTGCAAGCATGCATGCATGCATACTGACACACACATATGCATGTATGCATATATATAGTACATGCATACATATACATATATACATTAATGATTGCATGTATGTATGCCTTCTATGTATGTACAGTTACATGTGTACGTTGCCCTTAAAAAATGAGTAGAAGGGAGGCAAGAGCCACCCAGAGTTTATTGTTGAAACAAATCATATCTACAGCTAGATGAACAGCTTTTGTTTAGGGTTGTTCACAATCTAAAGGGTCTCAAATTAGACTATTCTACTGAAACTGCAGGAACTGATCAGAAGATAATCCAGCCTGAGACTGCTAAAACTCCACATCTCTAAACTGTTTTCCTCGAAGCATCATGTTACCTAGCATGCATAAATAAAAATCAATACTATCTGTTGTAACAGCAAGGAAAGAACAAAGACACAGGGCATATTGAGAACTTGGACAATGATAAAGAAGTAAACTTAACAACAGAACTTGAATGAGAGCTATTTGTTTCTGAGTTTCCTTTCCGGTAATTTGCAGCAGATGAAATGAGCTCCTTGTGACTTCATCCCAGCAGATGATTCAGCTATGAGTGTAATAAAGAAGAAGGCAGAGATTTTACTTTGTTCCATATTTTGCTAAAATCAGGCAGAAGGTTATGGCTGCATAAAGATGAATAATGCTCGAAAAGATTAAGACCGATGGCAGCAGTAGAAGCACAACAAAAAGAGAGTTGCAGCAACTAGATTTTATCGATAGATTAGTTGAAGTTGCCTAACCATGTTCGATAATCTAATAGTTTAAGAGCAGTTTGAGATACTGTAATGATACGGTAAAGTTGAATTAAGTTTGATATTTTTATCATTTATATTATATTGCAAGAACATTAGATGGTTAAGTATTCAAGGATGTCTTGTGAGGAAGAACTGGACAATACTCATCATTACAAAACAGCTTCGAGATATTTTCTGTTTGATTAGACTAAGCTTCCATGATCTTTATGGCTTCGTGATAAAAAAATCTAGTTTTGCTTTGTGCAAATGCCAAGTGCACTACTTCTGATAAAAGAAAAGGTAAATTTAAAATCTCAGTATAGCTGTGGAGGTTAATTGATTCATCTACGAGATCTAATCCAACACCCAATATAGTTTCACAAATCTATTATCGGCAGGCGTGCATGTGCACTGCCCTTTTCACATGCATATGCGTGCATCGAGCATTGAATGTAGAGAACTCATCATCATGCCATCCACATGTACCGATCATGGAGCTTAAAAAAAATGATTAATTGGATGTGTGAAAAAGAATGCTTTAGAGACATGAAAATATAGCTCAAAAAGGGTTCGTGTTGTATCGTTTGCACAAAAGAATGACTGATCTTTTTTCTCGATGTCAACTGCAATCTCAAAGAAACCCAAACATCTCCATCCATCCACCTGTTCAGATCTCAAAGTGGCCATCACATGATTCAATGGTGGATTCATGCAAAAGAAAGTGAATCCTTTCTCTTTTTCTTTTCTGAGTTATTGGAGGCCCCGTCGGGAACGAAAAAGACTCTCGAAAGCAAATATATTAGCTAAGTCTTGGGCACTAAGAGGTGGAAGTAGACTTTGATGGCCATGCCTAGTTTTAGCTAGGCTCTAAATTATGATCAAGTCAAGCACGTGTGAGCTCATTAATTCCAAAGTCATGTTTGAATTGTTCACGAACAAACATTTAAAAATCTAGTAAGAGTTATTATTTAAAAAATTTATTAATATTTATTAGATTTTAACTTCATAGCCAGAATGCATTAGATTGTAAATAATCTATATTAATTTATATTTAATGCTTATAATATAATTATTTATATTGATTACAACAATAATCAAAATAATATATTATATATGAATTATTTATATATTTACATTTCAAGTTAATTCAAGAGAGCTTCAACAAGCTAAATCTAGCTCTAGCCCGGCTCATTTCTTAACCAAGCAAGCTATTTTTTTAGCACAACTTGAGATAACTGACTAATAGCTTGCCTATTTTCCAGCCTTGTCTACGGTTCAAATCCTTTGTATTGCTCAAAAAATCGAAAGAGTGCAGACCAGGTTTATGGAAGATGTTTTGAGAGCTGCCATCTGTGAATTATCTACAAAGTTGTCCATCCGCAAATCTCCAAGCCATTCTGCAAGTTAGATTGTGTGGCATCTGGATCATTATCTTCTTGCTCCATCCCAGAGAATGAAGTTGGGGCAACTTGGGAGGGAATTTACAAGGTTAATGAAGTGTGGTTGGAAGATTGGGTGACTCATTCCCAGTTATAAAATGCAATAATGGCTCTTTCTCTTCCTCTCCAAATCATATTCCCATCCTTCAAACTATCAACCATTTCGTAAGCAAATGAAATGTCAAGATTGATAGACATTATATGGAAATGTGTTTGCTTCTTTTAGGCAGATGCTTTTGCGATAATTAAAGAATTATGCTATGCAAACTTTTAATGTAAATTTCTTACCATATGGTGGAAATTTTTTGGTCCCAAGGGGGGTTATTCAGCAGCAAATGGCTCTTCATCACCATAATGGATGACTCAAGAGTCCATATTGAATTCATGACATTAAGTTTTGCTGGTACTTGACCACACTTAAACATATATATACATTTAAACATTTAAGCATAACTCACGCCAGCCCAAGCCGCCCTCGGCTCAACCTTCGGGATCAAAGTGTCAAAGATCTGGTAGCCACCAGCCGCAATCGCCCTGAACTCCGAACCTTTGATGATAAATTCGGCACCTCCCCTTCTCTCGTCATCCAGTACACAATCGTCGAAATTTACCTTGAGAAAACTCGGAAGGTGGGGGCTCTCAGATAAAAACACCATAAAAGACGCTCCAAAAGTAAAAGTAGAACTCTAGGTATTTCGAGCTATCAAGGATCCATCCAACAGCTGCGACTGCACAGTCTCTGCCGCTTGAATCCGGACTAGCTTAACAACGAATCTCAATGAGGGACAGCTCTCACCGAACGTCTTAATATTTTTGGATAGTCAGATCTAATAAGTCATATAGGTCGGTATAGTAGCCGCCAGTTAACTGCATTTTTTTTTGGCTCGGTAAACTAGTCTTAGCCATCCAATTCCCTCGCACAGGATATCCCTCCTTAGTAAGCCTATTAACCTATCCGGGGCTCAACTAGGCCTATTCCCTCCAAGAGGATATCTAAACTACCATATTATCCCTCTAATTTACTCTTTTATGTCTATCCACCCTCTGAATAGACTAAGAAAAGGTGATATGACATTTTTTGTCCTGAATAAAATTCAAAGTTAACACTCAAAGTACTTTGTTCCCATCCATGTCCCTTTTCAACTATCCCTCTTGCAGAATGCCAATAAATTCTTATTTCACAGAATAAGCCTATCACTACCGCATGCCAATCACTTCCACATTATCTAGATAACTTTTTTCTAATTCTCTTAAAATTTATTCTGCAGTCAAACATGACTTTAAGATTCATTTACTGAACGAAAATTTTTTGGTTATTGTAGCTGGAAAAAAGAAGTAATGGACAGCATGAAGAAAAATTAAATTAAGATATTTTCTCATATCACCAAACAGATGATAAAATATTTTAACTATCTTCAAAATATAGCATATTATTTTCAACTACCATAAATCTACATTTGATAAATTCCATTTTATTGTGCACATGTCTGTATACAGTACAATAGTAAAGGGTTAAAAAAATTGTTATAATTTTGAGACTTTTTTTTTCTTTTGTATGAAGGAACAATAGGTGTCTAATACCGAAATATGTGACGATTTAATGAAATTTTGTTGCACTGTCGGACACCAAGTTGTGGAGTGGAATTATGATGACATCAGTCAAACCATCTTACGTCAGATTTGCGTATGTGTGGCGTCACGGCAATGTGAAACCGGACCACCGAGTTCTTTTTTTGAACAAAACAGAATTCGGCAATCAAGTGATGCTTAGCCCAATGCCCGCCACGGTTATAGACGGTCTGACCCTGCAGGACCCGACCTAGCCCATTTATTTATCGCCCGAGTGTAAGCCGGGTCGGACTTTTGCTAAAGGACTGGATCCCTCAAACGAACCCAAATCTGAAGGAATCCCAACCACGGCTATTAATCACCTCTAGGTTCATGTGTCATGCATTTTATAGTTTTTTTTAATGAATACTCTTCTAAATATCGAATTTTACATAAATATTCTTCAAAATTGATATTTGTAAATATGCCCTCGTAAGACACTTGTTTTGCTTTTCCACTCTTTTTTATCCTTATTTTTATATATGTATCCACATCATCCAACGGCGTTAAAAAATTAACAGTTTCAAATTAAAATGACTAAAATATCTTTAATGGGCATATGTATAAAAAAATATTTATAGAGTGATTGCAATGAGAGACCAAAAAAAGTAATTTTAAAATTTTATTTATTTTCAATTAAAATAAATATGATTTTTATTAACCATATTAGAAAAATCGTTATAATATGGGCATTTGTATAAAAACAGTATTTTATGAGGGTACAAAAATAAATATAAATTTTAAGAGGATATTTACGTAAATTTAAATTTTTAGAAGAATATTCATAAAAAAATCCTTTACTTTATTCTTAGAACTAGGGTGGATTGAATGCTTAGTTTAAACAATAAAATCAGCAGCATTAAAAGGTTTGTTTGTTGCATTACCTGGAATTGGCCTCAAGTGTCTGTATTACCTGTGTATTGGTGTTTCCAAATTTTTGGAAATTCTAACTTCAAGCTTTTGGCACCCACATTTTTTTTAAAATTTCGCATATGGGTCTGAAGAAGTTTTGAAGCCCTGGTTTGTTGCTGTTTATCGGAAAAGTGGGAGTTGTAGACAAATTTATGTTCATTTGTTCTCCAAAATTCATATAATTTTAATTCAAGTGTTAATAATATCATGCCAAGACATTATTTTATTTTTCATTTCAAGAACTCCATGGCCAGAGAGGACTTGTTAAAGCTTCCTTTTATCTGGAAGAAAAAAAAGGGATAAGTTTTTTTTTTTCTCCTGGATACGCAGCACCAGTAGTTGTTTAAAGTTGGACCGATCTATTTTTTGCTTCTAAGGTTGCAGTATGAGATTATATTTGTTGGGGAAAAAATATAAGTCGCCACGCTCACATGGGTGCACGACCAATACGTGCCTGAGGGCGCCCGAGTAGCTCCTCCGACTTGGAGGCGCTCGAGCAGCCCCTCCGACTTGGAGGCGCCTGAGCAGCCCTTCCGAGGCGCCCGAACAGCCCTCCCGACCTGAAGACGCTTAACCAGGGCTCCGACCCAAAGACGCCCGAGTCGCGTGCTATGGTCACATCCCTCCATAGCCTGACCTAAAACTATGCTTTGTCTCTGTCCACAATTAATATGTATGGCTCCTGCAGATATTTGGCTTACTCAATAGTTAAAGCGTATGGCTCTTGCAGACATTTGGCTTACTCAACAATTAAAGCGTATGGCTCCTGCTGTCTACGGATGTCAAGCCCTCCACGGCAAATCTGCTTGGCTACGAATGATTGTATGACTCCGCGACGACTTGAAGGCTTCGGCCTGATCTCCTACAGTAATAGTAATAATTCACACGATCGTGCATTAATTTCCACTGCATGCCCAATCATACGGCAATCCGTTCGCCCCGTCACATCACAGGTAACCTAGTTACCCCCTATAAAGGGGAAACCCCCCTGTTTGGGGAGGAGGCTGGGCTCAAGAACCTCAGAACAATTAATCTTCTCACTGATCCACACATTTTGCCTCCTCTCTGACTTAGGCATCGGAGGGCCGGCGCCGGAAACCCTCGCCACCGGCTTTTTGCAGGCTTCGTGTGGATGACGCTGCCCGACACTCAACACTTCGCGCCAGGGCTCCTTCTCAACCGACGCGGCTCATCACCGGAGCAATCTCCTTCCTGTCGATCCTCGCCGGAGCTCCGTCTCCTCAGCCGACGGCCGTCCCCGGATCCAAATTCTAGCAACAATATTCAAAGTTCTGCTACTTGATTCTGAAACTTGGGGGCTATAATCCCTCATGATGTCTCATATTATAGATCTATTCATGCTTTTTATGTTGTCGGTGTGACTCTCATGGTAACGCCGATAACAAGCGTTATTGCATTTGCTATCTTGCATGGGCAAGAATGTATAATAATCCCTTATGCTTCTTTTCCATGGTACATTGAACTTATTGCATACAGCAAAATCCTCCATTAGATTATTTCATGCACCAATGATGGGAATCTACCAGCATCACTAGCATTGTATGTGCACCTATTATTCGGGAGAACATCGATTGTAAATTTATTGAGAGCTTCTGTTTATGGTCGAAATTCTTTGGATGTAATATGAAAAATAAAAAGGGTTGCTTTAGTCTTGAGAGTCATCAAACCAAAACTAAGCATTAGGGTTAAAATAAAGTGGTTAAAATTCATAGATACTGAGTGAGAGAAAAGAGGAAAAGTATGTTAAAATGGTGATATATTTAGAAGGAATGCTTGACTTGATGTAGAATATTTTAGCTACTATGGGTAGGTCTAGAGAGGTCTCAAAACGAGATTTATCAAATTAGAAGCCAAACTGCATACTTAAACCTCCGCTGGCCATAACTTTTTCTTGCAATATTTGATGAAAATGTTTCCTTTTTTTCTCTCTCTCTTAAAATCGAATAACCTTTGAGATGTACGACACCGCATTTATCCTTACAAGGTTCAACTCATATAGGAATCGAGGATGATTTTTCTTTTTAGGCTTTGATGGCCCAACTAAAGTAAAAGAAAAGAAAAGATTTTGACTAGAAATACCTTAAAATTCGAAAAAGATAGATGAAGCAGAAAAAAAAACTAATGCAAAAGTAGAGATCTGGCTCCTATAAGTTATATATTAAGTCAAGATCTAGCTCAAAGAGATTTTATCAATTTTATCATGAAATTAATGAAAGAAAAGGGAATCTAGCACCCTACTTCTGAAAATCTTTTTTTTTTCTTTTGAGAGATCCAAGTTTAGCAAATTAAAAAAAAAATCTTTTCTTCTCTTTGATTAGATTACATGTTTTACTTATATTTGGTTTTACGAGCATTGAAAACTTAGCTATTCTTGCTGCAACAAGCATCTATGACTAAAATATGATTTACTACGTGACATCAAGGGTGGTTTGGTGAAATAGAATAGGGAGCAAGAATAATTAGCTATATCATTTACTTGTGCAAACAGCATTGTGTCTTTTATTAAATTAGCAATCCAGATATCTCAAAGCTATAAAATAAAAACCATAAAGTTTTACCTAAGGATCTATGAATTGTTTTTCGCTCCACATATTCCAGGTGAACACCTTTCAAGGATAAGCCTTAGTTAATATAATTTTTCATTCACATATTTAATAACTTGTAGCACATGACAAGTTATTCTTCCTCCACATGTTGGTCAATACTAAGCTGGAAAAATGTATTAGATTAGTAACTAATTGTTATGTAATAATTTATAGCAAACTTTAAAAGTGCTCCTTGTATGGTGATTACAATTGTTATGTTGGTTTAAGTACATCATTTATTTTAATTGTGCTACATACATGCAACGCGTATGAAGTTAAAGAGGAAGTTTGTGATCATGTGGCAACAACATAGATAATTTGGGATCATGTGAAAAGAAATACTAAACTATGATCATGTTTTATAATTTTATAAGAGTGCAAGCTCTCTACAATACTGTTTGCAAGTAATTTCTATAATGTGACAAAATTGGATGTTAGTAATAAGGATTTTGAGATTCCGAAAAGTTATATCATATCAAGGACTTGTTTGGTTTGCGAAAAAAGAAAGAAAAAAAGTAAGATCAGCTTTGGTTGGAGTTTGTAAAGAGGAGAGATAGAAAAGTAGCATTTCTATCAGAATAAGATTTCTATTTTTATAAAAAAATTTTTTATGAGGGACATAAAAAAACTAATTTTCCACGTTTGGAAATTTGGATTTTTTTAGCTATTAAAATCTATAGATAATGTCTTTCTTTTTATTAAGAGTATAATAGATATTATATATATATATATATTTTAAAAAATAGATGTTCAATCAAATATAAGCTATTTTAAAATGTACTATTTTTTAATATTTATCTAAATATTCTAAAATATTTTTTTCAAGCATCATATTTCATGAATTAGGTTTTTAGATAAAAATATTTCTGATGAAAAATTTTAATGAATCTCAACCGATATTTAAGATATTATAAATAACGGTATCGGAGGAGGTGCAAAGGGAGATATCGGCTTCGTCCAAACGATATATCCTATGTGTCGGTTACATCGTAAGTCGTAACTCGTAAGGCAACTAGATATCGGCGTCCCGTTATTTCCATCGAGCGGATACCGTTATTGCAGCGATAATTATATGTCGGTCACGGGCCGCCTATAAAAGGCCAAGCTAAACTCCATTGATGCGATTCGCCATGGAGCTCCTCTCGCTCCCCTTCTTACTCCTTTTGGCTCTTTCTTTTTTCTCCCGTCCGACGGCCACCATCGCGAGAGGAGGCGGTGAGTGCTCTCTATCTAACTAGAATTCTCATGTTCTTTTTTTTCCAAGATTTCTTTTTTTCCGGAATTTCTTCCCTAAGTTTTATTGTTTTCGATCCATTGATCGCTTTCTGTTTTTTTTCTTCTTTAAATTCTATGAATTGGATTCAGTTGTTTTGGTGGTGGGATCTGACGCGAATCTTTAGCGGGTCGAACGGATCCAAGAAAACCCATTGTTTAGGGTTTATGCGCGTTCTTGATTGTGGGCTTTTATTCCCTAAGATTTATACGTTAATTTTGTCAGTTTTGATTCCAACTAGAAACTTGGGATGTTGCTCAAATTTCAATTTCTTTCCTAACAGTTTTTGTCTTTGTTAAAACTCACTCAAAACGTCATTCAAATGTCAACAAGAATTGGATTTAGTATCTGGCTTTTAGGATCTTTAACGAATCTCAAGCGGTCGAACGGATTCAAGAAAATTTACTGATCAGGGTTTTTGTGCTTTATTCTTGGAATCGTGATCGTGGTTAACAATCTGAGATCACGCATTTTTCACTCATGAAAGAGTGTTGGTTTAGGTAATCTTGGTAAGAAATAAAGAAAGAGCATTGGTTTATTGATTAGTGCTAGATTTGGCATGCTACATCTTGATTCCTTTCCTGATTGATCGCCTCTATCCTGTGTTCTTTAATCCTATAAGCCGTTGTAATTCAAAATTAGGTACCATAATAGTCACAGCAGAAGTACGTACGTTCAGCTGAGCGATAAAAAAAATTCAAGAAGTTCCTATAAGAGATAGAAGCCAGTGGGATTGAGCTTTTCTGGCACTTTGCTGGGTAGTTTGGTCGGAATGTAAAGCTCAGTTTTTTTTTTTCAGGAAGTTCCTATTAGAGATAGAAGCCAGTGGGATTGTGCTGTTACAGCACTTTGCTGGGTAGATTGGTCAGAATGTAATGCTCGGTTCTTTTGTCAAGGGAGGCAGCCTATTATGGAGTTATGTATGAAGACTCAAGAGCCTTATGGATGAATGGGCTCGAGAATTTGGCAAAAACGAGTTAAGTTCACCCCATACAAGGCAGGTATTGGTCTTCCCGCATTGATGTGGTGGCTGACGGGAGCCAGACTCTCTTGGCTCCACAGGGTGATCAAGTGCCTGAGGTTGGTTTTCTAGGGCACTGTCTTGGGTGTTGTCGTCCATCCTTTTCTTTTCTCTTGTGGATTTCCCTATTCCTGTACTCCATTTCACGTTCTAATGAAAACTGTTCTGCTCAAAATAAAAAAAAGGACAACGATATGATTTCGTATGTTCAACGTATTATTGCCCATGACTCCATTTTCTGATGATTGTTAACATCGACCAACAAGCACTGGTTTTGCGATTGAAGCAACCTTAAACTATGTGTTAATTCTTTGCAGAAGAGTTATGTTGTGTGATCAATATGTGCTCTGAAAGAAGCACATCTTTCTTTGTAAACTTGGAAAAGATTATCTAACTTTCGTTTTTGGGCACCCATTGTATATTTGTCAGGTCATATGGACTGTACTCATGGAGTATTTGCCCGGCATCTGTTTGAAGAGAGCCAGCCTCGGATATTGTATGTTTTGGATAAGAATTTCTTTGATTATTTTCCAGTTATCCTTTTTTTTTTACTGATTACCTTTATCAGACCACATCTAAAGGTTGATGCCTGTTTGTATTACAGGGAAGCCATGACTCATGAGTATATGAGTAACTCTGAACTTGAGAAGGCCATGAAGGAATTTACTCAAAGATGTGCTAATGTTTCCAGGATATACAGGTATGTTTTATTTGAGCTTTGATGCTGATGTTGCCAGTTTTTTCTTAATGGGAGTCACAGGTAACTGATAAATCTTGAATGGGAACCAAATGTGAACACTACAATGTTTTACAATGCCCCATAAACATTGGGGACATTAATGGAACTCTGCTATTCAGAAATACATCCATAATTATCAACTGTTTGTGCTAGAGTGCCAAAATAGGAGATGCCTACTGCATATTAACTTTTTTTTAATCCTCCACTGGTATGCCAGCTTTTACCTAACTATGCTGATCTCTTTTTCTTCTCTCTTTGAGGGATTGTTGGAATCTGCTATCAGCATTGGAAAGAGTGTGAAAGGGATACCATTGGTAATCTTGTTGAAAAGAAAAGAGTTACTTTGTCTTTCTTTATCTGAATGTGTAAAGCGTGTAATTTTGGTGAAAATAGTAATTTCTCTTGCTTATTGCATGCAGTGGGTAGTGGAAATTTCTGACAAGCCTGGGCAGGAAGAAGCTGAACCTGCATTTAAGGTTAGTGATCTTTAATCAACCTGTTCTCCTATTTATTTATTTATTTATTTATTTATTTAAACTTCAGATATTCATGCAAGAATATCTTTTATATATATATGTGTGTATTTCAATTTTGATGTATATTCTGTTCAAGACCAGTTGCCATCTTTACAGAGCGAAGGAGATCTTGGTAAACATGTGAATTACCATTACTTGCCAGTGGAATTGTTTTTTCCCTTCTTGCTCTTTCATTGTTTGGGTTAAATCTGTCAAAAATTATGTATGTGCATTCTCATATTCTAATTGATAGCTTGGAAAAGAATATGTCATTGATTGGTGGTTCAATTTCAGATGCTACCTTTTGGTTTTTATACCCGACCTCAATCACTTATATGTTAATGCAGTTTCTTCACATATCCTCTTTCATGTGATTTTTAATTTGGAAACTTCAATTTTTATATCTTTAAAATCTATTGGGATAACTGTATTTTGGGAATATTTCCACTTGCTATTTGACTCTTATCTATCCTAGATGCTGATCATGTCACCATAATTTTGATCATCTTGATCTTTGTATTGCTTTTCCCTGAATATTATATTAAGGAAAAGGTGAACAAGTTTGGCCCAAATTGCTGTGTATTACATTCCATCACTCATGAAAAAATATCCACAGGACACTTCTTATTTCTGCTTGAAAAGTTGAGGTCTCAGTTGATAAATTATGCCAATTAGAAGTTGGTAAACTTTTAAGTATAATTGATCGAGATTTGGTTTGAGGATTTATCAATATCCTGGATTTTTTGTCATATGGGTCAGCTTTTCAATCCTAAGCCTGACCAAAGAGTTTGAATTGTGTGGCACAAGTTTTGGAATAGAGGACCAAGTTTTGGAAGTATGTGAAGCTGCACTGGAGTCATCTGCTGTAGTTTGTGCATAAGGGTAACTTGCACTGTTTCTCATGTAGATTGCAATGTTGTTTGGTTCATGTAAGGATTCTTTGTCATGCCTTTTCGCACCAATCATATGTCTAAGATCTTGTTTTTGCTAACTTTGATGAATGTCAATTTATTGGTCATATTTAGGGGCCCAATTTGTTAACTAAAAGAAAGACATTGCATGTAACACAAAAAAACACCACCATCACAATTTTGTTGAAGAGATTGCTCAACAGTAAACTCTGAATATGATGGTTCATTCTTCAGGTGATTCTGGAGATTGCATTGTTATATATGTATCTATCTACATCGTCATTATGTTGTAGGTTTCTATCTGTTGACTCTGAGTGGAGTTAGTCCATCAAAATTATTGAATAAGATATGTGCTTAATCACCACCCCTTTCCAGAATGGCTATTTTCAATGTGTTGTTAATATCCCAATTATGGAATAAATAATCCTTTTTTTTACTCGTGTGCTAGCTCTATTTAGTAATTTTGTTGATCTTAGTTTGAGAGACAGTTCTGAACATAAGTCTGCTTTCAACAAATTATGTTATGCCACGGCTTTTTAAATCATATTGAGACTAATTTTTTCTATGCTTTCTATATTCTGATATACATCTTATTTTGTCATGTTTATTTTGACTATATACGAATAATGGATATGACATAATTCTATAGTGTGGAGAGATGAGCAAATGAAGTAACATATTTGTTTGAATTTGAACCTGGGACTGCTTTGAGACTGCCACTATCATATTCTGACTGCATTTCTGTGGATTCTGTGCATTTCTTATGAGTCATCCCCATAGCTTATGCTCTCTTCTACTCTGATGTCTAAAATGCACTGAAGATTACCAAATGGATATTGTAGTTCATTGGAAACGTGCACGGTGATGAACCTGTTGGGAGAGAGCTACTTATATCTCTTGCAAATTGGCTGTGTGACAACTATAGGAAGGATCCATTGGTAACTCTTTTCTCTCCCTTCTTTCTCTAGAAATCCCCCTCCCTCTCACAAGGTTTCTTCTTTTTATTTCTTTTTCTTTTTCAGTACATAAGTATAAATTTTAATATTTTTGACTAGTCTTGATTATTTAATTGCTTTTTAAGGGATATTGCCATGGATAGATGAAAAAAATGGCTCTCTAGAGCCTACCCTGATAGAAGGGACAAGGGTTGTGCATTATCACTGTTGAAGTTTTTGGTATATCGATATGCCTAATAAGCTTCATGTCAATGTGGTTCGTGGAATCTAGCATCTTGTTCTTCAGTTAGATTGTTTAGTTTTCCTGGTTCTTGTTGTGTTCTTAGTCAGGGAGAGCTATCGACGTGCTGGCATTGTGTTTATATGAAAACTAATGGACAGATGGAACACATGTATGCAGCAGTCATGCAGCCATGCCTGCCAACATGCACACCTAGACACCGACATTGTGGTCAATGATTGATCAACAATCACCATACTCACATGCGGCACATAGTTATGCTGCGATGGATGGTTGATTTGATGGTAATTGCCCATCAATAAAAAGAAAAGTTATCGAAGTTAAAATTGAGCTTTGAATTAAATTTGTGGTAATAATATATCTTCAAAACTAGCAAGTAACTGAGAGAAAAGGTGGAAAAAGAAGCTAATGTGGACGCCCTCATTTTATATAATGAATCACTGTCAGTGATCAGTTTAACAATCATAATGCTTACACCTGGAAACCTGATGACCATCACCATCGAGCCTTGTCCAAACTATTTGAGTTGGGTTCAAAGTAGCATAGATAGCAACTGTCAATGTTAAGCCACAATATTCAAACAGTATCATAGGTAGGGAGTCCTTTCATACCTTCTAAGATAATTGATGTTTATCTTTTTTCGTAACTCACCGTCAAGCCTTGTCCAAACTATTTGAGTTGGCTTAAAAAAGCAGACATAGCAGCCACCAATTTCAAGCCACAACATTTAAACTTTAAAGTGTTATAGGGAGTCCTTACATTCCTTTTGAGATAATTTATTTTTTTTAACTAGTAGACTGTAGAGGGCATGGAAAAGAAATTAATTCATTTATCTCCAGCTTATATGGAGCTTTTTGGATCTGCAAATGGCAAAGTATTCTTGAAAAAAAATTATATGCAGACAGAAAGCTTGGTTATATACAATATAAAAAAGACAAAACCATGGAATGCCGTACCGGCCGGTACGTACCGATTCGGTCCTAGACCACAAGAAAATCGGAACCACAAGAAAACCGGTACTTTCCGGTTTTTTAGCCGTACCGGTGCGAATCGGCCTGTTCGCACCGGTACGATTTTTTTTTAGAACCACAACGCCTCGCGCTGTGGTTTTTGAAACCACCGCGTACCAGCCGGTACGTACCGGACCAGACGGATCCCGTACCAGTCCGGCCGGCCACCGGTACGCCGACCGGTACCGGTACGGCGGACCTTGGACAAAACATTGTTAGAACATTTTGACCGGCTCTCCTAGTTCACTCACACATAGATACATACATACATACCTAGGTGCGTAGGTACGTGCGTGCGTACATACCTAGGTGCGTAGGTACGTGCGTGCGTACGTACCTAGGTACATACATACATACCTACATATATATATATATATATATATATATTTAATCATATTAGAAGTTATGGTCATTGGACTATTTGTCTATACCCAATTTCAAGACTTGTATATAATGTAGAATGAACTAATAATTTAATGGAGAAAGAGGAGGTAAATGGATACCTCATTTAATTAATGTTACCACTAATTTCTTTTCTGCATTTTCTTTGGTGAAAAGAGGAACTAGAACTGTTTTTGGATAAAAACAAACAGGATCAGAGGTATCACAGATCTCATCATGGATCTTATATGTTCCTGGTTTCTATTATGTGATAACTTGTGCGATCTCCAACTATTTTGCACAATACGAATGGAAGACACTTCAGAACCTTTGAATATTTGAATGCAATACTTTCATGGTGACAGAGAGTTGAGCGGATCCTGTCTTGGCTATCTGCTACCCCAATTTCAGGGACTTTACAAGTGCAGATATTCAATGGCATTGGCAAACTCCAATATGTGAATATTCAGTTAATGCATTTTTCACTACCTTGTTTATCCACTTGATGCAGCTCCTCCCTTTTTCTTCTTTCTGTTGAAATTTTTCCTTTTCCAATGGTAGATAGCTGGTCATTCTAATTGTATAAATGAATGCTCAGAATTTTTTTGTCCACGTGCTAGAATTTATTACATACAATCTGTAGGATTATGCTGATTAGTTAGAAAATTTTAGTCTATACAACAGAAATTCATGGAGTCTCTGCTGTACTTTTTATCTTATTCTTATAAGAAGGCTAGTATCTTATCGTGCAACATTTTTTAAAAACTTTGTTTAGTGACCTCTATATTCTGAATTAACGTTCTGTGTTTATAGGCAACATTGATTGTGAACAATGTTCACCTACATGTTCTTCCTACTATGAATCCTGATGGATTTGCTCTTAGGAGACGTGGGAATGCAAATAATGTGGACCTAAATCGGGATTTTCCTGATCAAGTGAGCACTTTCATATTCACAATATGTCAATATTAATGATTTTATAACATCTTCTATAGTTATTTCTTGCTCCAGTCTGCTGCTAGATTACTTTATTTACTTCCTGCAGTTTATTATTGCTAACATTTATTTATAATATTACTGAATGAATTTGAATAGTTTTATCCTATGAATGACATTGTAAGCCTGCGACAACCTGAAACGAGAGCAATTATGAACTGGATAAAAGAGCGACACTTCACAGCCTCTGCAAGTTTACATGGGGTAAGATTTTCTTTTTCATTCTTTTTTTTTTTTTTTTTTTGCGAACATTGATTATTGTTCTTGGCTCTTGCCCTAATAGAAGAAATTTGATGATTATGGGGAACTTTTTTCCCTTCATAAAGTTCATATTATTGCTGATACCTTATGGAATTGTAAATGCTAATCTGTATCCATTATGTTACAAAGTCTGGTATTCGTCACAAGCTTGGAAGGAAAATGGCATGGATGATAATTATATGATTCTGTAACCTGTCCTACCACTGAACGAAGAACAGGACACCATGGGCAGTGGTAATAGTGATGGCTAGAGGACCAGCGGCGGTCAACTGTTGGCCCTAATTTGATTGTTTTCTAGTTCTGGAGAATGTTTTGATGCAAACATCCAGGAAACAAAAAGTCTTTCCAAATTTAAAATATGTAAAGCTGGTACCCAATTTTCTGTTAAAGTAATTCAAGCCTACTTGTTTGCAGCCAAAACATACTGTTCGTGAAACATAAGATTACATTTCTGGTCTATTGTATTATACAATCATGGTTGCTTGAGGATGCAATAGTTGTATTTCACTGTCAAACATTATGTATATCAATTGCATGTTATCAATTTGCATCCCCAAATATTTTGAAGTTTGGTTTCTAACCTTGATTTAAATTGATCAATGAAACCATGGAAGCGGTGAGGGGCAATCAAGTTTATTAAACTGCCTTTGCAGTCGCAGTCAGTAAACCTTCTGAAGGCTTAGATGGAACTTTTAGGAAACCAAGGTGGCACATGAAGTTAAAAGTTGCCTATTAATTCATCAGACTTAATTAAATATTGTAATGTGACATACGATATATAAATCTGAAAGGCATAGCTTTGAGATGAGGGTGAGGTGGAAAGGAGATAGAGTATTTGATGTAATGCTATGGTCTCATTAATTAATTCATTCAGCGTTGATAAATAAATAATATTTTTAAATTTGTTAGTTTTGCTTCTCTCCCTAAAACACTGTTTGGAAAAGTCAAGAGGGTGATTACCCGTCTGCCTATAAGTAGTGGCAGAGCACCTGGCAACCTTTAGGGTCAAATTGAACATGGCAAATCCAGGAAAGAAGGTGTGTATGTGGTGGTTGAGCCGGAGAGCAAGCAATGGTTTCATTGTAGATCATAATTCAAAGTAGCATCTGGAAGAGAACTAGAGAGGGACCAGGGGCATGAATGTGGAAATAGGCACACTTAACATCCCCTGCTTCTCTTGGGAATTGTTTCTTCTGTCCGATGCACAGGAAAGAATCCCTTGTGGGCTTTGACCGATGAAGGTCATAGTATTGGTCTGAATTTTAGCATGTTTATGTACCACTGCACCTTCATGACGTAACTCATCTTCTGGGGGAAAAGGCTGAAGGGTAAAAGGGCCATGAGTCTTGGATTTCCTTTCTTGGAGATTTAAGCAGTAATGATATTTGATGAATAAACATCAGCTAACCTTGCCTGTTAATACTTTTTTTTTTGATGTTATTATCATATTTCATTTATCTTGTTTGGATAACATGGTGATTATGAGCACTTCTTTGAGTGAAGCAAAAGATTTCTCCCCTGGTGTACATTAAAACCTTATATATTTTCTTTGATTTATGGAAACTTCCTTTGTGCTTACATGACATATTGTTCCCCCTAAAAATAATGAGAGTCCACTTGGAAACTTTTGTGATGAGTTCTGTATAACATATATTGTTGGTTTTCCCAATATGTTTCTTTCAAACTGACCAGTTAGTATCCCTTTTTCTCTCTCACTACCTGCGTGTGATGTAAATCTAGCAGTTCTGGTTATTTTTCGATCATTATATAGTTACAGAACTAATGTAAGGACTTATGAATGAAAATCATTTCCAAATTACTTTTTTTATATGAATATTGAACTTATTTGATTTCATTTGAGTCTTGAAAATCAAGTTTTCGCTTGGTTAAAATGACAAAGGTGTTTCCTGATAGGGGGTAGGAATTATTTTGCTGGTTGTGTAATCATAAGAAAGGTGTAACAAGCAAAGTCATATGATTACTTGTGTTTTTCTTACCTGAATGACATATCACCCTGGAAAGTATTGAACTCTTGCTGTGTAATATGTAAAACATCCATAAAATTCTTTCACTTACTTTATAAAGTAAATTGGTTTGGTTATGGTTAATCATGGTGAGTGTTTGAAGCCAGCTGTTCTAGTTATACCTCATCTTTGCTTATGGAATAGCACAGCCAATATCTGCTTCATTAAGCAGGTATTAGCAGGTGCTTTCTATCGTGCGAAATTGTTATATTAAACTACTTTTTACAGGGTGCACTTGTTGCAAATTATCCTTGGGATGGCTCTCAAGATACAAGGTAATATATTTTATGAGCATTCTGTATCTATTACTTGACTTATACTGCCACTGTAATATAGGTTGCTTTCTAAGTTTGATGTTGGACTTTGTTAGCAACAAGAGCATATGATTTTTTTTTCTAGACTTATAAAATATAAATGAACATACATCTGATACTGCTCTATGGTTATCATCTCTGTACCGCACCCTTATGGGCTTCTTCAACTAATCCAGTTGTTTGACATGATTTAAATTTATGTTAGTTTGGTGAGATCCTGTGGTATAGTAAATTTCATAGTTCATTGTTTTTAGCAGAATGTAATCATCCTGCAATTCTTAGATGGATGTTTTTGTCATTTTTTCTACCAGTTTTATTTTGCAATTGGTATTTGTATGATATTCAGTTTTTCCTTTCTTCTTCTTCCCTAACGTTTTCCTTTTGAATCTCTCCTCCACTACACACTGAGCGACTTAGGTTAGGAATAAGAATAGTCTGATGGAGGGATGCCACAAGGTTGATGGTGACCACAAATGGCATTTACTCTCTTTTGAAAGTTTTCTGCCAGCACTTGAAGTCTACAACAAAGAATTACGTTCTTGCAACTCTTCTTTTGTTATAAATTTCTGTTATGTTGTTGGCATTATATTTTATGCTACAACTCTGTAGATTATCATAGGTGCGCATCCTAGTCTGCTCACTTTCATTTGCACCTTTTTGTTTCTATTTGGCCACAAATTGACTTGAAGAAAGCAGTCATGTCGCACAATTTCTTCCTTGTGTGCCTATATGGCATGCTAGTGCTGTCAATTTGTTATTCACTTTGTGAATCAATTTTTAGCTTGGTAAGACTTGCAACTTATTCTTAGGCTTTCAGTTTCAGTTCTACTAGCATATAACCCATGGTTGTGTGGGGTACATTTTTCTTTTTTATTCTTAGTATGTTTGTCTCATACAGACATGACCATAACAATTTATTTTCTAACTTAGTTGGATACAAATCATTTCGATTCAAATACTCTTTTTCAAACAAAGTGCATACCGTGGAAGTTGGTTGTTTAAGCTAACAAGTGTCTGATGTCATCAGACTTATAGATCAAAAGGCAACATGACATAGAAAACTATTCAATTCATATGATATAAAACTATTAGAAACTTTATTTGAATAACAAAATAAGCCATAATTAGAACCAAGTAATCCTAATTGGAACACAGTCGAATTGGACGGGGGCTGTCCTAGCCATCTGGTGAGATCACGACACGTGGGATGGGTGCAGGACAACCCCGAAACACACGTCTGTTCTCTTCTTGGCCATCCCACCTTCATCTTTGCCAGATCACGTGCTGAAATAGCCGACGTGCCCTCATTTTTTTCGCAACGTTGCTTCGGCCTTCAGCTCGTTGTTGGGAAGTCAACGTTGTCGCTTGGAGGAAGGAGGGAGGAAGCTCGGTTCATGGGCTCATCCTTCTTTTGTGTTTTTTCCATGATGAGTGGAGCATGAGCTCGGAGCCTCGAATCGCTCGAAAACCCCTCCTTTCGCATTTTACAAGCTCGAACTGCTCGGAAATCGCTTCTCCCATGTTTTTCCCATGATGAGCAGAGCACGGACCTCTCGGGAGGGAGGAGGGAGGAGTCACGGGGTGTTTAGAAGTTACGGGGCGCTTAGGAGTTACACGACGTGCCTTTATTATTATTTTTTGCTTTTTTCCTTCTCGATGCGCACGCTGAGTAGATGCGGTCCACGTGAATTTGCATGAAAGTCTCCTTCGCATGAATTTATCTTTTGATCATCAGCCACATCGTTCTTAAATTGTCCAAAACTCCATCATTTACTTATCTGCATAGATCTCAAAGCGAATAGCTGATGATTGAGTGGTGCAGAATTGCAGATGTTGACCGAGAGCTAAGAAATCATCCTTTTGTTCACGTGTACTCTCCTCTTTTTTTTTTAAAAATTTTCATAGTAATTGAGAAATCGTCCTAGACACGTACCAGGATGCTCGATTGGGACAACCACCAGGATGGGGCGGGACATGGGCGCCTTGTTCCATGGGAAAACCGAGACACCCCTTTCCATGGATTTAAAACCTTGGTTGAATTGTCATAAGCCAAATCCAAAAAAAATCATTATATTTGAACAAAGCATTCGGAAGGTAAAATTTCCTAATGCAATTACATAAAAAATATGGGAAGTCTTTTGTTTTCATGATCTGTTGTAATGCAAGCAATATCCTTGTTCATAAAATGTTTATTTTTTCCTTTTCCCCCTATGTAGATGCTAGTGTCCGAAGACATCTTGATGTATCTTATTTTAAATCTTTTTTTTTTTGCAAAATAAATTATATAGTTTTCTATGCAAATTCACTCTGCTAAAAGAAAATAACCCCCCTAAAATATATTTTTTATTAATTGCATAACTTTTCAGGAAATAACACCTTTATGTTCCGGTTTATCTAACTATAATGATTTTAGCCCCTCGCAATGAAATAATACCATTATTGAAACTTTCATGTCAAGGAGGATTTTCGCTATTATCCACTTCTCGCTCGTATTTCAATCAATAACTTCAAATTTTACATTGTGATGATGGTTACTTTCTTGAGATCTTTTTTGTGGGGTTGGCCACAATATTTTTGTGGGGCAGGATGAAGGTAGACTAACAGAGCTTTCTGATATAATTTTCTAAGTTGCTTTTGATTTTGAGGATTACAATCTAAGAAGGCCTTGTGGAATAGTACACAAACAAGCATAGTTATTGGCCAGTTGACAGGGCCCAATGAAGCAAAAGAAGAAAGCATGGTAGGAGTTGGTAACAATATATCATTACTATGTCCTATGATCGGCAGTGCTAGATGTTGACCATCTAGAAAGTGTGGACAGCTTAGAAAGTGCGTCACAAGAGGGGTACCGAACATCCGAATTCTTCCAAGGGTGAGACGCTTAGCAGCATCGCCTTTACATTTTGATTTCGCATTGAAGAGGTGCTATGGGCGGAGCAGAATATTGTTAAAACAACTATGGAAACTATCCCTATCCGGCGTAGGCACTCGGAGAGTAACCCGACGTCTCTTCTTGCTTACCCTATCATAAAGCCGTATATCCGTTGCTTTGCTACGCATATAGTCCTGCACAGTAGTGATGTAAGGTATACTATAGAACACAGGTTTATCTAAATTTGAACAAAACCAACCGATTAGGTTAATCAAATTGAGCAAATTGACTATGTTACTATGAAAACGGGCTACTTTTTACAGGCCAGGCTACTCTATTTGTGCTGATTCATCTTGTTATTATCGTCATGCCTAAAGTCTTCTGTATCTTAGGAAAACCAGGACATTTAATTTGCAAATGTTTGAGAGTTTTGAAAATTTAAATGGAGTATGTGTTTAGCAGTGTTAGAAAAGTAATTTCCATATTGATAATTCGATAAAATATTATAATCTAGTAGTTGCTAATTTTAAGAGAACATTTGATAATTATGTCAAATAAGTAATAACGATATTGTAGCTAGAGCTATAAATGTATGGTATAAAGTTGCTTAGATCTTTGTTGGGCTTGTTTGAATTGTATCAAGATATTGAAATTGAAACATAAATTAAAATATAGCTCCCAACTTTCGGAATCGCTGCTGGGCGGTGGGCCCCCAAAACCCACTAAACC
Organism: Phoenix roebelenii; assembly: GCA_025769935.1. Taxonomy (NCBI): domain Eukaryota; kingdom Viridiplantae; phylum Streptophyta; class Magnoliopsida; order Arecales; family Arecaceae; genus Phoenix; species Phoenix roebelenii. Next base: position 16,382,762 of record JAOXJJ010001100.1, read on the forward strand.
AGGTCTGGGTAATGGTGGCTACCCCCTTATTTTGTGATTGACTGGTTTTCCTTCCCATTTCCATGACAGTTTTATCTATCTTCACCTTGAAAAACGCCCACTACAACACCCTCTACTTTAACGCAGTGGCAACAAACTCTATGAGTCTTTTAGTTGGTTACAGGGTTTCAATCTTGGATTCGAGAAAGCTTGGGCCTCTTTTACTTTGAAATGTTTTGTGATTTTAACTTTTGGTATGTCAGTATTCCGTGAGTACCATAACAACATAATGTTTTATGTCCCAAACGATGCATGCATGCATGGTCTGTGTGGCTCATGGCATTAATATTTGCAACTGTAACTGAAAAGTAGTATAGTACAAGGTAAAATCTGAAGTCTATCTGTTCCTGGAATGCCCTTTTTATCACCGAAGCATTCATCACCGAAGCATTTGTTGCCCTTCGTGGTGGATCCCAGGCGCAATTGCAAGCTGTGGAATTAAATGCCACTTGTACATGTGGCAAATGGAGAGCTCTGCGCAAGCAGAGCCTTCATGTTAGTGTTTATATATACTAGATGAGCAACTATCCAATGTTGTCTTTTGGAAGAAATATGGTACGCATGCATATGATGTGTTTAAGACTGTAATTTTGCTTATTGTAAATTATTTTTATCTCTATTCTCTTCTTTGATGATAAATGATGAGAGGATATGTATTCTTTATCATGCGATTAGCTTTTTCATGATTCCATCTTCTATGTTTATTGAGCTTTCTTGTTTGATGTGTATACATTTCAGAAAACAGTATGTTGCATGCCCTGATGACAAGACATTTCGCTCCATGGCAAGTTTGTATAGTCGTTCACATTACAACATGTCTTTGAGCAAAGAATTTGAAGGAGGGATTACCAATGGGGCTCTTTGGTATGGCGGAGTTGCATTGATTCTGAATTTCTTTTTTTCTTTATTTTTAACACTTCATGTTACATGCCTCTCTTATAATTATTTTTGAAAAACTTGCTCTTGTTCTTGTGTTACTTCTCTGAACTTGGTCTCAGAAAATGTTTTTTTAGGTATCCTATCTATGGCGGTATGCAAGATTGGAACTACATACATGGGGGCTGTTTCGAATTAACCTTGGAAATTAGTGATGACAAATGGCCTAAAGCAAATGAGGTTTGATTGTTAATGAAATCTTCTGCTATTGCAGCGCTTACTACGTTTTCATCATCAACGACATACTTTTCTGGACCATTTTCATGATATCGGTTAAACCTGTGTGACATTCTTTCTCATGCATTATATTTTCTTGTGAATATTCAAAGTCTTGGCAATATTTATTTTCCTTCATTAGCTAACTTAACTTTTTGCACTCTCATTTACAACCAAAAATACTTGAATTTGCATGCATATGAAATAGTCCTACCCTGTTTATGGAAAAGAACCAAGATAAAGCATTGATAACATCAAGTTACAGATAAAATTGGATAGTATTGGCAGTTATTGATTCAATTACATGATATATCGATCTTTTTCTCATCAAAAAAATAATATTATCAATGAGACTGGATTTTACTTCAATGTCTTTGTAAATACATGTTATCTATCGTGGAGGTTAAATCTCAACCTTCAATGTAGGAAAGGGTAAATTTGGTATTTTCACTTTTATCAATTCAATTGGTTAAGAATTTTAAAAAACTTAAGGGATTCTCATTAGTGCTGTACACTTTCAAGAAATTAGATTTGCTTTGATTCATGATAATATTATTCTCTATTCCTTACTATATGGTAATAGCATGGTCTGCCGTATTGGTACGTACCGGTCCGGCCTGGGACCGGTACCGGATCAGCGTAGGATCCGGTACCGATAGCTTATCGTTGGAGAACCGGTATGGGACCGGTACGTACCGGTCCGGGCTGCCACCGGTACGCCGACCAGTACCGGTACGGTGGACCATGGGTAATACTCTGGATATACCATGAAAGAGGAGCAAATGAAGCTTCAAATTCCTCCCTTTCAGGTAGAGATCCACCTACCTTTTATTCTCTCTCACTCTCCCCCCTCTCTCCCTTTCCCTTTCTAATCTCTAGTTCTGAAGCCCAGTTTTGTTCTCTTTCTCCATCCTTCCAAATGGAGGACATTAAATCCCTTGTTCTATAAAATGATATGATACCAATGTTCTGAAACTTGCCCGGCCATCGACTTGTTTTGGTGTTCAAGACCCGTTAACCCGTGACCAAGGATTCAAGTCCCGGCGGGATGTCTCGCGGGACACCGGGGTGGGGTACCATCCCATGTGTCGGGACAAGATCGTTTGCCCATTGTCCTCGTAACCTAATCGGCACATCTTGGGACGTCCCTTATCCCAATTGTCGTAACGGGGCGGGATGGCGGTACATCCCATCCCATGGAAAAACTGAGATAGCCCCGTCCCATGGAATTTAAAACCTGCATGTGACATCATAAATAAATAATTAAATAAATACTAAAACTAGTAGAAATATTTAAAAATCTAAATATATAAAAATAATATATATACACATATATATGTAATGATAATTATAGTACATGCTTCCACCTATGACACCATGCACTGCTTTTAGACCATCCTTTAACCCCTTCCCTTTTGTTCATGATGCTTGCCACCCTCTAGAGGAGTGGAGCCAACAGATGTGAAGAAACAATGATTTTATTTCTTCAAATTGAAAACTTCTGCCTCAACAAGGGTGAGAGCATCCCTTTATATACACAAAAACTATAAGTGGATTCCAATTGATTTTGGAGTCCGATGGTTAGTGGTTGGCTAAGAAAAGAAATAAAGTTAGATATGACTAAAGCAATTTGCTTTTATAAAGTAAGCAATTTGCTTTTACAAAGTAGCTATTGAAAAGAGAATTTTTTTTTGTCTTCTTCTGAGCTGAAGAAATAAGATGCTTTCTTCCTCTCGAAGTAAAGTTGATGTAGACATTGATGTTGACTAAAGTAGCTCTATTAAAGGGAGGTGTCCTAAAGTAGCCGAAAGTGGATTCCTTCTAGCTGAGGTTGTTGAAAGTAGATTCCTTCTGCCGAAAGTAGCTGGTGACTTAGAAATTGATTTGATGAGTCACGTCTTGGTCGGTCGACTCTGAGAGGATTAGTTTGAGTGTACTGGCTCTTTGTCTTTATCTGGTCTTGATTTGACTGCTCCTTTATGGGGTCCTGTGGCAAGGATTCTTTGCCAGATTTCTTCTATCTTGTCTTCTGCATTGGTGCACTGTGCTTCTTCTTCGTAGGAGTCTTGAAATTCTCCTGCTAAACATCTGTATTTATTGTTGTCTTCTGAAGTGGACGATGATGATGTCCTTGATTCAATAGATTTCATGGAGGCAGTTGAAGGTGCCTCGAATATGCAATAGAATTGCTGCTTCATATGGTCAAGGCATTTGACCATGATCTCTTCGTCGATGTCGTTGAGATGCTTTCGAGAGAACTTTTGTTTTAATTTAATAAATAATTATCATTTAAAGTCAGCTGATTGCTGAGTTATGGTATGTTTATTCATGCTCTATTAAGAGATTAAATTAGTTTTAATAGTGGTGATGATATCTTGTTTTTTTTCTCTGGGCATGCTCAGCCACCACTTATGTAAAAACTTTATTTTCAGCACAGAAATATTTTTTTTCTGGCTTCAAATTCTGCGGATTGGATCCATTTCCATATCCAAAAAATTTTGTTCTCGATAATGAAAATCATCCATCATTTTGTTGATAGTAGGATGATTGTCCACCCATTCTTCAAAATATTCGAATATTTCTTTGGGCAATATGTTGAGGTCTGGCTTAAAGTAAGACCACCATTATGGAACCAACCTGGAAGAAGCTTCTGTAACACGTCTGGATTGATCTACAGAAACCAAGAGTGCTTTCTCTTGGGGTTTTCATAAAAGAACACGTTAGTAAAAGCTTGGATATAGTCCCAGTAATTTGCTAGGACTGTATGCCCATTTACCTGAAATGGTTTATGATTCGGGTGAAGTCTTTATTCATTTGGTCTAATCACCTTGTGAATAGTGCATTTGCTGAAGTTGATGATGTTGCTTCTCATAGTATTATTATTAAAATTATGATTAATTTCAACAGAACTAGTTAGGTGTAAAATTGCCTTTATAACTACTCTGTTCTTCCCTTCGCATGAAGGATAACCCAATTCGTCAAAATATTTTTGACGTATGAGCCATGGATCATTCAGGTTATTAACATCATTATGATCAAGGTACATAATCATCTGCTTGGATTGCTTCTCCGAATAAGTACTGTCTAAGATATTTTTCTATAGTACTTTCTTCATCGTAGGGTTAGATGATGAAGTTGGCTGGAAAAACATTCCTTCCTTTACAGCATCAATTTGCTGTTGTTGGTCAACCTTCTTGTCCTCTTTTAGATAGGTCGCCAGATCCACCATTTGCGGATATCTTATGGAAAGTGCATTGGTACTGCGTCCCCTGCTCAAATGAGACAGATCATTCTCTGAACTCATGGAAAGTGCATTGGCACTGCATCTCCTGCCATATTGAGCAGAATTTCTGCTTCGATTATTATATGTTCCTCTGTGAGGAATCAGCTCTGCAAAAATTCTCTGATCAGAAAATCAGAAAAAGAATTTTCTTCAAATTTAATATATTCTATTTCAAAATCAAAAACAGACAATTGTGCCTGCCATCCAGCAAATATTTGCTTGGATGCTAAATTTTTAACATCTTTTTGTATAATTTGTTTGACTGCACTGCAGTCTATTCTCATCAGAAATTGCTGATTTAGCATATCACTCACAGAGGAACATATTATAATTAAGGCAAAACTTCTGCTCAATATGGCAGGGGACGCAGTGCCAATGCACTTCCTATGAGTTCAGAGAATGCTGTCTCATTTGAGTACGAGACGCAATGCCAATGCACTTCCCATAAGATATCCACAAATGGTAGATCTGGCAACCTATCTAAAAGGGGACAAGAAGGTTGGCCAACAACAACAAATTGATGCTGTAAAGGAAGGAATGCTTTTCCAACCAACTTTTTATCATCTAATCCTACGATGAAGGAAGTACTACAGAAAAATATCCTGGACAGTACTTATTCGGAGAAGCAATCCGAACAGGTGATTATCACCTTGATCATAATAATGTTAATAACTTGAATGATCCATGGTTCATACGTCAAAAATATTTTGACAAATTGGGTTATCCTTCATGCGAAGGAAAGAACAGAGTAGTTATTGGAGGCAATTTTACTCCTAATTAGTTCTGTTGAAATTAATCATAATTTTTATAATAATACTATGAGGAGCAACATCATCAATTTCAGCAAATGCACTATTCACAAGGTGATTAGACCAAATGAATGGGGACTTGACCCGAATCAGGGCAAACCATTCCAGGTAAATGGGCAGACAATCCTAGCAAATTACTGGGACTATGTCCAAGCTTTTACTAACATATTCTTTTATGAGAACCCCAAGAGAAAACACTTTTAGTTTCTGCAGATCAATTCAGACGTGTTACAGAAGCTTCTTTCAGGTTGGTTCCAAAAATGGTGGTCTTACTTTGGGCTAGACCTCGACATATTGCCCAAAGAAATATTCGAATATTTTGAAGAATGGGTGGACAATTATCCCACTATCAACGAAATGACGGATGATCAAATCTCCTCAGAATTATGTCCAATGATTTTCATCATCGAGAACAAAATTTTTTGGATATGGAAATGGATCCTATCCACAGAATTTGAAGCCAGAAAAAATTTTTCTGTGCTGAAAATAAAGTTTTTATATAAGTGGTGGATGGGCATGCCCAGAGAAAAATTTCAATATATCATCACCACTATTAAAACTAATTTATTTTCTTATAAGATCATGAATAAACATACCATAACTCAGCAATCAGCTGACTTTAAATGATAATTATTTTATTAAATTAAAACAAAAGTTCTCTCGGAAGCACCCCAACTGCACCAACGAAGAGATCATGGTCAAATGCCTTGACCATATGAAGCAGCAATTCTATTGCATATTTGAGGCACCTTCTACTGCCTCTATGAAATCTACTGAATTAAGGACATCATCATCGTCCACTCCAGAAGACTACAATAATACAGATGTTTAGCAGAAGAAGCCCAAGACCCCTACGAAGAAGAAACACAGTGCACCAATGCAGAAGACGAGACAGAAGAAATTTGGCAAAGAATCCTTACCACAGGACCCCGTAAAGGAGCAGTCAAATCAAGACCAGATAAAGACAGAGCCAGCACACTCAGACTGATCCTCTCAGAGTCGACCGACCAAGATGTGACTCATAAAATCAATTTCTGAGTCACCAGCTACTTTCGGCAGGAGGAATCTACTTTCAGCAACCTCATCCAGAAAGAATCCACTTTCGGCTACTTTCGGCGCCTACTTTGGGACACCTCAGCTTTAATAAAGCTACTTTAGTCAACATCAATGTCTACATCAACTTTACTTCAGGAGGAAGAAAGCATCTTATTTCTCCAGTCCAGAAGAAAACGAAGGAAAAGAGAATCCTCTCTTCAAAAGCTACTTTGTAAAAGCAAATTGCTTAATAAAAGCAAATTGCTTTAGTCATATCTAACTTTATTTCTTTTCTTAGCCGGCCACTAACCATCGGACTCCAAAATCAATTGGAATCCACTTATAGTTCTTGTGTATATAAAGGGATGCTCTCACCCTTGTTGAGGCAGAAGTTTTCAATTTGAAGAAATAAAATCTTTGTTTCTTCACATCTGTTGGCTCCACTCCTCTAGAGGGTGGCAAGCGTCGTGAACAAAAGGGAAGGGGTTAAAGGATGGTCTAAAGGCAGTGCATGGTGTCATAGGTGGAAGACGTTGGAGGATAACAGGGCCTGGATGGTGGTGTGCTTGGAGGGACAAGTCAATTAGTGAAGCAAGTGGGTATATTGGCATTTGGTGAAAGGTGTTTTGGAGTAAAAGGGTACTATCTTGGGTTGGGATTGGGATTTCGTAGCCCACTAACCCTGACTTGAAGCCTAGGCTTTTGGTATGAAAATTAGGCCTACTAACCTATTGGGTGTTGGGTTTGGGTTTCAAAATCAAGACTGATTTTTTTCCTGGTCCCTTTGGGGTGCAGGTTGAGCCACACCCTTAATGTGAAACCGGCGACAATCATTTATGCGTAGTTTGATGTATAAATATTCTACTGTTTTTCTTTTTATTCAGTCATCTTAACAACTAGATAGTTCCCCTCTCTGTCTCTCTCTTGCAAGCTTCCTGAGGTTCTTTCCTTCTATAATGAAGGTGGCAATTGAAGTGCTGATAAGCATCGATGTAATGGATAACGAGACAAAAAATTAGTTCACTCTCTTGTTCCCCTTGCCTCTCTACTTGTCCACCCTTGACCTTGCCCTCCTGCCTTGTCTTATGACCACGATAAGGCTCAGAATAACCTAACAATTATCCAACACAAATCTTGAAGATTGGTCAATAATCAAGTAGTCTTGATTTAGATTTGTGTTTTTATATAATTTGGTTTGGGTATGGATATGAGAAATCTGAGCCGAACTCATTGCATTATTATCCCTTACTGCATTTTGGTGTTGGGGGTGGGTGAGAGTTTGGATGGGGGTGTGTTTAGAGTTAGAGGGTAGTTGGCATGGAAAATAGGGCATTTAGGGGTTTGGAGGGAGGTATGTTGGAGGTAGATGATGAAGGTGTCAAGGGGTGGGGTAGGGTGGGGTGGAGTGTACTACTACCACCCATTGCTGTTCACCACTTGATAAAATACCTTCTACTGGGGCATAATGTGTTGTTGCAGCCCCAAAATATTGACAAAAGGAAGCGTGCAAGAGCGACTTAAGCTTTACATAGGGGTGGAAATTGGATGAGTCGGGCAAGGTTAGAGAACAAACTAGAATCAACATGAGATCCCAAAACCTGTCAAGAATTTGATTGATTGGGTCAAGATGGATCAAATCAGATTGATTGCGTTAAGCTGGATTTTTGAGTTTAAGAAATCACATTTTTCACTTCAGCATTTCATTGAATAGCTTCCGGGTCTCAACCAGGGACCCTATTTCACAAATCTACTGATGATCATCATGCATAAAGAGCATGCAAGGTACTTGGGGATTATTTTTTCTTCTTTTTTGTTAAATTATTTTGAGGAAATATGACCAACATTGGGGAATGGTGTTTTCATTAATTGCTCCTTGGTCAATGATAAAGTTGGAGAGTGAAAGCAGAGATGTTTAATTGCTTGATCAAAAGAAAAGAAAAGAAAAGAAACAAAACCTAGGTGCTTCACACTCTCATGCAAGGTATATTGTCTCGGTACCAGGCTTCGTACTGGTGCCATACTATCATTGTAGCGGTACTCCTGATATGAGGCCGGTTCGGCGTACCGAGTATCGGTACCGAATTGGTGCGATACGGTACGATATGTTCTGTGCCGCCCGATTTGGTATGGTATGGTATACCATGCTCTCATGCATAATAGGCTGGCCTAGTTCAATGTAGTAATCGAGCCCAAGTTTGTAACAACTCACCAAAACATCCTTTACAAGTTTTCCTAGAGTAGTCACTACTCTAGAGAAAAGTATATAATTGATTGTGATGGTTCTTTGTTATCCTGTGACCAATAGGAGATTGGCTAGCCTTTGAACAATGTTATTAATGTGGAATTGCCTTTTTTCCTCTTCGGTGTTTTTCTTCCCTTTCGATTGCTAGGGCAGAGAGCAATCTCCTTGTTGACATGATCTACTCTACAAAGTTGTTTTCTTGGAAGAGAGCAGAAGAGAAAATATAGACAGCCCATGTAACTATTTAAAGAGAGATTAGATGAAGCTAGAGGTACAACTATGTGAAACCAAAGGACAAACCAATGATGAGCCTTCAATGAGGCAGGTTGCAAGTTTGTTGCATGGATCTGGTCAATCACACCAAATTTCTAATTGGCCCTATGTGAATGGTAGCAAAAAATTAGTGGAGTTGAAGATTTAACCTCCATGTGGATAGGGCTTTATGACATATAGGTAGCCTATATATATTTTGAAGATTTATGCTAGTCAGTAATATTTTGAATGTTCTCGTAGATGCATTGTAGCAAGCTAAGGTTATGTGAAATTTCATTAGATTGAAAATAGCTATTTTTCACTTACTACCACTCCTTGAATGTTAAGAGGCTCTCATAGCCAAGATGTAGTTGTAGGCTTGGTAAGTATTAGTGATCTTAAAGTTTTTTTGTTAAAATTTGTTGTTCATAGAGCGGTTTATGCTTAATTTTTATTCAAATTATGGCACTTATATAAAAAGAATTTCTATTAATGGCAAAAAATCATTTATGCTGCACTTTATTGAGTACATATGCACGGGAATGGTGTTTAACCTTTGAAGTAATTTGCAATGTAGAAGATCTTCCTCTTATTTTTTTCCCCAAGAAGGTTTTGGAGATGTGTGATATTACTCAGTTAGCACTAGCACCCCCTCCATCCTAATTAGTGATGGAAAAAATAAAAAAAATGATTTTGAAGGAGAAAGAGAGGGAGAGGGAGAGCAATGAGCCAATGAGGTATTATCTAGTAATGGGGATGGTCCAAAATGGGGAAGAAAGTACAGGTGCTAGCTCACTCTCCATCTCTCATCAACCATGAGAATGAGCGATAGAGAGAGATAGAGATCAAGGGGGTCAGGTGATCTAGCGCCCCCGTGGCCTCCGCCACACCCCTGCAGCTGTTTCTCCTTCCTGCCCCCGCTTGCTCGTTGTTTCTCCCTTTCTTCCTCGGCTCCAGCGCATACTGGTTTTCACGGCGGAACCGTATTGGTAGGCCATTGGAGCGATCTGGTAAGGGCTGAACCGGCTGGTACGGGCCGGTTCAGCATACCATACTGAGAAGATGGAGTATGGATTTGGAGGGGAAGATTGGAGGATATGAAAGCCCTTCCTTGGAAAAGAGGATTTCATCTACCTATACCATAAGCCAGTCATTCTCTTACATGCAAATACTTAGAGCTTAGTTGATTTATATAAGGAAGAAGGTCAAATAAAAGCAAAACTTATATCTCCTTGAGAACTCACTACTAACTATTGTCTTCTTCACTTCTAGCTTTGGTAAATGACAATAGCTAATTTATAGCACCCAGCTTAAGAATTACGAAAACTTGCAATACCGTAGCTAGTACGGGGGAATCTGTGGCACCAACATAAAGATGACTCCACCTCTACTTTTATAAAAAATTTAGATAATGTTATATATGTTTGTTCACTCTTGAGTATATGGGTTCATGTTGTGTTGGTTGCCAAATGCTTTAGCCCAAGCTTGGCTGGAATTCAAGTCTGCTTGGCCCTAACACAAGCTATGGATCAAACTGCCAAAATGTGGGCCAAGTTCAGGGTTAGGTTCAGTGCTTCCTGCCTAATTTCCTCCCCTAGCTTTACCTTTCACCCATATGTTCATTTAGATTTGCCTTCGATGAAATTGGACCAAATATTTTTTGGCGCCAATTTTTTGGTACTAGATCCCTGCCTGAAATTTTAAAATTCAAGGTTTTGCATTACCAGTCCTTATTGGTCCCTATTGGCATTCGGTACCATACTGGTACGGAATTGGTATAGTACAAAGGCTTGATCTAGTACCATAGGAAAACATGGTATAGGTGATTTTCCAACATAGTGCAACTTTATTGTGTCAGTATAGGTGTGCATGCCAGCCGTGTCGTTCTGTATCGGTATGGTACGATACAGGACTTGGTAGCCAGATGGTAGATCTTTGTTTCATATTGAAATAAAATTTGATTAGTAGGTCATCAAACTCTATTCCGGTTCTTTGATTAGAACAAGAGGTATAATTCCATTTTCCAATCTTCCATGAAGATGATTGAAAACACCAACCAGGTTAGTTTAAGCTTTTAGTAGCAGAGAACTTCCACTTAAGGTGTTGTACAAGCTTCAGAAACTTGCCCCTGCACTCACTGCCTGAGTGTTAATTCTTTTTTTGGTTTAGAGAGCGAATGAGAGAGAGAGAGATCTACTTGTTTTTTGAGAAGATTATTATTCATTCAATAACTTTATTCTTTGATGACATTGCATAGACCTTGATATAGAGGTTTTACACTGGACTTAGCTATTGAAACACTCTAAACCATTCTCTTAAATAAAGCACATTTCATCATGTACAACGTGCTAAATCAAATCAGGAAAGAAAGATATGGGCTACCTGATAACTTTAGTTCGATAAGTTTAAAGTTTGAAGATTTCCCTCATTAAGCTACAAACAAAAACATATGCCATAATATGGAAATGAGGTGGGGAAATTTTTAAAGTAGAGTATAATTAAATCCGAAAATATTCTCCTAAGATTAAATCTGCTAATGCTCACACCATGATTTTTTTTTTTTAAGGAAAAAGTCTAATTGAGCCCTAACATAACTCTAGATCGAAATATATCAAACTAAAATCAATTAATGATGCAATAAAGACAACCTCAATATTAATTGATCTCTTAAAATCTAGCTACCAAAATGAGACATGGTGACAAATCAAATGTTTGATACTTTTCTTTCTCCAAAAAAAAAAGGAGAGCTGTAAGGATATAATCTAAGGCCTTGCTTCTCTCTTCTTGAGCTCAAATTCAACATTTTATCTTGTTCTTGAGTTGAGCAAGACCTTGTTGAAAGCCTATCAAACTGTTTCGAGATTCTGCATGCATGTCTGTATTTGCATGAACGTGTCTTTTATTGTGTGATAGTATCACCTAAATCATTCTTTCTTATTTTCTGTTAATATTATACTTGCAGCTTCCTGTCATCTGGGAGTACAACAGAATGAGCATGTTAAATCTTGTTGCTAGTCTTGTGAAGGTAAAATATTTGTTCTAACTTTACTGGGTTCTCTTTTATAGATGGCATTTCCACCATGATGTCATCATAAGGCTGTTATTACGTGGTACCAAAAACTGAAACTCTGCTTTTGTGTATTATAGCCTCAAAGTGCTGTTGGAATTGGAATGTTCATTAGTGGTAAAGATATTTGAAAAACTGACACATCCACCAATGCACCAGTGGGCCATATAATCCTTTACAGTTTTGAAATGTCAAAAACTTTTCACATTATATATTGAAAATATTAATAGCTGTTCACCTGTTTAGGCAACATTTTGTCACCAGTGTATAAGACAAGTGTTGGGAGAGGATGATTATGGCCTGTTGCAGTGCTGTTATTCTTAACTCAGCTTGAATTTCCAGTATACTGCTGATTAGATGAAGCAAAGCACATCTGTCTTTGAAATTTCAAACTCTTTCATTTGAAGTGGTTTTCACAGAAGTTGTCCGACAGGACTTATGCCATAAGTAGGGATAGCTATTATAACAGTTTTGGCCAACATCCTTTATGATATTAACAAATACAACAGCATAAGAAATAATAACTGCTGTCTCTGCACGGCAATCATTTTGCTAGGTTTGTGATGACCATTATTTGTACATCAATACCGTGATATTAAAATTGATCTTATAAAATAAATAACAATGTTATTATGTATATACAACAGTATTTTATTTGACTACAAAATATTCATAGTAAATGTTGTAGTATGTTAAAATGTTATGGTTCATAGTGATCGATTACAAGGTTTAAATTCTTCATACTGCAAGTACACCATGGTACGGCTAGTATATGCTGGTATGGTACGGTAATTCAATCCATAATCTGCTATAACTGGTATGATAGTCCTTAGTGGCTTTGAGGCTTAGCCATTACATGCAGATAGCAGTGTTATTGAAACAGTCATTGTCAATAAGACACTCATAATTCCAAATCTTTCTATAACATGTAATGGAGAGATGGAAGGGTTTTATCCTTATTATGTTACTGGGTGGTAAATTGGCAGCTTAGCAGGGCAACTGTATTCTTCATTGACTGGAAAATATAAGATATGTGTGTGGGTAGGCTTCTGAAGGAGAAGCCAGAAACCTGCAAAATACTAAATAATAAACTGTGCTGGGATATACTTAAAACAGCATGATTCATGATAAAGTTTAAATGTTCTTTTTTCAATTTCATGTATATTTACTTGGTGCCATTTTTTATGTTTCAGTTAGTATTGTTTTGTGTTGGGCTGTCAGATTTTTTGTTTGAATTATGTTAATCTTTCAGACAGGAGTTCATGGAAGGATATTTTCATCAGACAAAGGGCGTCCTTTACCAGCCTCCGTAGTGATCCATGGAATTGATATTAGAGTATGTCTCCTCTAATACTAAGGAAGAATTTGTGTTACTATGTTTTTCATCAATTTTAGTCAACTGGATCATTTTGGTCCAAATTGTTCGTGATAATGGTTTTTAATTCTTCTAATCATTGTGTATTACATCCAAGCACTTGGGCTATCTCATCATGTGGATTGTCGATTCTGTAGCTTAAAAGTTTTGTCTACGGTCAATCATGATTGGAGCTAAACAGTTTCAAGATACTGCATATTTTTGATAGGGTTCTCTTGTCCTCAGGGGTTGCGATTTTTGTAGAATACATAGAAGATGGAAGAAGGGTTCTAGATTAATCTAGTAGAATATTAATGAATGTCAGAACATTTTGTGGTTTCCAACCACTTGACCCATTTCTTTTCTGAAGGTGAATGCTAGCAGGACATATGGTGATTACCATCGCATGCTTGCCCCTGGGGAGAGGTATGAAGGTAAAATCTCCATGTAAAAGGTTCTTGTTTCATGTTAATCTGTTTTTCCTTGATATTGCAGCATGTATCGTTTTGGCAATCACCACAAAGATCACTGTCAATAATTTGATAATTGAAAGAGATATTTTTTAAGTTTTAGGGACTTAACTAAGTAGTTTTCCTCAACTGCTTTAAGCCTTTAACCAGCATTGCTCGTCTCTTTTAGTGATGAGAAATTTGAGCAACTTACCTTGTTGTTTAAGTTCTAATGGGGTTGAAAGTCCTGTTTTCACTTTCACATGCTGAATGCTCAAATACTGGATAATACATACTGATCTATCCAAATGCCTAGATGGTTTTATGTCTTTTGCCTATGATCAACAAAATATCACCAGATGGATCAACCGTCTTGTACTCTGGGGAGCAGTGGACTGTCTTGTTCCCATGTTCGGGCTCCTTCCAGAGCTCTAGATGAAAGAGTTATGCCTTTTTTGGTTAATTCTAATTTCGTAAACATTTGCCTGCCTTTTGGCAGTGTTGATGCTTATCATTCTCCTACTGCATGGTAGATTACCTTGTCAATGTGACCTGAATGGTTATGCAGAGAACATGTGGTGTACCATACGAAAGAATGCCTTGGCATGTTCCAGAAATACCTGCATATATGGACGCCCTAGAAACTGCTGGGAGCTCTTGAATTTTCAATTGAGATATTTGTATATTTGACATGGTGATGCTTAAGACCATATTTGATGTGTTCTCCAAAGATAAAGCCAATGATTTTGAAATTAGAACTCCAGCTATGAAACTCTTGATTTGCTCTATCTATATAACTTAGCAGCAGGAAGTGTTTGGTTATCGTGGAAACCTAATGAGATTGTGTATACTTTTCTTGCAGTTACGGCATCTATGCCTGGCTTCCAATCTAAAACTACACATATATTGCTGGAAGATGAGGCTATGAACTTGGATTTCATTCTGAGTCCAGAAGATTCAAGCAAACATGAGGAAGTCAGGAACGAATGTGATTGCACCTGTGATGGCAAGGACAAGCTTGAGGTCGTTGAGTTTCTAAGGGGGATTAATTTGGGGATATACCTTCTGCTTTCTGTGATGTTCCTCATTTTCTGCTGTCTGTTGAGGAGGAAAACAATGTTTAAGTTCCTAAACCGTAGACAATTTAATGGGTATAAAAGGTCAATTGTTGTGTAAGGCTTTGACAGAAACACGCGCATGTTGTAAATTATTTTTTTGGCTAGTTCAAGGCTATTTTGTTGCCCTATGGCATGCAATTTCCCTTGGGAACAGGCTTGATGGGATTGTTGTGTAAGACTTTGATAATAACATTCAAATGCTGTAAATTATCTTTTTGCTAGTACGAGGCATTAACTGTTAACCTGACAACTGGTGATACTCTGCTACCAAAAAAATAAAAGGCCAGTGCGATGCCATCACATTAAACCCGGCGGTAAATTTGATGAGATTTAAACCTCTGTGGGGACGCACAAGGAAAACAAACTGCCTTATCTATTTGGAAAATGCTTCAGATGTCTGCATGAAGTTCCCAGAGCTTGCGACAGCTGAGCTGGCAACTCCATAATTAATTGGCATGTTATTTATATAACTTAGCAAAAAAAAAAAAAAAAAATTGTGCGCACATAAATGGGGCCGCATGCATTACTCTATTTATTTTGTGAAAAATTACTTGTCATTTAACTTGTTTTACCCCATCTGATGAGATCAAGTTAGGTTGCCACCCTGTTTGTTTATTAAAATTTTGTTATCATTTCACTTTTTTTGCCATCAGATTAGATGAAGTTGGTTGCTTCTCTCCAATCAACAGCCAGCACATTGCTTGCGGGGAAAAACAAAGGGCAAACAGCCAAAGCAACTGAGTCACGGTTCATGCTGCATTATTTTTTTTATTTAACTGGTCTGCTAACATAATAAAATTTCCTGCTGCTTTCCGTAACAAATTTCAAAAGTTTTATTTTCTTTGTTGACAGAAATCATTTCTGTTCACAAGCACGGTCGAGAGTTGGCCAGCAGCATGTCGTGACATCTGAGCTTCACATTAGCTAATGGTAACCAACGTAAAAATAAAAAAACAAAACAAGGAATGTATGAGGCGACAAACATTGAATGATCCCAAATTAAAAGCATTCTTCTCACATATTTCTGGCTTTCTCCTTGGTGACCAAAGCACCCATCCGTTGCATCAACAAATCGAAGTCATCCTGCGACCTGATGAGGCTCAGACGAGTGTAGCGGTTATCCGCTCCAAATTTGTACCCTGCGCGGGAGATTATTCCTCCAGCTCTCAATACAGCATGGCAGTTCCTGTCTTCCTCCTCCTCGCACTTCAACCAAGCGTAAGCTGCCGAAAGGCCGTCAACCAGAATGACAAGAGAAATCATTAATACATGCTTTGGCAATGCTCGGGTCTAATTTCCATGAAAGCTATTAGCCATGATCGATGAAACATAAACATGCCGTGCAGGATGTTAGCTTAAGAATTTCAAAGGCGGATCGGAAAAAAGAGGGGGGAGAGCAAAGATAGGATCGATCGGATAGACGCCTTCGAGTGAAGAGAGGTAATTAAGAGTCACCTGGAGAAGGGTCCCTGATCTTTCCAAAGTAGTTGCAGAACTCAGGACGCATTTGTTGGAGGGAGAACCGGTGAGACGACGACACAAGCTTGTTCAATTTGTGCCACCTTTCCCTCATGGTACTAAATGCAAACCCAAAGATGCTCCCTGCCGCCCCTCTCTCTTCAGCCAGCATCGCTTTCAAGAGCTTCAGAATTCTTAGATGAGTATCCCTGGAAACACCCATCGTGTTGATTCCCAGGTAGCTCAGCATTCTCCTGTACACTCCTTCATCCTTCACGATCGCCCACCTGCCGAACAAATAAAGCATGAGACCGCCTCCTGAAACTCACACACATTCCTAGAGCAGAGTCTCCGATGCTTTTACCCGAATCTGCTGCCGGCGTGACCTGTGACCTTGGAGATGGTGAAGAGCATGAGATCGCCATCACCCGGAGCTTTGACTGCCGAGTAGTGAGGCCAGTAGTAGGCGTGGTCGTAGATGACGGATGAACCTTGAAGAACTGGTTGCTGCAGGCGCCCATCTGGGTTGTTGGGAGATGTCACAAATTCGATAAAATTTGCCGCAACTTCTCCACCCATCTTTGACGTGACTCCTTTCCATTCATACGCTCGGGAGTTGAAGAACTCGGTCTGCGTCCTATAAACCTGAACGTCGAAGACAAGACCCAAGCAGCCATGCCATTAGGAAGGAACTTTGAGACATCGTTAACAGTCATACTGGAAGGTGATTAAGATGGAGAGGCGACCGTATAGTAGGGAACGGATGCAACAACGCTGGCAGGTGATGATGCCGAGCTGTTGGGAGAAAGAGCATGGACTGCTGCATTGATCAGCTGCGTGGATCCGGCCCCAAAGACGATGAATCTCCCATCGGTGATTGCATTTCCTACATGCGAATGCAGTCTTCGAATGTGTCTCTCGAGTTCGATGGAGATGAAGTTGTCACCATCTGTTTGGTAGCTCATGCGGTGCCAACCGGCCACAACAACTGCACTGCTCGCTGCATGCTGCCTCCAGTATGGTTCCAGGAACAGGGGATCGCCACTGCAGCAGTCAAATAAATAGCGTTTATGAGAAATGAACAATGCGAAGAATGACAAGGCCAACAATGATAGAAAGATGATGATGAATCTTCTATTGTAGACTAGGATCATCTCTCTCTTCCTCTCTGCACACACACACACACACACACACACAACATATATATTGCTTTCATCATCAAAGCAAGTTGCAAAAAGCCTAGCTAGGTGCTCTTTTGATCGCCAACTAGGAAGAGAATTACATTACATCTAAATCAGGAGAGGCTCTATATCATTATTTCTTCTGAATCTGTGCAAACTGATATAATTGCACGCCAAGAAAAAAAAAATGCATGTTGTAATTGTTAACTTTGAATGTCAAACTTTTTGCGTGCATGACTGATATGAAACATGTTTGCTTCTTATTTAACACCGTTTCCTGTAAGCCTAAACAATAAGATATCAATCTTACTTGGTTTCCTCTGAACATTGAAAAACTAGTGCATGATTTTGCTTAAGATAAATAGGTAGATAGATAGGTAGAGAGAGAGAGACTTAGTTTATAGGCAAGACTATAAATTAAAGATATTCTATTGATACGTGTAGCGATGTAAATTCGAAAAACTAATGTGAGAAATTTATATAGACATGACTATAAATTAAAAGATATCTTACTGATATTCTTATTGATTGAAATGCACGAGTTTACGATCGAATTCAAGAGCATAATTTGAGATTCTGAAATGTTTTAGGGTGCACACAGCACTGAAATGGATTTTCCTTAGTTGATATTGAAAACAAGGAAAATTCTATCCATCTAATTGAACACCAAGAGGCCCACCTTTCAGCATCAGCAGCGCAACCCTGCACAAACTCCGAGCAATCTTGGCCTCTATAGCATGCATTACACTCACAGACATGTTTGCCATCGACGAGAATCCCGTCCACGAAGGCTGATCCATGCCCGGAACACGAGAGAGCTGCAACAGCTTCAGCCTCTGTGGCTGCTCTGCTGCTCCAGCTTAGCTCAGGCGATTGGAAGAGGGCTCTCGAGATGAAGAAGAAATTCAAACATGGAGAACATAGAAGCAAGAATAGACAGAAGAGGTATTTGAAGCTGTAGGCCTTGGTAATATTGGACTCTTTGGGCCCTTCTAGCAGTTTAGAGAGGTGGGATGAATCCATATTTATTTGTTTTATTTCCATTAGTTTTCGAGTTCTATGAGGTCCTTTTATGTTCGAAGCTTTAGCTTGCGTGGAACAAACACCAATCTGCAAAGAAACCATTCAACACCCGGAAACTTTGAGCAGGTGCCCATTTTGAATACTAGATTAGGAATGACCACTTTGATGAAGCACCAGATCAGGATCGTTGACTGGACCCAATAATCTTCAGATCAAGGCGGAGGAAATGACGGCCAATAAACTAAAGCAAAAGTCAGCATCGGCACCATTAAGGCTGTCATCTGCTTTGTTTCAGGAGGCACAGATGATAATAATATGATTCGCTTCTTGGTGCGGTTTCTTTGACCAATCTTTCTGGTTTACGTTCTCAAATTGTGTTCGCAGGTCATGAATGACGATAACCATTAGTATTTCAAAATAGACTGCAGTTCAACCCATTGCTTCCAACTTGCTGCATCTTACGGGAAATTGTAAGCTTTGAAAAGTATTCTATGAAGACGCTAAAAAAAATCAATTGCAATGTAAGAACAACCTGGAATTGAGTGGAGATGGCAATTTCTTTTCTTCCGCTGCTGCTTTTTTTTTATTTTGTGTGTAGAATATTGTAAGTTTTGAAAAGCATTGATGCAGGACAACTTACCAATGCAATATACTATGATTTCAGAAATCAGTAAGCATTCACAAGAGTAACTTAAAATTTAATAGTTGCTGATTTTTACTTCAGTTATTCAGAGTTAAAGTACGAGATTAATCAATTTAAGAGATTAGTTTACAAACAAGTATTATAGTTGTTCTGATCCTAAAGTAATCTGATCGTGGGATATTGAGAAACTTTCCATTGCTAGGGTGTGCTAATTGAATAACAATGATTTTTAAAAGGGTTGGTAGGATGGGTATGGAAATGAATGAATCTAAGTTCTAAAATTTCAGCAGCAAAGTAAGTTTTCAATGGTATAGATTCCATGCAAGAGAACTTAGAACATAAATCAGTGAGCAAATCCAAGAGAAGCAACTTATCACCTGTAGGGAAGAAGAGGATCAGAAACCTTCGTTGGTGGATCCTCAAGCGATGACGAAGATGAAGTTTGCGGAACAGAAAAATCAGCAAGCTAATTTGCTGAATCTGAATCGGTGCGCATTAGGGATGAATGCCAATGAGATGATGGACGGTTGAATGATGACCTGCAGAGGAGGGGTTGCTGCTGATGCACGAGCTAATGCTAGATCTGAAGATGGAAGGCTCAGATCTGAAGGAAGAAAGGATCATGTGCGGGCAAATGAAGGAGGAATCCTTTAGAGACTAGGGCTCCTAGTTTGAAGTGGATTGGGTTGGCGTGAGATGGTGGGCGTGAGAACTTCCTTGCTAAACAAAGGGTCCTTCTTAGATGGTTCATAAGATGAAACCATGGGAGAGGCCTGTGGGAGAATGAAGTCCTTATTGTTCAAGAAAAACCTCTTTGTGGTTGGAGGCGCTTGGAGAAAGATCCTATTCCTATTTGGATTAGGATTGCTTGTTAATGGGACGCCTTTGACGCAGATAAATCTGATTCTTTGTTGGAGCAGGAAGACACCAAACTAAGAAAGAAGGTTGAGAGGTGTGGGAGAAGAGAAGAAAGAGGGGACCACCACAGCATGAAGAGAAGGAGAAGAGAAGCCACACACGGCCGGAGAAGGAAGAAGAGAAGAGAGAAGGAGGCGGCTAAAGATAAAGGAGTTTTCGTTCGATCATCAATTGCCCAAAGAGAAAGGCCTTACATAAAGTCAAATAATTGATAATAATCACATAATAAAGTAACAACAGGTTGTTCATGCAAAAACTTGCTTTTACCTTAAAAAAATAAAAGCAATGTACAGGAAAGGATGCAACTATGCAGACAAGCCTATTAGACCAAAAAAGCCCATGAAGCAGGAATCATTGGCTTGAATTTCAGAAGCAAAACTAAGCCCCAACAGAACAGGGAGTGGTGTAAACAGATGATAACATCAAGTTCCGACCCTCAGCAATGATAAATTTAAACAAAACACCAGCGAATATTGGTAGCTTCCAAAGTACAAGGAAAAACCACATTATTTAATTGCCGGTCGCAAGAAAGCATTGATCAGCTAAATGATCTTTGTTGTTCAGTATCCCCAGTTGTCATTACGGATTTCATCATCAAACTTCTTCTTGAGCTCAGGGTGCTTCTCGAAATACTCATCAGCCGTCATGGTGCTAATCTTCTTCTGCACGGGATATGAGGTTTATGAGAATCAATCACATCACAAAGAGCACTGCAAAAAACTGATTATAATCCAAAAAACAAAGTGGTTGGTGTAACATGGATTCAAGCTATTCTTACCTTCATCTCTTGAACCTCAACAATTTCCTTCTCCAACCTTTCTGACTCCTTCAGAGATTTTTGTTCTGCTTCTTTCAACTCCACCAACTGAAGATTAAAAATATATATATATATTTGTTGCCTCTTTTTTCAGAGATATAGATTGGGAGAAAAAAAAAATAAAGGACAGTAAGGTAGACTATCTCACCAAAGCATCAAACTTGGGCTTGTATTCTGGAGTCACAGTGTCAACATACTTGGGGATCTCTATGCCTACAAAAGGATGGCGTTTGCATGAACTCATTAGTGCAATAAAAGATGAATCACCAATAAAACTGCAGATATGCATGAGACAAGAATAAATTAGTAAATTGTGATGAGTCTAAATAGAAATGCTTGGCGATTCATAAAGCCAAGCCAAATAGTTGGGACAATGCTTCAAGTTTAATCAATTATGGTTGTGGTAAATTTCCACTAACATATAGAGTGAAATCTTATGGCACATCCATCATATTACTGAAATGAACCTCCAAAAATGAAAGGTAAATTAAAGAACTTCTTAGTTGTTGGGTTCAGACCATCAAACCCATGAGTTCTCATCCAAGAATCAAGCCATTGATCAGACAGATAAAATCTGAACAGATACTTCTTGGTTATTTTATCTTGACCCAAAATATGTTAGGCTTTTAGTACAGTAAATTCTAGAAAGATGGCATAACTCTTGGCATTAACTTCCAGACAAACGAAATGTTTAGGAATCTAATACCCTCAAATTGCTGAAGAAAAATAGAATATGAATCTTTGAGACCAGATCAGCAGTAGGATCAATCAATCAAATCCTGTTCAGCATCCAGTATGGAGTGAAAAAACTGCTCTTAAATATTCTGATGGGATAAGCAGCAGACCAACTTGATGGTTGCCCATCTAGACATAGAAGATTGTATGCAGTTTATGGATAATAATGAAATTTTCCAGCTCATAAAATGTGGAATAAAAATTAACTAAAATCTGTATATTATAGATGATCCAAGCACTACTAATACCTACTAACATGATAGTTAAACGTTAGAGGCAAACAATATTCATACTCCAAGCACTACTAATACCTACTAGAGCTTCCATCTCTGAGACGGAAAGAGAGAGAGGGGAAATACAACAAAGAAGCAGATGAAAGTGGAGCCATACTGTAAAACAGGTGGCTGGCTAGATTTCTTCTCTGACAGAATTATTGTTTTCCCCTTCCAGACCAATCAAAAATTTGTTGCACACCATAAGTTTCCAAATGTGACCTTCCAGATTAACTGACTTAACTAATAACACTTTCTTCTACAATTAGGCCTCTATGCATTTCTAAAATTAGAATTTCCCCATTCATTTCCACATAAAGGCCTGTAACTACTTCTAGAACATGTCAAGTTCTGACTGTACGGCGACTATCACTTTCAACCCAAACACATTACATGCTCAGAAGATGCTCCACTTGCCAAACCTGCCAAAAAGAAATCAAGAAGAGTATTAGGCATATCTCTCCCCTTTCTTCATCAAGATATTATGTTGTCCTCTCCTGAGCCTCCCTGAAGACTAGAGGACAATGATGTGCCTTCCTCCGCAAAATTCATAACAACCTCCGACAAATCATCTTCTCAGACAACCTACCAGTTCTGGAATGAATAATCACCACCATCTACTATGCACTGAGGTTCCTAAGACAGCATATACCAATCTTAACAAGTCAATTCCTGACAAGTTAAAGCTAAAGCCCTTTTCAAATGAAGTATTTTGATGTCCACATTGGTCAATTCTTTAAAGAACTTATAACACATTCACAACATTTGCTTTCCAAGATATGCCAGATATGCCTATATCCCAAATAAAACCAGTGAGCAGGTTGCCAACTAGTCCCTAAATTGCGTTGAGGCAGGCCCTCGATCCTAATGAAAGTGATTTTAGACAGTAAGACTAGTGGGTTGAGGTTATCCTCAATGTGGCATTCTCATAAGCATTGTCAGAACATTTGGCATCATACCAAACATAAAACCATTATAAGTATCCATCAAGACAAACTACTTAAAACCTTAGAGGACATTTTTACATATGCATGGAGGGACAAAAGACAAATGATTACAGAAACTGAATTTGAAATAACTTTGACATATTTAGTCATGGATAAGTGATTGATAATTGCAAAGTTTCAAGCTTCATATTCAACATCTTATCAAGATTTTCACATGTAAGGCAGATGAAATACATGTAGAATAAGACATTTCTTCAATTTCATAGTTCTTTATAATCTAAATATTTTCTCTTTACCAGGGTTATTATGAGAAAAATATAATTGTATGTGTGTGCATGTGTTTCTCATTCATGCAGAGGTGCCATTTATTTCATTTCCATAACTTGCTTTTCTCATATATGACCTATCATTGTGGGGTTATATATTGTCAAGTTATACATACATACATACATACATACATAGAGAGCCAAGGTTTCTGATGCCATGTCATAAACCATTCTAGTGTCTAGAAAAATCGACACTTCTAGACATGACTTTTAATATTCAAGTGCTTCATAACCCACCATTTAATATACTCATCTTGAACTTCAAATTTTTAGCATAATTTTCCATTTGCAAACTCAATTTATATTATTTACTGGCTGCTATAAGCATTACTGTCCTCTTATTTGTGAATTGGAATCTTGAAGTTCCCATTGCCAATTCTGCAGACACCATCTTTGGTGCCAAAGCCCATGCACAGAAATGTCCTTTAATTGAATTCATGCCATTGTTATTTCACCTCAAGATACTCTTATATATCCACTGAAGCTGAATTATCTCCCACATCATTTATGCAGTGAATGTACCTACTTTTCTCTTCCTAGATTTTACTGTATAAAGAGAAACTGAATAACAATTTAGTGACCTTAATTCTGTACAGCACAAAAATATAAGCTAAATGAATTGCATCTATATCCAGATATTATCAGATATCCATCCAGATTTGTTTCTGTAATTGAATATATCCAGATACAAACACAAATTACAACATCTGAACTGATATCTGTGTCCATATTTTGTACCTAGCAAAGAAAAGCAAATATGGATATGGATATACCAACATCCAATCCATATCCAAATATCTGATTCCATCTACAATTCTATTTAGTTTCATTGAGCTGTTATAAACTTAAAATGAAAATAAGTGATAGTATCAACAGATCTTTGGTTTAATCTTCTGTTCGTACAGTAGCATTTTTGATTTAGTGGATAGCATCCTCAATAATAATCAGTTTTTCACTTCAAAACATGCTAAGTAACTTTGGAGAATTATTAGGATCCATAGAAAAGGTCAGATGACTAGATGAAGGCAATTATATCTTCAAATATTTATTTTAGGAATAATAAAAAAGGGAGGCTTACATACTTAAAAATAGTTAAATTAAAGTAGAACAATAGTTTTATCCATAAAATTTAAAATCCAATTTATATCAATATTTTTCAATACCTGATTCATATCTGAACTTGTCTATGGTTACAAATTTTAGCATCCATCTAATATTCATACC
Organism: Phoenix roebelenii; assembly: GCA_025769935.1. NCBI lineage: Eukaryota > Viridiplantae > Streptophyta > Magnoliopsida > Arecales > Arecaceae > Phoenix > Phoenix roebelenii. Next base: position 16,407,106 of record JAOXJJ010001100.1, read on the forward strand.
CGGATTCATATTCGATAAACAAAGCAGATAGAGATATGGGTCTACTAATATTCTATCCGTATTCAATCTGTTTTCAGCCCTACTTGCATCCATATTGTATGTAAGCTTAAATATACATATAGATTTTCATAAAATGCCAAGTTTATAATGTAACAACCAGATTTCTTGGTTACAACATGAAAACCATAAGGCTATCTCATGAAATGAGAATATATCCTCTAATCAGATACCAGTAACGAGAAACTAATTTTCCGATGTTCCATGAAGATTATATGTATGAAGAAAACATACTCTCATAAGCCTCTTTATACATATCCACCAAGCGAGATCCAATTCCTTTTCTATAATATTCCCAGTCAATGGGTTCAGGTTCCTACATGAGTAACAAGAGAATAACAAGTAATAGTTGTCAGCCTATTATACATGCAAGCTAGAAATTAATATACATGAAGCAAAGAGGACAATGCCCTGTTTCTAGAGTTGGAGAGAGAGAGAGAGAGAGAGAATCACATCTACATTTCAAAAGTAACCTTACTACTTGTCAAACTAGTTATATAATCAATGAACTAATTAAAATAAAGGGAATATATGTGCCTGAGTAACACTGATGCGTATGGATATACCATCATTGAACTACAGATGGCAAAAGAAGCATAGTATCATGTTCAGCATCCAGCTAATATTCTTGAGAAATGTTGGACCCTTGAAAAAAACTAAGATGAGTATGTTTGTGTGAGATCTCATGAGCCTGTATACTTCACATAAAATAATGTTAATATTTAGATGCTGGCATACATAAGCCTGAAGCTCATGGTCAAAGGTCCCTCTCCCTCTCTCTCTCTCTCTCTCTCTCTCTCTCTCTCTCTCTGACTGTAAAGAATATATGGATGCAAATTTAGTTGGAAAATTACAGGAAAAAAAAAACAAAATATTGCACTGGTAGAAAAAAAATGACTGACTAAAAAAACTGTTTTTGTTTGCTCTCTCAAAAAGCAGAAAGAAAAACAAATGAAGACAGTCCAGTGAAACAAGAATAAAAAATATGGCTTATTTTCCCTGGAGTATTCTACAGAAAAGCACAAGCACGGAGACCAACCGTGGATAGAAAATCAGGACTTGTGGGAAGACCCGGTTTGCAAAAGGCCTGATTTGCTTTTCTTTTTTCTGTCAGTATACGAGTGAATCAATATATATATATATATATATAGGTTTCGATCGTGATGGTTAATACAAGTAAGCCAACAGTGGACCAGGTTAGCAAGGACCTTTTACCTCTATTTTTAAGAGATTTGAATACGGCATGTGTCACGCCCCGGATCCGGATTCGTGACACGGCCGTACTATTGCCGACTACTGCCCACAATAGCACGCAGCCTCGTACATGGTCAACAGATAGTCAAAAGCAGTCAAACTTACA
>JAOXJJ010001100.1:16408622-16429870 GCA_025769935.1 Phoenix roebelenii
TAAAGAAAACTGGGCCCAAACCCCTAGCTGGGCCTATCTCTCATTGGGCCTAGTAGGTTATGGGCCCGGACATTACAGCATGAATCGGTGTCGAAAAAATCACTTTTTGTTATCCTTGAACACAAAATATCACAGCATCTCAAAAGCATACTTTCGGAAGTTTGTATTAAAATTAAGTTCTCGGACCAGATCATCCGAGCACAAGCATCTCAACTGGCCACGATCAGAACACCGTTTCAAGAAATACATCGGAAACAAGAAACGGGAGCGCTATGGAAGAATACAGCGAATCTAGGAAAGAAACCCTAGATCCCAAAGCATTCATGGAATTGAAAACAAGGAAAGAAGGAAGTGACCGGCTGAGATTACCTGGCTGAACTTGGTCTGTAGGGTGTGGTTCACCTCGTCGAAGGCGCGGCGGAGGTTGGCGAACTCCTTGCGGGCCTCCTCGGAGACGAGGAGCTTCGCCATGCCCTCCCAATCGATCGACTTGGTGGCCTTCGCGGCCGTCTCCATCACCTTCTTCGTCCCGCTCCCGCTCATCCTCGCTTCCTCTAGTTTTAGTGGGGAAGGCGGCGTTCCTTCTTCGCCTCCGCGATCACTTCTTCCAATCTTGAGGGCAGGGGGAGCCCGAGGACATGGCAAGGGAATGGATGCGGCTAAAAGAAGGCTCAAATGGGCCGGACTGGGGTCTCGGCCTGGTCAATATACTTTGTGGACCCCGAGAGCCAGCCCGACCAACACTGGCCGGCCCACAAAACGATGCGCAGCATGGGCTTTTAAGAGTGCGAAAGGGCTCATCGGTCGATTCGACCTGTAATTAATATTGGAATCCATATAACTCGGTGCAAGTTTGATACTTTGAGAAGAATTGATCAAATTCCCTCCCGTCCTCCTGATAAAAAAATGCAGTGAATCTATGAGTCCTCCATCGACATTAGAGAATTTGGTTGACTCGAGTAAATCCAGCTAAAATGATCCACGTATTCCTGCTCACTTTAGGTTTGATTAGCTATAATTCTGACTCAATGTAAGAAATTTGCAATGTCCAGCAAACAAATCTGATAGCTAAGGAATCATTGCTGATTGTCCTTGAATGGCTCTCCATGCAAGTTTAATGAATCTTTCAAGTGCAATCCTGTCTTGCTCGCTAACCTAATCAAATCTGCTGTAGCATAATTTTGTGCAAGTCTATAGTGGATCAATCTTGTCTCAATCTATCCTTTGTACATGCGTCATTGAACCTTTTGATCATAATGGCTACCCATTTCCTCCCATTCCCTCTGGCCTCTTGTACCTATGCCCAATATTAGCGCATATCCCTTATTGCTTTTAGATAAAGTCCCTCTGCTCGACGCTTTCTCATCTTAGTAGAATTTATCAACCTGACATAGATAAAATGAGATCTAATGACATATATGATACATACCATGGGCATGTAGACTCTTATCATGTAGCCAACTGTTTTCTCTAACTTTCTTCATGCATCAGAGGGCATTTTTGTTTCGTTTGTATGCATAGTTGTGTATGTATTTCTTTGTTTTAATACAAGAGATGGGTAAATTGAGTTTTCAAATTTGGCCTGAGTTCCCTCTGTAATGGAATACTCTTTTGCTGTGCTTTGTTGCAGCATCATATACTATTCAATTTTGACACCATATAGGAAAAATTTCATCCTACAAAACTGTACATGGTAAAAATCACTACTATTATAACTCCGTAACAATTTCAAGAATTCAAACCTACTTTGCTCATCATTAGGGTTCCCTCCTTGTTAGAGGATATTTATCGAACTTTGGTTCTTGTGCAGCTCTCTTAATCTGCTAAACAGTTTGATCTATGATTGTAACCAACGTCGGTAGAACCGGGCACTGGGCACCTACCCGACGGAATGAATCGGTACGGGCCGATGCCGTGCCGGGCCGGGCCAGTACCGATACAGTAGAAGACTGGCCTCGGCCGGCCTCTCTCTTCCTCCCTTTCCCTCTTCCTCTCTCTCTCTCTCTCTCTTTTCTTCTCCTCTCTGGTGACACCGTCTCAATTTCAATATTGGAGACGTTCCAGTTTGCCACCAGTACGGCCTGAGATGCCCCAAATCGGACGGTCCGGGACCATTCTGCAAGACTTGATAGTAACATTTACTCTATAAGAGTTCTGTGCATGATTTTGTGCAAATGTTATTTGGCCTGAGTCAGCTTTTTAAGATAATCCAATGGTTGATGCTAAAAATAAGGCTCTTGTTAAACTTAGTATAAACACATAGTTGTTTTTTTTTTGGTATAATGACGGCTCACACACGACGGGTGTGGATGCGGCCAACAAAATCAGAAAACAAAAGACTACATAAGGGCTCCGACACAGAGCCGCGTTCCATGCAGATGAAACCTTCAAAGTGGGGAGTCACAAAGGAAGCAACCAAGTTGGTAGCACTATTTACCTTTCTGTAGACCTGTGTGGCCTGGTAAAAGCCACACTCTTCTAGTAATCTACGAATGTTATGGAGCAGTGGCAGTCCTTGCCTACACGTCTTCGGCCCGGATCCACTAGATTACCGTGGTCGAATCTCCCTCGAGAAAAAGACGATCCGCGCCCAATATCCGCCTGGCATAGAAAATACCCTCTCAAGCGGCTCTAAGCTCGGTGCACACAATAGACAAGTCGAAGATCCGTTGACCTCTCGCTGCCACTAGTTTGGCATTGTGATCCCTGATGACGAAGCCTACACCTCCGTATTCCATATTGCCATTGAAGTTCACCTTAGAAAAGCCAGGATGGAGGCACCCAGGATACTACGAGCACAGTCTTGGACCATAAAGTTGTTTTCAATGATATTAGTACATGCTGCATGCGTATCAACTGCTTGCTGGTAGGAGATGGCAGCATTAGCTGCTGCAAGTGCAAGTAGACTATCTAGTCTGAATCTGATCTAAATAATCCAATCATATCTGCATCCAAAATTTAGATGCATCATGTGGGTCTCCCACCAGTATGCGACCTTCATGACTTCAATCTGTACCCACACAGAAATCCAGCTTGTGAATGCTCGTAAGTCGTGGACATTTCAAGCACGCAAGTTCCAACAATCATCAGACCAAACAGCCAGCATGCAGCATTTTGCTGAGCAGATAGGAAGGTACAGTGGCATTGAGATTTGATAAACATCGGATCATGCAGAGTCAAATGTCACCCATAAAAACTGAGAAAAATCAGGTTATAGCTAAAACCAAAATGGCATTAATCGACTATCTTCGCTTTTTTATCTCCAGAATTTTGACTACGAAATTTGGCGGATATCTTTACCTTGCTATTGATCAACACGTCCCTAATGTTCTGTGACTGAACTTTGCTCCCAAGGGTGTTCTTCCTTGCAGAACACTGCTCCGGATCAAATGCGAGAATTTCGCACTCCCAATAAAGTGAAATACCAACTACCATTACCAGACAACGAAATATCAATTACAACAGTCAGCTTGTCTAAAACAGTAGGAATTTATGCAGTGGTCTCAGATATAAACAAGACAATTACATTCACAGGGAAACATAGAGAACAACAGAGAAACACATCCTAACAGTCAGCAAATAACAAATACAGTTCAAAGTTCAAACATGTGCGTTTGTCAACACGTGCCAAAATGAGAGCAAATGTGTAATCCGTAACCCTATTTGACCCTTTGCTCCATTTACCAACAAAACTGGACTAATAATATAATGATCACCACTTCAGTTGCAAATAAGTTTTGCTCAGGGAAGTCTTGGAGAGTTTCAATTGCAAATATAGGCTTCAGATCTGATTGTGACTACAGGTTATAGAAGAAAACAAGACTGATGGCCTATTTTTATTCCTAATTGAATTGTTTAAATAACAATTTTGTCACATAACATCCCCTGCCGCTGAAACAGTAAATCATCTCCAAAGGGAAGAAAACCCTCATCATCCAATACCGTGGTTGTGGAAAAGGACATCCTTTTTTGGCATCACTGCTGTTTTGATGGATCAGATTTTGTATCCTCAGTGGAACCCCACTGGGAGACTAGCCGCTTTGTCCTCTCTAGAACACTGAAGAAAATTGAACCTCCAATACCAATCCATAAAACTCTTGGTCCAATACCCTGTCAAAGAAATCAAATCATATGAACGTAAAAGAAGTTCAATCCTTTTTACCTTCTGAAGTATACATCTTTTTTTGATAGTAGCATCCTTATTTGGTACATATACAACATGTCTACTTCATACAGCATAAATCTTCCAATTGGCACAAAACTGAATGATGGATTATGGAATAATGCGTCAGAAACCATATTAATCTATCAACAAAAAGGATGCTTTAACCTAGACTGATGTTAGTTATCAGATGCCTAGATCATTGTGTATAGCATTGAGTCTGTTAATACCACATGTACAAATAGTTTGATTTAATTACTTCAATTGCAGAAATTACATTAGTATAAATTAATATAAGCACTCTTTGGTACCAAAAAATAAAATGCACAAGACGATGGCTCCAGATCATTCCCAATTTTACATCCTAGAGACAAGATTATCATGATGAAGCCTCCTACCAACCAACCTTGCTGTACTGGCAATTTGTGTTAACCAAGATTAAAAAGTACGTGCCAATTCAATAGGCAATGGGTACCCAAGATAGCTGCTTTTATGGTGATAAGAAGCATAGTATATTGCCACATAATATACTACTGGGGGTATATCTGGGTTTCTAGATTGACCAAAGGCAGAAAAGCACAAGATAATGCGATCAGACCTTCAAGAAAGCAGCTGGACCTTCTTCTCTGATGATAGTATGAGCACAATTAAGCAGCCCATTGTATTGGTTTGCCGAGCCCTGTGACACAAGCCTGATGAACAACTAAATTTCAACAAGGTTATTACACGTAGCAAAATTTAAAAGAACAAACAATTCTACCTGAACCATCAATCTTGTCTTCATTACATCAAGCGGCGTAGTGACAGCTCCAGTTATTGCACCTGTAAACATTAGAAATTCTATCAACAGAGGCAAAAAAGATAGAATTTTGACACACTACCTAGAAATTTATTGGTGCAATTTTTAAGTAGATGCACATGACTAATATTGTATTTGTGCATGTACATGCAAGCATTAGTTGTTTCCGGAATGATGTGACTTGATAAGTGATATAATAGTTAGCTGCGTAAACCAACGGTCTACTTGCACTGTGCTGAAGATGGCCAACTACCCGATGGGTCATCTTCCACAATACATCCAAGTAAAACCATGACTCATGCAGAAGTCATTTTCATGACAGTGAAAGTCATAGCTAGAAAAAAAAAATGCCACAAGTAACTTTTGGGTTTAAGACTTTTTGGTACTAATTTTCGGATAGGCATGAATAATCCTGAATCTGAGAATAGAATCCATGTGTACAAAACATGTCTGGCATTAAGAACACGAAGTTGATAATGGAATTTATGAGGTGTAGTGCAGACGAGTTATATACATCTAGGTAACAGTGCAAAAGGCACTAGAAACAAGACCATTGAAAGGATTTGGGTGTACCAGCAAAAGCACCAATTACAGCATTCTCTGGATCATTTAACTCTCTCCTTGCCTGCATGAACAAGAAAAACAAAAGAGGAAAGAAGAGGGCATTAGTTTTTAGTTTACATCTCCCCTGGTGTCATTCCTCATCTTCTCAACACAAAGTTCCTGTACAGGAATATGAGTCAAATAAGAAACATTGGAAACAAACTAGTCTATCTAGCTTCTTTCAAACCATATGATACAGCATCATATATTATACTTTTTTTTTTCTGGGATAGAGATGAAGGCAACATACTTTATTGACTCATGGTACGAAGAAATCTCATGGATTAACTACGCATTAGCACATTTCAATCTCAACAAGAACCTTTTTCCTTTGAAACTCATATGCCTAAACACATGAACACCTTTAAACCCCAAGATACATATCCTTGTCTGCAGGCTGGACACATGGTAAAACTCCAAAAGATTAAATGTAAAAGATCATCACACTTTCCATGTAAATGCACTATCCTAATGAACAAATTCATCTAAGACAATTTCTTGAGCACTTGTACATCTATTCCATAAAGAAAAGAAGCAATCAGGCTTAATTTGCAAGATGAACTTCAAAAGTTCATAATAGTGAGGTCTAGAATTGCCTTAAGCTTTCATCGGCATCATAATCATGGGAGGAAGATTGGATCAAGCAGCTAAATGACTATTTCATGGTATTGTTCCTTAACTTTCAGATTAAACTTAGGAGAGGTAAGGCCTTTCACCTTATGCTCTTCGCGATTGCACCAAAAGCTTTTGAGAAAAAAAAAATGCTTAGTCCGCTTGCAAGATAGATCCTTCTATAAGAGGATACTTTGTCGCAACTCCCAAATTTCTTCACCAACAAATCCCTTGTAAGAAGAAGACTTGAGAGGAATTCCCAAATATCTGATGGGAAGGGAATTAATCATTGAACTCAAAGCTTCCACCAGAATCTTAACTCTCCCTCGATGCCCATTCAACCTCCCTACAAATTTCGAAGTCACATCAAGCAATGAAGCACAAACTTGAGACTTCAAAAAATTGTTCAAATTTTTCTTTTAGGTAGCTCAGCCTCCACTGAGATCCAAATTCTCAAATCTTGTTCACGCCCTAAAAAAGGAAGTACTATTTCCAACATTGGACAGGTGTCGTGCAAAGCCAACCAGTTGCTTCATGAGCACCTTTAAACCATTCGATGATGTTGTCAGTTGGAAATTAGATGTTTTCAAATCTAGTGTGGGTCAAGAATTTTAAGAACAGGAAATAAATAATTGACTAGGATCAACTGAATATAATTATATGAATGCCATGAATACTCTTTCTACACCATGTAAGAAGCACTAGCTTCATTACAAAGATATCTTGAGGCAGAGAATAAATCATCTCCATCAAATGAGTACAAATGCAGTATGTCATCTTACAAAAATTAGTTAGTATGAAGCATACCGCAATCTTATATCCAATTCGAAGCTGCTCATATATACAAAATTGGATGGCATCAAATGGTAGATCTCGCAACAGAAAGGAATTGTATCCCTACAAACACAAAAAGGAACAATGCCAAGCTTCAGATACATGAAATCATCACATGGCCTCAAATGCTGTTATAGTTGTCAGCCATCTATAATGACATGAAATTAGCAACAATATAAGAGGTCAAACTCAATTAAATAAAAGCATAAGGACATCATAAAATTTAAGTTTGGCTGAACACAATACATACAGCATAAAGACCTCTAAATCCTTCTTTAGCAATGATAAGACGAACAGCATCAGGCGCAGAGGCAAACTGCCCAGTCTGCATCCTTTGTTTGACTACCTGAAACATGGCAACAGCAAGAATGAACTTAGAGAAAACTTAGAAACTCTACCAAAAAATATGTACATACCTCTGTAGGAACACGAATAAGTGAAGAAGCAGCTCCTCCAATGGCACCTGCAGTCTGAATGGATTTTTTTGTCTTAGCGAAACTAACAGAAAAGTAACATAATTCCAATAACATCTTAATGCTGGTCAACTAAATCTAAAATAACAATGTCATCTGTATCTAGTTTAAGGAATATGTTGCATTTAATTGTCAGCAAGCCATGAAAAAGCACTGATAAGCCTATTTATTGTCAAAAAGGCATGTCAGCCAGACTCAGGAGTTTAAAGCCCTACCAAGCTTTGAACAACAACCCAGAAATATAAGCCACTTTACAAAATTTAATTATTAATAGAGTTGCACACATAGTTTGCCGTACCAACCCGAACCGGGCGGTACCGGGCGTATCGTACTGGTTTAGTACCAGTATCCGGTATGTGTGGCGTACCGAGCACATACCGACACTCGGTACGCCAAAAAAATTTCGTTCCGTAGTACCGACACAATGCTAGTGTGACACCGATGCGAGGTCTGGTACCAAGATGGTGAACCTCGGTTGCACCTATGTATAATATGTATTATACACATAACAAATTTTATACTATAGATGGATCAGAATTCAATTTTTGACTTCAACAGTGCTAACACTGTAAGGACATATATACTAAATGAACATCTCGCTCACATATGGAAGAAAATTTGGTGGGCTATAGAAGTCTGCAGTATCACGGATGACTAAAGTAGACAAGCATTTCCATAGGTATCAAAACTTCCAAACTGACAAAAAGTGCTCGTTCTAGGGATGGAAGATCCAGTCCTGAATATGGGTACAAACGCAGTCGACAGAGCAGTAATCATCATGTGACATCAAAATAATATCCCCAAGTAACAAGTCAGAGAGATCATTTTGCTTCTATTGAGTTATGCAATTAAGATTCTTTAAAGTAGAAAATGCTAATCAATTGCTCGAGCATCCTTCTGCCCAAATAACAAGAATAGAAGGACAGGCAAAAATATGAAATAATAATGGAGTTGACAAACAAACAACTATATAATTATAATAGATACTGATTGAATAAAGATAATGATGAATGAATATGATACTTATGGAGGAGTTACATGGATTTATTCCGGAGTAGCTAAAAACAGCTTTTTGGGAGAAGCTTCAACTGTTTTTAGCTTTCTAGAAAAGCTAAAGCAACTTTCCAAAATTTTTACTAAACACCCCTATTTCATCTAAAAGTACTTTTGGAGGGCCAGAAAGTGCTTTTGGCCCTCCAAAAGCTCCTCCAAACAGGGCCTTAAGCCAATCCCATATTATTTTCTTAAAAAAAAAGGAATAGAAGGGCCTCGTATGGACATGCTTCCTCTATGGATCGAGGGACCCAACCAGTCTTCCCACAAGACAAGGAAGTGGATCGTGTGGTCTAACCCCCATCCTAGGTAGGACCACCATGGGATGGGTGGGGCGTTGCATGTGAGGGTTTCAAGGTCCCGTCCTTGTCCCAAATCCTAGTTTCTTGCAGGAATAGGATGCAACGGCTGAGACGTCCCCCCCCCCCTCTTCTCTCTTCCTCTATCTCTCGCCTACTGATTCTTAAAACATTGAAGCTGCAAAACAATGTTGAACACTAACATTTCCAACCCTTTCTTTTGCCGTCACAAATGAATGCAACACTAGAAAGAACTTACATTTATCACTATAGAATCTACTTCCTTCAAGAAATGAGATAAAACCACATTTTCTAGGCCAAACAGACTTTATCTACCTTAAAATAATCGTTACACAAGCACTAAGCACCTAGCTAGCTGCTCAGCCATGACCAACACACCCAAACTATGTTACAATATCCAGAATAATTAGGTTGTGCAGAAACACTGGCCTTGCATATGTGGTGAGCAGATAGTTTTTGTAAATCTTTAATTCTTTTATATAAACAGAGATTAATGCATATGATGCTTTCTCTTTAGAATTTAATCTTATAAACTAATTCTACCTAATAAGAAAATATAATATGCTATAATGCATCATATAGTATCCATTCTGTTGGAACAAGAATTTACATTCATGGACATAATTAGCAATAACTAATAAATGAGAAAACATTATACAAATGCAAGTTACCTTCCATCAAGCACATAACAGAATATTTCTAAGACAACTACTGGAAAATTTCATGAAAAACATAAAAAGCCTGAAATAAATGAAATTAATACACACTTACCAGATGAGCAAAAGCGCTAAGATTTGCAGGAAAAACCTCTAGTAATTTTCGCTTAGTAGGTTCATATATACCCACAAATACAGCAGATGCTCTGTTCGATGAAAAGGAATATTAATTTGCAAATTGCAGAATTTCAAAGCAATAATAGGATATGAATAATGCCATATCTGAACATAAGAAAGAATTCTCCTAGCTCTCAATAAAAAATAATAGCAAATGAAGCTATAAGATAGGCAGCAAACATTTGGAAGAACTCAACCAGAAAAGACTAAAGAGAAGCCACACAAACTAGGTTTCTTTAATATTATCCAAGAACAATATTTCCACAGAAAAATCAATGACAATGCCTTTATATAAGAAAGATAACTCTGTAAGTATTTCCACATATGCAAAGAGTGATGAGAAGAAGAAATCAAGACAGCTAATAGTGATCCAACTGCAACATAGAATTTGAAACAAAATGACTGTATACGCAAAAGCGCAAGAAAGAAAGAGGTTATTAGAAAAAAGGCCCAATGGATAACACTTCTATTTAGATAAATTCATGAAGAAGTAAATCTATAATATCCAGCTTAGCGTGAGAAACCTATAACTTGCGTTTAAGATACTCACGGTAACACCCCAGCAAGATTGCCTGCCAATCCTGAATAAAGACCTTTCCAATGAATTTTGCTTCCACCATGAGCAGCCTGGGAGGGAAAGAGATTCCCCATTTAAAAGGACTTTACCATATTGTTTCAACAAAATGTTACCTCAAGTGGAACGATCATAAAAGCCCAGACTTGATATTATACCAAAAACAAAATCAAATACAACCTTAAGGCAAGCTAATGACCAGCACAGGCATGGAGTTATAACATATGGAAAACAAATGGTAAGTGAAGCAAAACATAAGGTAGATCAATAGAAATGAACATTATAGTTTACAAGATTTAAAGATCATATGCTGCCGCATAAGCTCCTGTCATATTTTCTATGTGAGGATCTCAAATGGGTAAGCAGAAAGCTATCATGATATAAAGACAAAAGCATGTCAAAGTTTTGCTTGTAGGCAGGGCAGTGGTGGTTGACGTGTCAGCTGCACATGCAAAAAGAAAATTATTTTTATCTCACATCTAGAACATGACTAGCATCAGAAAATATGGAGTTCACACTTGTATACAGCAAATTCTAAGTAAATCCAGCAAATCATGGAAGGACTTGTTCGAAAATGAAACCACGAAAATCTGAGTTTATCGGAAGCTTGGTCTAAAATTCCCGAAAAATTCGCTTTTTATGATCACATTGGTAATAATCCGGCAAAAGGGGGATCATTCAGAGCAGGCTCAAATACAACAAATCCAGCTTGTCCAGTTATAGTGCATCCTGCATACCAAGATGGATCTGGCAATAAACCCAGAAATGCAAAAATTGATTCACTCAAGCAAGAACCAAAATTACAACCAAAAAAATCCTCCTTGCCACAGATAAGGAAAAGCTTGATATAAATTAAACAGTATCTTTTCATTTCTCCATGGGGTTCATCACAATGTTAGCACAATCCTCCCAAATGGGGCTTGTACAGTAACATTAGATACTTACAGGAACTATAGCACTCCTGAAGGATCTAAGCAAGGTTTAATTTTACAACCAGATGAATATTTTGGAAAAACCATTTCAATTCTTGAGGATTTTAAAGGAAAAAGTGATGCCAAAACAGGTATTAGCCAATGTTGAAAATCTGCCCTTCTTAGACAAAAAATCTATGGTTTTGTCTGGAATGCTGTACTTTTGGATGGAACTGTTTGTCTGAAACAATGGAACATCAGCATTCACAACCTACCTTTCAGATTACAGAAACTCGTTCAGAAAATAATAACTGAATGGTCGCTACTATAAAGTGTAAGGTCAGGAATCCATCAAAATTAGTCTTGCATCTATCAGCAGCACAACTTGGCACATGGAGGGCTAATGTATGTAAACGCAGTATGCAATCCAACAAGACATTTACCTCTGGCATAGAAATTTCTACTGACATTCATGATTTTATCAAACATTACACATTGTAACATCACGTCCAAAACCGTTAAGAGCCATAACATTTCTACAGGCAGGCTAAGAACAGTGATATAATAGTAAAAGAAAAAACAATATCAAAAGCTTTCTGGATGATTAGCCTGCCTGAAGCCGAGTCTTTATCGTATCAATTGGATATAAAATTGTTTCGACAACAACACCAGCAGTACCTCCAGCTATAATACCCTCTGAAAAAAACACAAATATCTACTTTAAACAAAAATAAGTGATACCTAATGTAAAAGATATTTATGGTGAGATTTGGTTCCACTGCAAAAGCATACTATAATACTAATATACTCATGAGAGGATTGCTCAGATGGTCCTCTCACCTTCGAAATCAATGATAGGTCATCTAAATTCAAGATTCAGACTGTGTTTCCCACGTCGGACCATGCCAGGTGCACTATACTATACCACAAAACAACCCGTACTAATATTGTACTAGAATGGTACTGATATGGGTACTACAACCCATAGTGTGAACCTTGATTCAAACCGTTGAACATGATATAGCGTTACAAAAAAAAATATGTAGTAACTAAACTTCATATATTTTGATGGTCTATGACCTAATCATCAAGAAAGTATCAAAATGAACATCTTTAATAGCATGATACCATATTTTACTATGATCTAATCATCAAAACATAGTGAACTTAAATCTGTCTATGGTTTAAGATGTGTAAATTATGAAGGGAGGGAGGATCTGCATTTCTACTTTCACCCATGCCAAAAAAGGCAGATTGATAACCCGATGCACTGCCAAGGTCAGGGAAGCTCACCAGAAACATTTTTACTATGCTTCCACTAAAGAGAAACTACTCTTTGCAGGATCTCTTGTGGAAAATTCAACTCTTCCAAAAATTGAGGACAATTTATGTGCCCTATCTTCTATTTTACCATAATAGTGCAGTTGATATAGTTCATTTTCGTACCTGACTTGATGCAAAGGTTAGAGACCACCAAAACATATGAAGTTTGGTTTCCACACATTTTTTGTGGTATAGGTCATGCTCAACAATTTGGACCTTGAATTTGGATGGCATATCATTGATTTTGAAGGTGGGAGGAGCATCTCAACCATCCTCTTGCGAGTAAGCATCGATACATTCACACATACATATGTTCTTCTCCCTTATCTCATGAATCGACATGCACTTCTAATTGAATAACAAAAGGTTATAGAACCAGAGTGGTTTGTTGCATGTTCTACTTTTCCATGTGTGGATGTGTGAGAATAAATATCATTACATCCGTGTGTGAAATATTTGAAACTTCAATAACGGGTATGCTTTTACAGTAAACACACAATATTGTCAACTTTATGTTTTCTTTCTTACTATCTCCATCCCTTGAAGCTCAAGAATACCTACCTATAGATCTATGACTTAATAAAAGTATAATGCATCATTAAATACCAATCATATATTCACTGTAATGTACATTTTCTTTTTTTAAGGTAATCTGATTGCAACACCACGATCTCATGATTCCAAACAAAGAAAGACCAATCTGTTAACCTAGAAGTTGAACTTTTGCATCATATTTGCTATTGGATTATTGTACAATTTATTTAGATTTTTGAAAAGCATTTTTAAGCCTGATAATGTTGTTTTACTTCAGATGGTGACATGTCTATGCAAATCTTTTATTGATGTATATGGTTTGACCTCCCTAAAGCAAGGCAGACAGTTCAGCAAGCCAATTTCATTGTTTCATTTTACAACATTGTAGTACAAGTCTTGAGCGGTCAGACATGAATTATTATAAACAAATTTATAAGATGCAGAATTTACCACAGAATACACGAAGAAAATTGAATGGCTTTTCTCCTCCCACGGTAACTGATGCAAATGGCTTTGGTGTCTCCATTATAGGGTGATGGAACTTACTTGAGGATGCATCTACAAAACCAAAAAAATGAAAAATAAATAGCCTGCTTAGGGGGGAAATGGTGAGAATAAGCATGATCTTTTTGATAACACATGAATATAATGGCACCAACTTCAGCTACTAAAATTTATTATTTGATCAGGTTCAGTAACACATACAATGTCTACATGGGTACAAAGACTAGGCATGCATCAAAGACTAGGCATGCAGCAATGAATCCCGAGGACTCCTATCTGCAAGATGGAGGATATTCATTATAGAAAATGAAGAGAATATTTGATAAGGTTCATAGCAGATGATTAATCTGTTGTGTCAAGGGCCAGGAAGAGTTTTAGCATTCCTCAGAGGAGTACAGAGAAATGTTATGCCTTATTGACGACAAGTAGGTTTCTTTATGAAGAAAATATAAAATAATGACACAACAGATAACAACAGAAGGACACAAAAGTATCAAAAGAAATCAAGCTTTTATGCTAATATATTACCAGGTATATTAAAGTGTTTAGTTGTGTTGTTTTACACTTCCATTCTATATACCATCATATCAGTAATTTTTTTTATTACCAAGAAAGAAAGGGGAAAAAACAGATAAGACAAGAGCTTAATCCAAAATACAAAGCCTCTACCAGTCATGCATCACAGTTAAAATCATCCCAGAAATGCTACTTATAACACTCCAACCAAAGTATCATTTGTAGATTATATCTTCCTTTATGTGATTACTATGCAAAACAGCAGAAGCTACCTGATGAAACTGCAGAACTTCTAGTATCGACAGCCAATATTGGAGGGCCCATCTAGTTCCAACTATCTACACCTGGGGTCAACAAAAGATAATTTTCAACTTGAACCATCACGCATCATCAAACTCTTCATAAAATGTGAGACTTCAGTTTCATTATCAAAGGCGGAAAATTCTACATAGATAAATCAAAAGGAAGATTATAGTGATTGGTTACAAAGCTAGGAATTGAATAATTTCAGGGAGAAATCCTGCTCTAATAATTGTTAGATAAGGCATATTTTTGTCAAATTTATGACTCTGAATTAATGAGCATGAATGTACTGTCATAGATGTCAGCAAGAAAAGAAAGAAAGAGAGAGTGAAGAAAAGAATAGCAATCCCATCGGTACTATGTCAAAACAAAAAAATGTCATACATTATATAGCATGACCATGCAATCCTTAAAGACTGCATACATCCGTCAGAAGCATTATTTATTAAAAAGTAACCAGATTAGCATTTTAAATTAATGCCTACAGATAGAGAATTGGAGATGAAGAAAAAACAGCATGATCCACATCTGTCTGAAAACTAAATTTCGATAGAATCCATTGAGAATTAATGCCAGAAATTAATTCATAAATTGAAAGACACTGTTTGAGAGCAATTTGTACTACCAAATATACCCATTATAGGAAAAAGGAAACGAAAGAAAAAAAATGATGACCAGGAATCTTTCCCCTTTGCAGTCCACCAAAAATGACGTTCTTGGTTCTATCATCACAGAAACTTCACGAAAATCAAATACTAAAGAAAACGAAAATAAAAGAATTTGTCGCGGAACGCAAGCTCTGTAGATGCAGTTCAAAAACCATGCCCACGAAACTAAATTTCAAAGAAATCCCTTTACTCAGTAACGCCTGGAAATTAATCTATAAATTGAAAAAGATACAGCTTATAATCAAATCGTGTCACCGAACATAGACATAAAAGATCAAGAAAGGAAGAAAGAAGAAAGACGTAAAGAAAATGCGCCCCAGATTCTTCCCCGATTACATGGTGATGGTGTTCTTCGTCATATCGCTCCATAAAGCTCGAAAAAAAAAGAAGAAGCATCGATTACAGAATTCGAAGAGAAGATAACAAGAATTTTGCCGCGACACGTAAAATCTTGCAGATATCACCGCATAAAAATAACGTAAGTTTACCTTTTTGGAAGACCGACTTTCTTGGAAGAACGGCCTTCTTGGGAGGAGGGAAGGAGGGGGGAGGGACAGAGGGGATTTCTTGAGGGTTTTGGTTGGCGGTGGCTTAGGTCAGGTCTGGACTTCTGACCCAACGACCGGGCCGAACCCGGCCCGTTCCGCCCCGGCCAGCTTCACCTCTCAGGCCCATGCATAGATCGGACCGGATCCGTCGCTGGTCACGCAGCCCATTTATAGAAGAGGGCGCTGGGCGCCACCCCTCGTGCGTGAACACCAACCCTTTTAAAGGGTATTTTTTAAAAAGCAAATATATATATTTAGGATATTTTTGTTGCGAGAAAAATATAAACAGAATAAAATAAAATAAATAAAATATTTTTCATGTAAAAGAAAAAGTATTTCTGGAGACGTAGGAAAAGACATGCTAAAATTATCAACTTTCTGTTGAAACAAACGATTTAAGAGTAGATTTTTCGAGGAAAACAACTTTCCAATGCAGATTTTCCTTGCAGCCAAGCATGTCCCCAACAGAAAACCGTTTCCTCCTACCTTCCTCTCCCGCCATTGTTAAGAGACTCCATCGAACATCATCAACAAGGGACCTCTTCTCAAATCTTCCTCCTCGCAGCGGCTCCCAATGGAGCCTCCTCGCCGAAGAACCATGATATGGGTCCTGTGCGCTGCCCTGGTGGCCTCGGCCGCATCCACGGAAGCCATCGGCGTGAACTGGGGGACCCAGACGTCGCACCCGATGCCCCCAAAGATCGTCGTCCAGATGCTCAAGGATAACGGGATCGAGAAGGTCAAGCTGTTCGACGCGGAGTCGTCGGTGATGAGCGCCCTGGCCAACACAGGGATCGAGGTCATGGTTGCCATCCCGAACGATCAGCTCGAGCAGATGGGCACCTACTCGAACGCAAAAGCCTGGGTTCACGAGAACGTCACAGGTTACCGAGATGTCAATATCAAGTATGATGGATTAAATTATATATAGTTGGCTATCTTTGCATCATCTCTTTGCTTCCTTTATATAATAATACATAAACATGCATTTCTGGTCAGGTATGTTGCCGTGGGGAACGAACCCTTCCTCAAGAGCTACAATGGCACGTTCTTGAAAGCCACGTTCCCTGCACTCAAGAACATTCAGAAGGCCCTGGATGAGATGGGAAGCAAGCAGATCAAGGCCACCGTCCCCATGAATGCCGACATCTACAGCTCCCCGGAGGACAACTCCGTGCCTTCTGCAGGGGACTTCCGCTCCGAAATTCGTGATCTCATGGTCGAAATCGCGCGGTTCCTCAGCTCCAACGGCTCGCCCTTCGTCATCAACATCTACCCCTTCCTCAGCCTCTACGAAAATCCCAACTTTCCGGCGGACTTCGCCTTCTTCGATGGCGGCGGCAGGTCGATCAACGATAAGGGCACCAAGTACACCAACGTGTTCGACGCCAACTTCGACACACTCGTGTGGGCCTTGAAGAAGGCCGGCATCTCCAGCATGAAGATCATAGTCGGCGAAGTCGGCTGGCCGACGGATGGCAGCAAGAATGCCGACGTAGCAGATGCGAAGAGATTCTACGATGGGTTGATGCAGAAGATGGCGAGCAATACTGGCACGCCGGTGAGGCCCGGGCCGATGGACGTCTACCTCTTCGCCTTCATCGACGAGGACATGAAGAGCATCCAGCCGGGCTACTTTGAGCGGCACTGGGGGATCTTCACGTACGACGGGAAGCCCAAGTTCCCGATGGACCTCTCGGGCAAGGGAAATGGTAAGTACTTGGCAGGCGCATCCGGAGTGGAATATCTATCGGATGAGTGGTGCGTCTACGATCCGAGTGCGAGGAATCAGGAGGCAGTGCCGCGGAGCATGGATTTTGCGTGCTCCAACGGGGACTGCACGGCATTGATGGGCTCATCGCCGTGCAGCAAGTTGGATCGCAGCGGCAGGGTATCGTATGCCTTCAACATGTATTTCCAGATGAAGGACCAGGACGTCAGGGCATGCGACTTCCAAGGCTTGGCGAAGATCACCAGCAGGAATGCGTCCCGAGATGGCTGCTTGTTCCCCATACAAATTGTGAATGCCGCTGGAAGAAGCCCGGCGGAGTTGGGATTGCTGATGCTGCCATGGATTGCTGTATTGTTATTTCTGTGAGAGAGAGGACTCACTCGGAAGGTTACCGGTGGGGGCTGCTTGTACAGGAGATTTGGTGAATATCTGGGGCCAACTAATTAATACATATCAGTTTATCATGAATTCAAATCCATATAAATTTAATCACAAATATCATGATCCATTATAGTTGGTCAACCCTAATGAATTGATACTGCAGTGTTTCCTAGTTCATATAGATTATAAATTTAAAAACTTCTAAATCTTTTCAACCCTTGAAAGGAGAAGGGTTGACATCAAGTCATCTATATAATCATGGGGAGATCTAGATGGAATGAAACTATTTACTATGAAGAATGGCAAATGTTAGTGAGCATCTCATGCCTAGACTCGAGACTAGAGCACTTGAAAACCCCTTAATGTGTGTTATTTGAAAAATAATCTTGCAAAGCAATGGTTAAGTGGCTTCTTTGTGCAAGGTTTATATCTAGCTATAATATATATATTGTGTGCACGTATGTATAAATTGCAAGGCTAATAAACTTTCTTCCCTGAGCATAGCACGGCACACGAATATTGCAAATGTAAAATTAATATTTGATGGCCATGTGCATGCATTTCTTGGAATCAATGATTCTTTGAATGCAATTTATTTTTAACTTAAAAAGCATCAGTTGGAGAGAGTATTCTTATGACATGAAAACCATAAGCACTCAAAATTCAATATAATTGAAAATGACGATGATGGATGTCTCTAAATTTCATTCTAGATAATCAATGTTTTTAAAACCAATTGGGAACCAGTCGTCGCCTATCTATTCAGGTTCAAAGGATCATTTAAAGAAGGTCAAAATTCGATCGAACTCAGGAGAATCGGATAAACAAGTCATAGCAGTTGGTTCGATCTAGTTTGGATTTTTTTTTGAAAAAATCAAATCAAAAATAGCTGCGGATGAAATAGATTTTTTTTTTCTCCTTCTCTAGCCAGAAACTTAAGCATCCGAGGCTCTCCCTTTATTCTCTAGTCTCCGATGGCCCTCTCTCTCCTATTGTCTTCTCTTTGATGCTGTTGATGAAGATGATGACCATATGTGGATGGTCATTGGTGTTGTGGTGCAACATGCACGTCTTCTTCGCATTGATGAAAAACTTCATATTTCAAACTTGTGTGGATTCCCCACGATCCCATATGTCGACGATTTTAACGAGGGATAGGGCTAATGTGGTCCATGATCAGGAGCACATCAAGGACGTCATCACAGCCACCAAGGTGTTGATCCCCAACTCCAAGGACCCCATGATTGCCCCTTTCGTCCACGATCTCCAGTCCCGGGTCTATAGTTCTCCCGACATTCTTCGTTAGGTAGTGATTGCGAATTTCTTTCTTCTTTTGAATTTATTATTTGTAATCTACTCCGAAAATCTGATCTTTGTTGTGGTTTTTGGCTTATTTGATCGGGACAAAAGATACTATGCCTAGATTGCTAGTTTTTTCTTCTGGATTTATAATCACTAAATTCTAGTAATAATTTAGAAAAGTGCAACAGATTTGAATGCTTTTGGTTTCATAGTTATGGTCGTTGTGTTATCATTGTTTCTATGTTAGCTTTTATGTTTTGTTGCTGTTGAGAATTGTCTTGCCTCAAGCACCATGGTGAAAGGCATGACGACATTGGAGAGCTCAGTGGTCGGCTGTTTTTGTCAAATTTGAGGAAGGTGAATAGTGCTCGATTGTTGCGAATAAGATCCTCATCAGATAGCGACACCTTCGACCTGAAACAGCACAGAGCAAAGAAGTTCATTGACCGGAATGTATCCAGCAGAGAAGAGAACTCCACTAGCCAGAATGTAACAGCGGAGACCATCTGATGCCTAAGTCAATAAAGTTATCAAGGAATAGAAGGAGGCACTCTCTCAAGTTGTAAGAGTGATCTCTTTTTTTTTTTAACCTCTTTTTTTTTGTGTATATTGGGTGGCAAAGTTTACCTACTACTAGAAAATGTGGGTACATGGGTCGACCAAAAGTGATTGGTTTGAGTATAGCCTGGATATCGGACGCGAATGCTTTGCATGCGAATGATATCCTGTCTATCATATCGATGGGATTGCAATAATCACTAGGTCCCCCAATAAAAATACAAGCAATTGTAGAAAGTTCTCGATAGGTAAGCTCGGCGGTATGGCGTTGGGTCTGCCCAGTAATCACTCTTGATCCACCACATATTGGATATGTAGTATGATTTGATTGGCTAGTCCTCTTGGTGAGAAGTAGCCAATTTGGTGGCGTATTATGTTTTATGTCAAAGTAACTTCTATAGTTTTTTGTTTTTTGTATTGCTGGCTAGAAGCTGGTTGCATCATATATCTACCATTAAGTTTTGATTAATCACTGATATACAAATTCTCATTTATAACTACAGAAATAATATTGTACTAATTTATTTTGCTAGGAATTGGATCAGGAGGATTACTAATTGAATTAGGGATATAGTTTTTCTTTTTTAATATTTTTTAAAATAAAAATATAATTGTGATGCCATGATGACATCTTGCCGATATACTTAATAAATTTTTTTATCTCATCTATTAAATTTTGACGGTTGTCATTTAATTAAAGATGGAGTGGGACAGAGAAGTGGGACTCCCGCCGCCGTTGCGATACCGAATAGGAAGCGCAGCTGCGACGGGCTTCGCTCGCTGCAACGCCTCCCAGCTCCACGCCTCCGACTGCCCACAGCGGCATCGACCCAACACGCGTCTCCATCCCACTCGTCCGTCCTTTCTATTTTTGTCTTTCTTGGCCGTTATCGACGCCGTTTCCACCGGCATCTATTTATAGGTCTCTATGCTTCCTCCTTTCCCTCATTCGTCTTTCTCCCGTTCTTTTTTCTCTTCTTCCCAGGGCTAGGGTTTCCAGCGAAAGGAAAGAAGAAGCAGTTCCTGGGTTTTATCTGTTTCTTCTTCTTCTTTTCTCTTGATCCATTCTGATACGAGAAAAAATGGTGGCGCTCGAGGTGGGCAGCGCAAATGACGCCGTGGAGAGGATCCCCAAGGAGGCGATGAGGATTCTTGACAGATTGGCGTCGGAATGGAGCGACGTGACCGACTCCAAGGCCTTGGAGGTGGTGCACCTCAAGGGGGCGATGACCAACCAGGTCTACCAGATCAACTGGCCGACCATGGGGAAAGACGGCGTCTCTCGGAAGGTGCTCGTCCGGATCTACGGCGAGGGGGTGGATGTCTTCTTCGATCGGGAGGACGAGATCCGGACGTTCGAGTGCATGTCTAGGCACGGGCAGGGGCCGCGCCTTCTTGGGCGGTTTCCCAATGGCCGGGTCGAGGAGTTCATCAACGCCAGGGTATGCCCAATTTCGCAAGAAATTTTCTTTCTTTCTTTCTTTTTTGTTTAGTTAATCTTTTAATTTCTAGGTGCGTGCCGATTCTTTGATTGCTCTGTTTGATATTAGTTGTTTTAACATATTACTAGATGAGGTATGTAGAATTTGTTATTTGTTTTATCATTGTAATTGTTTTTTTTTCCATTTTCTTCCATGGTTGATGAGAAAGATTTGAAGACATGATGTTTTCAAGCTGAAATTTTCTTTCTTCTTTCTTTCTTTCT
>JAOXJJ010001100.1:16439287-16455308 GCA_025769935.1 Phoenix roebelenii
CCATGTTCGGTTTGTTGTACGTGTACTGTGTACCTAATGGTGCCGCGTTGTTTCTGTTGCTGTTGTATTGAGTTACGAGCTCTCTCTTGTCTACTTCCTTCTCACTATTTTTTGCAATGCTTGTTGCTCTGATGGATGCCGACATCGAGCAGGTCCTCCGCCGCCCTCAAATCTGCAGGTCACTAATAATATCACATTGTTGCAGGTCACCGACCTCAAATCTGCGAAGCGGTGGATATGCCTGTGAATCAGACAATATTCTTAGAAATTCGACCTCCTTGATTCTAACATAATGGCACCAGTGGTCTTGTACCTGCCACGGAACAGACCCGGGTTCGATTCCCGGCTGGTGCAATGGCTCTGTTTTTTTTTTTTTTAATCGCTCCAAGTATAACATCGCACTATTACTTTTATATTTAGATCAAAATGCATGACAATGCATCATCTCCATAAGCCATTGAATGTTGCCTGCACTCAACTTGATGATAACATTCATCGAAACCACCAGAAAGTAGCCACACAACAATAACTATGAATGCTTTGGAACTCAAGCTCAAACATAACACAAGCTTAAATTTCAGAAGGGAGATGAGACAAGGCACGGAGTTTGTCCATGATGGTATCAATGACAGCATGAGATTTTTTTTTTTAATCGCTTCAAGTATAATATCACACTATTACTTTCATTTTCCGTAATTCTTTATCATTTACCATTAGGATTAGGTCAAAATGCACGACAATGCATCATCTCCATAAGCTATTGAATGTTGCCTGCAAGGCTGCACTCAACTTGATAATAATATTCATCGAAACCACCAGAAAGTAGCCACACAACAATAACTATGAATGCTTTGGAACTCAAGCTCAAACATAACACAAGCTTAAATATCAGAAGAAAGATTAGACAAGGCACGGAGTTTGTCGATGATGGCATCAATGACAGCATGCGAGCTAGCTGTTCCTGCAAATGGCAAATGTTTAGGTGCTTCTGCACGGTCAAAATAGAATGCACCGGATGCCAACTTCTCCTTTGGTTGCAAGGCCAACCAAATCACAGTGTCTGCGCCTTCCTCGCTCGTCCTAAGCTTCCCTGATAACCTGGATTATATATGCAAATCAGTATATATCAAGCTATGGCAATAAACAAGTGCAGTGCAGTCACAAGGGCGTGTGTTCTTACTTCTCTGAAAAGCCAGGCAAACTTTTTGCTGTTCCAGGTGTATCGGCCCAGCCTGGATGCATCGAGTAGAAGCTCACCCCTTTGTTCTTGTAAGTTTCAGCCCACTTTTCAGTTAATGCCACCTGAAACATGTTGAGAGGGAAGGAAAGAAACCCAAATGTATTAATTATATTCATGTAAAGAAGGGAAACAAGCATCTTGATGTGTTCCATAGCTTAGTATGAAACATCAGGAGTAAGTTAATGCCAAACATGTCCTATTTGACAGAATATAGTTTGGAAAAGAACCACCGTCTATCAAATCAACAAGGACAGCTTGAAACTTTGCTTCAACCCATTATGACAGATAATCTGCAAGCGATCCTCGTAGATGAGACTATGAGAGTAACTCCATAATGCCCTCTGAAGTTTCGTATAGCTCCAGATCTTCGATCTAGTTTGTTTTAAGAATCATTCTTTATTCAAAATAACCCTTCGCAGAGAACCATGGAAGACATGATGTCAAAGCTGTAAATGTGCAACGGGGTTAATATCTTTTTGTTTAAGTTTCTCTAATGAGTTCACAAAGGTTGCTGTAGTACTCTGAGATTAGGCTTACATGATACCCAATTCAATTTTCAGGTAATGTGAGTTAGCTGCCCTTCTGGTGCATAACTCAATATACATATCCAGTTTTATAACTATTGGTTTCAAAAGATGCCTCAATGATCCGTATCTTTCATACTACAGCTTTTTGGCAGTTCTTGTTGCAGGAGTCCTGAACTTAAAAGATGACAAGGTTGCACCTAGATCAATGCCAACACTGGCATAGGTTTGATCGGTTCTTCCTAATTCTAAATTGATGGATCCCACATTGCTTAAAAGGTTCTTTCTCCCTCTCAAGATAGCAGATTAGAGCACTTGTTTGAGTTAAACAAAGATACTGTTTGGCAGGTTGTTTCGAAGTCATGTTAATATAGGGTGTTGAGACCATAGCAACATTATGACATACCAGTTAATCACTGCTTGTGGCCGAATAGTTTTCTCATAAGGAATCTCTAATGAATACTTTATGAGCCCAAGGAACTGATACTTTTCGATAAAGTATTTTAAGATAGAACAAATGCATCCGTATCACTTGTTTGCTTCAGCAACTTCTTGTATGCTGTTCTTGTGATCAACGGATAAGGCTGGAAGTGGGTTGGGCTAGGCCCCTACCCAAACCTAGCCCGAATTTTTTTCAGACTAAGGCCCGAAATTTTTTGGATAATCCAAGCCTAAGCCCAACCCGAGCCTAGGCCCAGGCCCGACCTGAACCTGATTGGGCCCAGCCACGTCATTGAAGTTTAATATTTCATAATATTGCTTCACAAGTAAATGAGCTAGCTAAAAATTGGGCACTCTCCTATAACACAAATAAATGATACATGATACATTATTCTCCGCTCAACCCATTTTAATTTTTTGTTTACTTTCTCATTATTCTCTCTAAATAACAACATACAAAAACAAATTGATCCGAGCTTGATTTCGGGCTCCATTTCGGGCCTTGTTCGGGCTTGGGCTAGGCCCGGGTCGGACCAATGACATACCCAAGCCCGGCCCGAAAAATAAATGGGCTCTACATTTAAGCCCAAACCCGCTCTAAACCTTTTCGGGCCTAGTATGAAAACCTGGCCCGAAAGGCCTCGGGCTGGCCCGAGCCCATTTCCCGCCCTATCAAGGGAAGGTTCTGATTATATTCAAGCCTAGATCAAATTTGAAATGGCAAGCACCGAGTACTGCTTTTAGTTTTTGGCTTTGCAATATTGAAACATTCACACTCATGCTGAAGTATTCAGAGAAAAAGGCATTCTTGGATGAATGATATTACAAAGGAATTCTAGACCTTGTTTACTGACCTGAACTCTCTTGTTTCGAGCATATTGTAGCACCCCATCAAACTTGCTTTCACTGAACTGCAGTGAGAAAATATCATCAGTAAGTTCAAGATTGTAAGTTCGAAACCCAGGCAGAAACCCAGGCAGATTGTTATTATATATTCAGACTACAAATCAAATTATCTGTCTAAAGAACTCAAAACAATAAATGAGAATTAAGTGATAGGAAACTGTATAATGAAGGAATGCAGCAAAAGAATAAGTAGTTTTAAAATGACATTAAACAAAACCTAAGTTAAACAGTAATACCAAATCCATCTATATCGTTTGCTCATTTGAGAAGTATGAATAAAAAGAAAGCAACCTGCAAATCCTCGGTCAAAGGTGTTGTGTACATGCCACCAGAAGAAACTGTAATAACCCGAGCATCGGGTGCTGCTTTCTCCAATGATGGCATCATTAATTCTGTAATAGCATATGTTGCTGCTACATTAACAGCGAAGTTTAACTCCAATCTGGTAGAAGATGACAAAAAGTTATAGGCAAGTTGTCAGTTTCAGGATGGTTAGAAAAGAAATTTTCATCCCCTAAGCCAGAGAAGTTCTAGCTACATAAATGACTATATTAAATTGAATGGGAACGATAGGGTGAACTTCATATGCAAAGACTAAATAAAGATCAAATTTATACGGCAAATAATGAAAGGGGCACACCCTTCTGCTGTGGTGACTCGGTTGTGCTCCAGTAAACCAGCATTGTTAACCTAAATGCACAAGTCTGTCAGAACTATCTCATTTCTCACCTGTATAAAGCATCTACTTTGCTATAATCACAAGGTGAAAAAGATCTAGGCAGAATAAACTTCCCCAGAATTTTGGAAAGGGCCAGGCATGGTGAAATTACTCGAAGAAAACACAACTATTTTATAGCATCATTTGTTTCAGTATTATTTTCCTGTCCATAAATCTATGGACCACTTTGCTAAAGAATGCTGACGTATTTTGCCTATAATATTTGGATGCTCTGAAGAGACAATAGGGTAACACATTGCCAGAAATACAAATAAACAGGCTTTCAAGGCAGACATGAGTGCCTTCATTAATCCCTCGAGGGAGGTTCCAGTTCAGACCATGGACGTGGCATCCCCACTGTACTTCTTTTTTTTTCTTTTGAAAAAAAAAAAGAGTCAATAAATCCCTATGGTTCAATAAGGAAAGGTGTAATAATTTAAAAATAAAGAAAAGATAAAGCACATATTATTTACAGAAAATTGAGGCCATCATAGGCCATATGCCATCATGAACGGCCGAGCGAGCAAAAATGCATAATAAATAACAGATTACAAGGTTATACGTATAAAGGACTTCATGATTCATTGTAACTTAAAAGCTTGCCTATGCACAAACACAAGCATGCATAGCCACGTATATATAAAAATTTGGAAGACACTATATCTTCTTCACTCATTCAAAATGTGTAATAACCAGAATTTGGACGAAGGAAACATTTGAATCAAAATTACGAAGCATGGTTAAAAAGAGTAATAAAAGACGATATATATTGTACTATTCGCTATGTATCTTTTCAAAATTCATAAACTATATACAAGGAAAAAGCTTACTAAAACATGAAGTCCCTTCTCCTCTGAAGAAAATCTAGACACAAACGACTTAACTTCGCTGATGGAAGACAGATCACAAACCTACCACAAAAAGTGAATAAATAATTAAACATGTTGAAGAAATAGATATGATACAACACAAGCAATGATTTGCCCACAGGTCAAACAGCAAAAATGTATGAGAAGAAAGTCCAGTATTTGATCTTTATGATTGTGTCAAAAAGTTATTGTGCCTCTAAACTTTTAAATGCAAAGGATGTCTATAGGAATTGTCAGATGAATCACATGAAGAAACAAGAACTTCAGGCAGTATACCTCCAGATGGACATTTGGGTTACCCGTGGTTGACTGAATTTTAGAAAGGGCAGCCTCTCCCCTCTCCTTACTGCGACAGACCATATAAACCGTTGCACCACTAAAAAGAATAGGATACAATATTATGTGAAAACACTCTTCCTGAGAGTAAACAGCCAGGAGCTTCAGTAGAAGAATTACATCATTCGAGACAGAAGAAATCATTACCGTGAAGCCAAGCCCTCTGCAGTAGCATAACCAATGCCAGAATTAGCCCCCGTGACCAAGCAATTTTTCCCTTCCATAGAAATTTGCATATCTTCCTCTTTGAATTTCTTGGCATGTTCCCTGGGAAATTACATTGGGAAATTACATTCTGATATCAGCAAGGAATCCATAAAACTCACAACAAGTTAACTAATAAATAAAAAAATAAAAAAAGCTGGAAATAGAAGTGTAAAACTTTTCTGTAATACAGTATATAAATACATAATTGGCATGCCTTATCCCATAAGTTTGTGGCAAGCTTTGTCATATTTCACCATTCATTTTCGAACAGTCCAAGTCATCTAATACTGCACCTGCCTTCAAATCACATATAAGAATTTATTTTTTCTCACTGGTCAATAGGCCTCAGGTCATTTTTCCTTTGCTTTGATTCGACAGTGAACTTCTCCTAGCTATAGTCACTGCCAAATGACACTTTGCTATAGGTTTCTCTTAGAACTTGTTTTGTTCACTGGAAAAATTTTTCCTTACTAGAATGCTTTTCCTAGAAAGCCGATACCTAGGTAGATAATGTCTGGAAAAATGATTTTTGCAAGTTTGGTTGACCATGATAAAGTGGCACATGTCAGAGTGGCTTATGTTTGATTGAGTATCTACTTTTCTGAAAAAATTGTGTAAAATCCTGTTATTCCCTTAATAAAGAAAAAGATGTTACTGCATTCTATCTAAAAACTTAAGAACACTTTTGAAAAAAAAATAATTATCCAATTTCCAACCGGTAGGAATTGGAGTTTTCCATGTCCCACAATTTTTTTTTTTAATCTTATTCCCATAGAAAAGCTACATTTCTCTCTCTCCTTTGAAAACTCCAACGAAACAGAAACCATTTCTCGATTTTCCTGTTGACCGCACTTTTCTCCCTCCTCTTCCCGCAACCCAAACGAGTTGTTAGTTTATCCATTAGCAGTGCTGCCTCTAACATATCTCTCGGGCATTCCTTTCTACCACCAGCTACCTTATCCCTAATTCCACCACATATTTATCTTGTCGCCCATGCATCATCTTCGTACTCCAACAGCCTAATTAATTGTTAACTACTTGCTCGAGGTCTTGCTAACCTATCTGTCCGCAGCTCCAGAATACTGTGGGTTCTTTCTTCATCCTAAGGAAACATCTCATTCTTTAAGGACTCGTTAAATAGGTATCTAGGGCCTCTTGTCACGATTGCTCTCTCCCCACGCCATCGTCATTGAAACAAACATATATCCCAGTTATGAGGTTCGGAGAAAAAATTGCCAAAAATTAGCAAATCCTACGAAGGATTTATAGAAGAACAGACAGTACCATATAGACGCGAAACAATTCTGTCGGTATATTTCGGTAGATAGTGAAGTAAAAGTTGAAGGGATAATAAGAAGGAAAGATTACTGAAAGCCGGCTTTTGTGAACTGCTTGAAGCCATATAACCCGAAAGCCGCAGTCCTCCATGCCTGCGAGGTCGAGCTTTCTTTAGCTTTTTTTAACAAGTATAATATAATCGGAGGAGAGGAAAGGAGAGGAGAGGAGTAGGGATCTGTCGCTTCTCAAAACCCTAGAAACCGGGACGAGATCAATTGGGAAGAGCGGGCTTTTACCTTCAGAAGAAACATAATTCGGTCCCCAACGGCGAACGTACAATCCGGCCTTCACCGGGTTCCGATTTTGTCCGTGCGTGCGTACTAAGTTCGTGCCCTCGGATTACACTAATAACGAGTACCTTACAAATGACCAAGCAGACGCATGCACTATCTAAAATTTTTTCGAACGAATAATTGATATAAAATTAATATTTTTTTATTTTTTTAATTTTATTAAGTATCTAAAATTTTTTTGATAAATAATTAATGTAAAACTAAATACACATCCTTATCATAAAAGTTTTCATAATCCGCATCCATACCATAATATTATTTTTTTTTCTTTTCTTTCAAAAAAAAAAGACATCCCTTAATCTTAATCGTATGGTGATCGTGGGTGGTCCAACCGCGGATCAGAATGTCATGGACGCCTGCTGGATTTCGTGTTCCTTTTGTCCTTTGCTCTCTTTTTCTCATCATTAGACTTCTGAATTATAATTTTTAATCTTTTTGACTGTAAGACTCTTGTATCATCTAATAGTGACATTATATAGGGTCACAAAATATTCGTACATATAATTTTAACTTAATATGCAACAAGATATTTTTTCTATGGGGTCATTATTGGGTTTGATTAAGCTAAATTCGAGTTCGGTTGGATTGGTGAGCTGAAATAATACACATCAGGTTTGAATGGAACTGAGTTGTAATTACATATGTCAAAAATTTAATTGCATAACTTTTTTTGCTTATCGTGCTTTTTTTTTTTTTTTTGGAGTCCATTCAAGCCTTGCTGATTGGTTAATTAATAATGACTTCGATCATATCAAGAGAGATCTTTCTTACTTGTTGAACAGATCATGGTGCCCAAGCATTTTTTGCAGATCTCAATTGAAGTCTTTGTCGAGCTGCTAAGAGTGTTGAGTTAGAGGTCAAGCAGGAGATGCACTTCCTCTCTGTTTTGTTTTCTCAGCTTCATCAGGTTCTAGTATGGTAAGTCGCAATGACTTGATTGGAAAATTGACTCTCGGGTTTTTGCTTCTTTAATATGGCCTACATCCCGGAGGGGAAGGTTTTAACTAAGCATATCTATTTCTTTCCAAAATATCAGACCATTCTTTGTAACTCCATGCAATGTTCCAGTCAAGCCTTAACATCCTAATAGTTGCAAAATGTGAAAAGGGCTGAAGAGGAGTAATACATCAATATGACACTGGGTTTGTAGTCTGTTTTAATTCTTTACAATATACAACACATTTTTCATAATTCAAGTTACATGGCTTCTTTTAAGATGTATACCCGCATTATGATTTTACGATGGTATATGACATACCATTAGCTCTCACTTGCTTTGAGAAAAAGAACTCTCACTGGGTAACTTTTAGAAACGGACAAATAGTGAAATACTAGTTAAATAGATTTAAAATTGATTAAGTTTTGTATAAAAATTGTAAAATTATGTTGGATGAGAATTTAGCCATCCAACATGGATTGGTGGTTTCAGATGCACGTATCAAAGAAGAGGACGGAAGAAAATAAGAATCCAAGAACTAGAAGATGTTATTTACGAGAAGAAAAACAAATAACTTATAAGGATAGAATCTCAACTAAATGAAAACAGAATATAGATGAAAAAATCACTACCATGTAGAAAAGATTGGCTCATAGTACTAAGAAAATAGCTACAAAGCTATTAAGAGAATCAAAAGAAAATGGACTACCTAGTAAGAAAGCTTAGTGATGATAATTAAGGTTAAAAAAAAGTACTATAGACAGCTACCTAAATGCAAAAAAGACAAGATATATGAAAACTATAACACTGCTAAGAAGGAAGTTAAGAAGCTAGTACGAAAGATTGGATTGAAGATGTATAAAGAGTTATATTGCAAGTTACAAACTAAAATGACAAAAAAAGATAAGTATAAGATTACAAAACTAATAAAAAGAATGCCTAAAGACTTAGATCAAATGCATTAGAGTTGAAAATCTAAAAGTTTTGCTTAAAAAAATATGAGATCAAAAAAAAGATGAAGTTATTTTGATAAGCTATTTCAAAAAATTCATGAAGACGCTTTAAGATTCCTTAATAGTCATATTGAAAGCAGAAATGATAGATATACATATAGAATTAGAATATCTAAGATAAAGGAAGATATAAAAAAGATAAAAAGTAGTTAATAGGGTTTTTTTTTGTAGGGGGGGAGGGGGGGTAACTGAAGGAGCTGAACCTCTCATTAAGTAGTAAAACATACAGAGCACTTATACACACTTATAAACGATGTGTTATAGCTTACATTCCATTCATTAATCTGCCACTTCTCAATCTCTTTGCATACAAACCTAATACAGTAAAACTACCAGGATGTACCAAACCACATAGATTAGTAGAGTATGATCCTGCATTTCTTTGAACAGAGAGCTTCAAAAAAAAAAAAAAAAAAAACTGTTGCTGTGTCTACTTGCAGTATATATATAAACCAACAGCACCAGTAAGGAATATCTATCATTGTAGATGAGCACTTAAAGCATCCTTTCTGCAATAATAGAAGAAATGTTCAACAGCAGTTTGAGCATGCGTTCTCCCAGTCACTGTCAGCTATTTTCTCCGGTGGCCTATACCATAAGCATCATCCTGTAGAATAGACAGTAAATCCCAGTGAATATGATCTCCTACTTCCCAACAGCAGTCCCCTTGCAGAGCTATTTTTGCAATGAAGTCAGCTGCCCTATTAGCTTCACGAAGAGTGCAGGATAACTTGAATCTGCCCAATTCAAAATATCTTTTACTAGTGGCATCTCCAAGGACCTGCCCAAGGAAAAGTTAGCAATCCATGATATCACAATTATATTCTCTTGCATTAAGGAAAGATATAGGCTATCCAAGCTGCTTTTTTGAATCCTGAGATGATGATAACAAAATTTGTGGACCAAATTTTTCCGATCACAGATGTACCGTGTGATGTAACTACCTATGAAGTGTTTGAAAAATCCAACTTATTGATGGAAGATAAATGCTTCTATTTGTATGAATTTTGATACAACTGAGCAATTCTACTAGGAAAGATACTTACCTCCTCAATCCTAGCTTACACGGCCCATTCCAACTTCAAAATCTATATCTGATAGAATTTCCCCATCCTCCATCTCTGCATCTGTCAGTGTAAGAGCCTTTTGAAGTTTTCTATGACAGAATACCTCAACCTCAGCCATGAACATGGCTGTCACTGGGCGGTGATCTGAAAGTTTCAGCTCGGATCTTTGGTAACTCAACAACTTCACACCCTTTCCAAATGAAAGAATACGGTCACACCTGAGGAGAAACCAGTTACTACTTACTATAGTCTTGAAGAACATGATCATTGGAATTCACAAACAGAAGCTGAAATTAACAATATTCCTAGTGCCCCATAAATGTTGAGATAGCATTTGAAGAAGCATGGGAGGAAATGGACTACAGTCAAAGAAAAATTATAGTGGTATCCAAGAGATTCACTACTCAAAGCACAGTGTAAACTGAAAGGAAAAAGATAATACAACCTGGTATAGAAGTCAGAATTTTTTCTACAAGCAACTAACTCGAGTCAAAGCAGGAAAATCAATCATTGCCATATCATTTACGTATCCTCTCTCCTTTATTTTAAAAAAATATATATTGTTAAATTAATTTAAAAACTAATCAACATCTTTCTCCTGATACGAATCAGGCCTTCATGAGACCTACAACACGAGTTTCAAACTCCATAATTGTCGAATCATTAATTGGTGAAGTACAGGCATGAGCCCAAATCTACTGAACACCACTTTGTAAAAAATGTTATCATCAACCATCTGGATGGATGCATGAGTTTTAACTCAAGGTTTCTATCAACTTAAAAAAAAAGTCATCTCTTGACAATGATATTCTAACAGATCAAGATATACTTGCACAATTCATGTTTCACTACAAACAAATAATACAATGGTGCAAGATAAACATAAATTAGTAATTGCTCAAAAATATGTGTACAATAGCCAGTATATATAATTTCAGTCGACATATCCAAAATGTTGTTTGGTATCCCAGTGTCGATCATATTTCAGCTGAGAATTTAACCAAAAACAAGCTGTTTCCAACAAATATACGAACTTTAATCAGTTGGGAGGTTAAGAAACCACATGGAGTAAGGTTCAAACAATAAAGGGGAAAAAGAATTATATATAATATAGGATTGTTAAGAGTAGTGCCAAAAGAGGATAACATAGGGAAGGCCACTTTAAATGAGCTGAGTACATGCACTACACAGACCTGGACTGAGAAAACCCAAATTAGGAGGAATTTCAGATTCAGGTTGAACAGTCAGAACAAACCAGAAGAAACAAAACAGGGACTTGAATGGAAGTAGCAACAACAAATCAAAAGATTCCATGTTGGTATACTTGGCCATGGATAAGAACCAATAGATAAGTTGCATGCAAAAAGCTGTCCTAGCATTCGTATGGTTTTATAATACAAGCACAACCTCACACGCGACCTCCTTAGAATCTGCAGTAAATGAATAAAATATCAATTAGGAGGAAACATTGTAAAACTCTATCTTAAAGGATTTCTACCTTTTAATTTAGTACTTTTCCTTAATGATCTCTTTTAATTACTAGGTATGTAATTTGTTTTAATAGTTTCAACTAAGTATGTAATTTCAAATGAAATGGTGCTAACTGAAAAAACAGAATACGTAAATTTCAAACAGGTTTACCAATTTTGTTACATGCAATAGTGGATAACCACTGTATATTTTTCCTTTATACATATAATACACATGAAGTAGTAGATGTTTAATTTGACGAATCGTTTAATGATGAAGGCACGGACCAAGATTGGTTAATAAACCAGAGATATAAGCAGAAAGCATCCCATTTTCTCTAATATATAGACCAAGAAAGGGTTAATCAATAATCATAAAATACTGCATATCCAAGTTTTCCAAATATACTAACTCCCACAATGATTAAAAAGCAAAGAAAAAGAGTAATGAAATTAAATATTGCATTTATTTAACAATTACTTCAGCTTCATACCATGCAGGAGTTCTCCTCCCACCCTTTTGATCTTCTCCAATATATTTCTCCGAATTAAACTCGTATTTGTAGGTAGGGGGAAAATTTATAACACCTTCTGACCACCCATCAAAAGCACGTCCTTTCTTTAGCTCTCGCTTTAGCTGCGACAGAATAATAAAGAGTTTTGGTAAAATCATTCTTCAAACTACTTTCAGTTACCCATCTATTTGTAATAGCACATTGCAGTTATGAATGATAATGCTAACCTGCACCATGAACTAACTTTATTAGAATCATATAACTAAATGGAAAAGTCTGTACTTTGTTAAAGACTTGGGATAAAATGTAAACAGACCACATTCTAATTCATGAAGTAGCCGTACTTTCTCATAAACAAGTCAATGCAAAATATTCGAATATACACCTGTTATGGGTATGGCAAATTAATATTTTTGGTTCTACCAAACCATAGAGCTCTTCTTTGGTGGTTTGAGAGATTGAGGGACTACACACTAACATCTTGGTCATCAAAAAAAAAAGAGAAAAGGATAGGCTTCCTTAATTACTACATCTTTTCCAATTTTTCTATGGCAAGCCTGTTCTTGCTAAAAATTGGATTGATGAAAATTAGAACACCAAGAAAAGGTTGGCATCAGTATTAGAAAATGTTTCTGAATATGATGGATCACATTTTGATCCATAAACTCAAACCCCATGTGGCTGCATGGAATATGGTTTGTAGGTCAATATTAAGATAGCTTGTGGAGAAGGTTGAGCAAGAGCATATAATTCTAAAGAAAAAAGTTGAAAGTCTTCTAATCCTCCTAAAAGAAAGTCAAATTTGGTGGGAGCGTGAAGAGGTTATATGGACCTTCTGAAGTACACTTCATCATATCAAAGGCTTCTGTTTCAGTTATGGTAGTATTTAGTTCCTTTCCAACTCAAAAATATACAGCTAGGACTTAAAAATCATATAGGCACTTCAAAATATATTAAGCTTCATATTATGCAATATTTTATCCATGAAATAATTTCTTTTAGTACTTTTTTTCTTAGGTCATTATTTTTCACCTCCTATTTTCTCCTCTTCTTATTTCTTCTATTATCAACCCAAGATCCTGGAACCCTATCTCCATGGTTATATCAGTTTATCCAAAGCTAGTTCTTAGGCCCATTGTTTATACCGTTTCCATGGCTGAAGATGGTAGTGGTCCATGTAGGATGTGACTGCGGCTACAAGCGGCTTTAATCGTAAAAAAAAAGAGGTTCATAATATTTTGTTTTGGTCCACAATTTGGACTTGACTGGGCTTGAAAACTTTTGGGTAAATAAATAATTTGGATGTTCATAATAATCACATATATTTTGTAACAGAGAAAACAAAGAAAAGGTTACCTGATCCTTTTCAGCCAACCCAGACCAACCCTTTTTGGATATAAGTTCATGTGTTCTTTCATATGATAAGTCAATGCGATAATTTAGATCTCCAAACCAGAAAATTCTTCTGCAAAATGTTAAGTAGTTAGAACAGACGCATACTTCAAGGAAGTTGGAGAAGCAGATAAGAAAAAATTAAATATATAGAAGGAAGATTTGAACAGATTCTCAGAAGATTTTAGGCCGCATTAAAGACATATAAATCCTCATGCCCATGTGAATCTTTTCAAGGAGTGTCGCCTTCCACTAATGAAGCCCATACTTATGTATTTGTGGAACCTGTAGCACTTCTTTATTTTCTTTTTCTTTTTCTAAACAAAGTGTATAGGACTATCATACCAAATATGCAATTCATTAAATGAATGTTCTTCAGAAAATGCACAATGTTCTAAAATTTCAATATCTAGGACAACAATTGTCATAAATACCACTTTCAATGTCACAAACATAGTTGAAGTTTGGTGGACATAAATAAAGGACTAAATCAAGGTGGATAAAACAAGAGTGATAGCAGAGTATTGTTAGAAACATTAACTTCATATCCAAGACAACATGGCAAATCTCCATGTAACCATCATGGTTTGCAGCAAGGTCAGCAATCTCGGTCCCGGACCTTGCTACAAACCATGTACCAAAATAGCTCTATAACCATTTTTCTCAATCTTTATCTTGGTATGCCTCGGTATGGGACGGTACGCACCAGGCATCGATACACCTCGGCATGGAATGGTACATCTCGGTACTGGGCCGTACGGGGTTTGTACAGACTTAAAGTTAAGTTTTGTACTGATTTTCTCCCTATACAATACGGTATGAAGCGGTATGGCAAATCATGGTTTGCAATATTGATTCGATTCTTGTAAAAGAACCATGCTGATACAATACTAATTCAAGTAAGTTCCTAGTACCGACAAGTATTGGTTGTCGACCATTACATTACGATAGGCACTGGAAGGGATGGTATGATTTGGTGCGACAAACTAAAATAACAATGAAGACATGCATGCTTTTAACTTTGTTGGGGGGGGGGGCTTTTCGTGGAGGAGGGGGGATGGAAGAGAGGACATGCTAGTTGGATGCATATGTACCCAAATAAGGCAAATTACTTAAATTGTGCTAGGTTAACTGGACTAGGTAGGAAACAGATAACCAGATTTTCTAGAGTAGCATCACAATGACAGAAGGTCATATCCTGATATTAAAAGGGAGGGAAAAATCCAAAAGAAGTAGCAACTAAAAGCTTTGACTCAACAAGTCAAACATTAAAGAAATCTCATAAAGAAAAGCCGATGTAGTAACACCATCACCAAGACAAAAGCCAGAGTCTTATACTTAGATGCATCTAGCCAAAAGGTCAAGGAAAACTATCATTTGGAATAGATGTTTTATATTAGAGGAATGGAAGCAACTTTGGATGAACATGATCTGAACAGTATGTGGACTTGTCAGATGTCACATTAATCACTTAACAAGATCAAATAGAAATAAAAAAGTTGCCTCACTTAAATACGACAAGAATGAATGTTACATTAGGAAAGTTTAATTCATATTGGATATTGGAAAGTAGTGGCTTTATTTGATTTCATCAATTATATGGCTGGTAAACAGTAAAAGAGGACAGCAATATAGAGAAGCATTAGGGATTCAAAAGGCAATTATTAAAATTAAACTCCAAAATTCCAAATCATCATGAAGCTACATATTATGAGCTCGTATCAGTGAATGAAGCCTCAAATATAAAACTATTGGTAACTGGGCACATGTAATGCATGCTGGAGGGAAGAAAGAAGAGACTGTTAGGGATCAAATCAAAGAGTCCAATCTAGATGAGAGTCAAATTAGTAAAAGGGATGGAGTCCAATCTGTTAATGTATTTTATGATAGGGTCTGATTTAATTAGGAAAGAAGAAAGAGAGGGTGTGGTAGCAAACTTGAGCTAGAAAGTTAATGCAATTATCTTTTAAGATTAATACAAGGGTATTTTCGGTATAAAAAGTGATAGACGGAATCAAGAAGGAATATTCTCTAATTTCAAAATTCTTGTTCTTATATATAATAAAAATAAGGTAAACATCTAAAAGTCTATTAAAACTAGCAAGTGCTGCAATTACACCAGAAAGGATTGCATGTCAGAATTTAAACTTCTTTCGAGGTACACAGAGCAACATAATGTTTAGTCCCTAATTTAATTAGTAAATAGCTTCAAACATACAGATGCTTATTAAAAAAAAAGAGAATAAACTTCGTCAACATCCTTGGTGACATATCTACTGAAGAAGTGCAATGCACAAGTTGGTGGACTTGATGATACAGGTTGAGATCCCATTACATATGAACGTTCAGACTTCAGACATTCACACTATAAAGTATAAACCTAATCTAATCCAGTCATTTCAGTGCATATACAATTAGTGATTTGTTACTCTATTCTCAAGAAACTTTATACTCCATAATAATTAATGCTTCCTTTCTGCTTAGTTTTGGAAAGTTTTATCAGCACAAAGACTTCATTGTTCACTTTTTTTTTTTGTTCAAACATGCATTCCAGCTAAAAATTTGTTGAACGTTCTCAATAACATAATTCTAACAAGAGAAAATCATCTTGTTTATGGATGTGTAAGTTCCGTTCCAGTCCACCTTACTAACTATGAAAATTTTGAGAAACACAGTGGGACGAGGCCATGACCAAGGCTTAAACCATAGATTCCTCCCAAGTGGAGAGGGATGCCAACTAGATAGGCAAAGACTAG
>JAOXJJ010001100.1:16455369-16502093 GCA_025769935.1 Phoenix roebelenii
AATATATTTTTGTCTCTAAAGGATAATTTCCAGAATTTGAAAGTTATTTTGGCCATTTTGTGTTATGCTGTAAAAAACAACAAAAGGGGTTTTACAAAAGAGTATTTTAAGCATTTGAAGAGTATTATGTCTTCAATTAGTTTATTTCCAACAAGAGGTTTTATCTGCTGCAATCTTTGTTTATTATTACATTATCTTGCACATGAAATTTTGGATTAGTCATACTAATTTATGTTAAAAACTTCACCCGAAGATTGGGTAGATCAATAGCTGAAATCAATTTCATGAGCCCCAGCCAAAAGCACAGGAGAATTATAGCTACTATTACCAATCCACCACATAGTCAATGGAGAACACTAGTTGCATTATGAGTCAGTGCATGGATCAAACAAAGTTTTCAAAAAAGCAAGATCCTCACGCAGGGCCCAAGCATCTATGAGTTTGCAGGATAGTAGGTTGGTTTTCATTTCCTTGATAAAGAAAAGAGTGATGTGCACTGAAGAAAATGTAAGTCAGAAACAAATGGGCAGTTTTCCATGTCTTCTGATGTTACATTATATATTTGTAGAAGTATTTGAATTAATCATGACAAGATATCAAGGATAGAGCCTATGCAGATTCTTTGCTTTCATGCTTACTAAGTACTATGCATCATATAATAATCATCTTGTATAAATTATGTGAAATTCAAGATTTTTTCGACATTCTTTTTCCTTGAAAGGACTAGTATTTTTGAACATATCTAAGTATTGAACAAAAGTATGGTAAAATAATATATTCTTGATTTCTTCTTGCTAATTCACAAAAGTGACCATTTTAATTAACCACTTGATGGTGCATAGAACAATCCTACAAATACAATAACAACAAAAAGGAGGAAAAATTTTTGTCTAGATGCCACTAAACAAGACAGATTCTACTTACTCATGATCATGGATTTTTTTCGGAACTCCAACAGTGGCAACTGTACTAAATCGTGTTCTACGATGAATTTCTTGCACATCTGTATTCCTTCTAAGTTCATTTCCGCCCTTTTCACCTGATGATAGGTGCGTACAGACAAAGCAAAACAGAGTCTGGTATATAGACATGCTGACTGAGATTGAACCCTGGATCATATTTGAAAGTTGTCAATATGCTTCTAAATCAGAACAATGTTCATCTACTGAGATTCTGCATGCACTTGCATGAAGGAAATGGCATACCCATAGGCTTAAGAAGTCAAAATATTGAGGCTGCAAAACTTAACAAGCAAGAAACTTAAATTTGATGAGGACTTAACAAAAAATTTGATCATAAAAATGGAAAGAGGGAGAGAAAAGTCAAAACAAGGGTAATACGGGGGCAAATGGACACTTTATTAAATCTTGCATGGCATATTATATACTAAGCTTCGGATCAAGATAAAATCTACTGATAGAAACATATATTTACAACTAGAAGCAGCTTCTACTTGTCCTAGAGGTTCTAGCAACACGTGTGCGAAAAAATCATTTACCACATCTTGTCTTCTCTCATCAAGTGGTCATTGCAGCAGTATACCTTTAATATGATTGATCATGCACGTTTGATTTATAATTAGATCAATGATATCTCAATGGAACAGCTTTGTCCTATAAATGGTAAAGCTACTTCCAAACCTACTCCATAGCCTCTTAAGTGCCTTATCTAGTTATCTGTCCAATCATCCTGTAACACAAATCCTTGTACAGGATCTATTAGTCAATACCCTCTCTGCATTCATTGTGAAAATAAAATGCATATCTTTGGGTTAATCCGGAGGATGATCACTAACTCATTCCACTATGCAGCCTACAGAAATGCTAATTGTGCAGATTATCTTACTGGGTGGGCTACTACCTGTTTTGCACCTTCCTCACAGATTCGCTCATCTTGGATGAGGAAAAAAACAAGAAATTACCTATGTTTCAACATCAAGGGCAGGTATCATTTTCACTATTATTGTGTGCATCAATATTTTCCCTTTGAGAAATTATGCATAACAACATTGATTGACATTCTGTCAGAATATCTATCTTGCTAAGCTATCGCCTCCAAACATCTAATTTACTTTTTCACTTCTTTACAGAGACTCTTAATGACTTGGAGTTCTATTTTATAAGCAATTTATCCGCCATTAGTTTGACGGGTTGAGAAGTTAGATGGACTTTACATTTTATGAATCATTGGAAAAGAGGGCCATATCCCAAAGTTATGCATATTTTCAATGTTACAGCCCATATAGCAAATTGTATTGTTTTATATAGTGAATTATGACCTGTGAAACATAAAAGTTTGGACCTCCAAAACATTCAACATGATGGAGTGCAACACTGATAATATGTTGGTTATAAAAGTGGTCATAACAAGACATCCATATACAAGCTTGTCTTCAATCCTAACTCAAAATTAAAGAATCTCTAAGGATTGCATAGTACCAAAACCTGCTACAGCATAAACATCACCAAATGGTTCTCAGGCTACACACAATATGCATTTTGATCCAACTCACTAGCAAAGGAGATGTCCCTTAAATATTACTCTTTAGCATCATGCAGAAAACCTGCTACCAACTTGTATGACATTATTATAATATGATCAGCCAATTCAGAAAGATACCACCATTTCATTTATTTTGCAAGGTTTCATTTTATTCTCCATTAATCACCAGATGTAGATTTCTTTCCCAGTTATTCACATCACCCCAGGAAATAGTTCAAATTGGAAATAAAATATAAGACTTAGAAAACTATATGACATGAACTAGGTGAGATGTCAATATGATAGCAGGTAGGAGCACAAAATCAGAGATGTATCTTTCCATATTTAGAGAGATATGACAGCACAGAATCAGGGATATATCTTCCCATATTTAGAGAGATATGATAGCTGGTAGGAGCACAAAATT
This sequence comes from Phoenix roebelenii, assembly GCA_025769935.1. NCBI lineage: Eukaryota > Viridiplantae > Streptophyta > Magnoliopsida > Arecales > Arecaceae > Phoenix > Phoenix roebelenii. The sequence goes on from JAOXJJ010001100.1 coordinate 16,458,278, forward strand.
AGGGATGTATCTCTGTACAGTTTTCTATTTAATGAAAGACACTCTCACATTGAGACATTCAGCAAAATTGTCATGGTATCAGAGCCATTTGTGCTCTTGGAGTTTTCTGGTTTTCTTGGCTTTCTTTGGTGTTTAGTCCTAGATATCTAGGGCTCTTGGGTTTCGGCTTTCTCTGCAGCGTGTTTTCCGGATTTCTGGATCTGCTGCAACGTGTTTTCTGGTGCTCTTAGTCTTCGGATTTTTTGTTTTTTTTGGTGCTATGATATTCGAAAATTCTTGTGTTATTCCTATGTTGCTGTGTTGTGAATTGACGGCATTCTTTCACCATGTCTGCAAGCAATTCTGATGCTTTCAATGTCCGATTCACTGGTAAGAACTATTCTACCTGAGAATTTCAGTTTCAAATATTTGTCACAGGGAAGGAATTGTGGGGTCATATAGATGGAAGTGATCCAGCCCCTACGGATCCAATGAAGTCGGCTTAATGGAAGGTCAAAGATGCTCGGGTGATGACCTAGATATTAGGGCCTGTTGACCCTCTTATTGTTCTTAATCTGAGGCCATATAAGACTGCCAAAACCATGTGGGATTATTTGAAAAAGGTTTACAATCTGGATAACATAGCAAGATGATTTCAGTTGGAGTATGAAATTGCTAGTTACTCTCAGGGCAATCTCTCCATCCAGGACTACTTTTCTGGCTTTCAGAACTTATAGGCAGAATTTTCTGACATTGTATATGCTAAGGTACCCACCGAATCTCTCTCTACTATTCAGGTAGTTCACGAGCAAAGCAAGAGAGATCAGTTCTTGATGAAGTTGCAACCTGAATTTGGGGTTACTCGCTCCAATTTGATGAATCGCGACCCTCCATCCTAAGATGTTTGTTTTGGAGAATTACTTCGTGAAGAACAGCGTATTCTCGCACAGGCTACTTTCGAGCAAAAGAGGATGTCATCTAATGCTGTTACAGTTGCTTATGCCGCTCAAGGAAAGGGGAAGAGTAGGGATATGCGCAAGGTGCAGTGCTACAACTGCAAAGAATACAGACACATTGCTATCAATCGTGGAAAAAGAATCTGCAACTACTGTAAACAGCAAGGTCACATCATCAAGGAGTGCCCCACTCGCTCTCAAAACCGCCAAGCCAATGCTTTTCAGGTTGCAGTTAGCACTTCTTCTCCAAATGGTCAATCTTCGGCAGGGACTAGCAATCAGTTTACTCTTGCAGTGCCTACCAGCACTTCTACGGTTGCTGGACCAGCTGTTCTTACTCTTGAAATGGTGCGGCAGATAATTGTTTCGGCCTTTTCAGCCTTAGGGCTGCAAGGTAAAGGTACTACACCACCTCAACCTTGGTTTGTTGATTCTGGTGCATCAAATCATATGACAAGTTCATCTGATATGCTTAGAAATGTTCGTCCGCATCATGGTTCATCGCATATTCAGATTGCTAATGAAAGTAATTTGCCTATTCCTGCTGTTGGGGATATTACTTCATCTTTCAAGAATGTTTTTGTATCACCTAGACTTTCTAGTCTTATTTTGGTTGGACAATTGGTGGATAACAACTGTGATGTCCATTTTTCTCGTGATGGTTGTCTTGTGCAGGATCAAGTGTCGGGGACAATAATCGCGAAGGGGCCTAAAGTTGGAAGATTGTTTCCACTGCACTTTTTCATTCCTAGTTTCATATCTTTGGCTTGCGTTGTTAAAAATAAGAGTAGGGCATAAATGTTTGGGCTATCCAAATTCTATTGTTTTGTCTCATTTGTTGAACTCTGTTTTGTTGGGCAATACAAATCAATTTTCTTCTCATAGCCTTTCCTTTGATTGTTCTACAAGTAAATTAGGAAAGAATAAGACTTCCTTTTTCTTCTCTTGATAATCGTGTAGAAAGGTGTTTTGATATTATTCATAGTGATGTTTGAGGCATCACACCTATTATTTCTCATGCTCACTATAAGTACTTTGTGACGTTCATTGATGATTACAATCGATTTGCCTGGGTGTATATTTAACGTTCCAAATTTGAAGTCTTCTCTGTTTTCCAGACCTTTCTGGCATATGTTGAGACTCAATTTTCTACTAGCATTAAAGTGTTGAGATCTAATTCTGGTGGAAAATATATGTCTCACGAGTTTCATAATTTTCAGCATCATAAAGGTATTGTCTCACAACGCTCATACCCTTATACGCCACAACAAGATGGCATGGCTGAACGGAAGAACCATCATCTTTTGGATGCCCTTCGAACTTTATTACTTGAGTCTTATGTTCCATCTAAATTCTGGGTTGAGGCTTTATTTATTGTAGTTTATTTAATTAATAGATTGCCATCTCAGGTGTTAAACTTCGACTCTCCATATTATCGTCTTTACCGTTGGCATTCTAGATATCATGATTTGCATACTTTTGGCTGTGTTTGCTTTATGCATTTGCCTTCTCATAAAGGCTACAAACTTTCTGCTCAATCTGTTAAATGCGCCTTTATGGGTTATAGTGTTTCTCAAAAAGATTTTGTTTACTATGATCCATACTCTAACAGAATTCGTGTTTCTCACAATGTTGTCTTCTTTGAGACTCAGTACTTTTCTATTCATGTTGAATCATCTTCTGCAGTTTTTATTCTTCCTAGTTTTAATGACTTGACCCCTCCTCCTGAGCGGTTCAAGTCTGGATTTGTGTATAAACGACGTCGACCGACTTTGCCCCTTTCGAGACTGATCCGCCACCTGAGCCTGCTCAGGCTGCTCCTCGACGATCTACCAGAGTCTCTCATCCTCCTGATCAATATGGTTTTCCTCACACATCTCTCAATGCTACTCTACCCACTATTTCGGTTCCATCACGCTACTCACAGGTTGTGAAGCATGAGTGTTGGCTGAAGACAATGCAAGAGGAACTTCGGGCTCTTCAAGAAAATCATACATAGGACATTGTTCTTTGTCCCTCTATCGTTACGCCCATTGGATGTAAATGGGTTTACTCGGTTAAGCTTTGTTCAGATGGGACTCTAGATTGCTATAAGGCACGGTTGGTTACTCTTAGTAACAGGCAGAAGCATAGGGTGGACTATAAGGAGACATTTGCTCCAATGGCAAAAATGACCACGGTGCATACAATTATTGCCATTGCTGTTTCACAGGGCTAACCACTACATCAAATGGACGTCAAAAACACTTTTCTCCATCGTGATCTCAAGAAGGATATTTACATGACACCTCCACCTAGTTTGCTCTCCACATCTACTTCCGACGTCTGTAAGTTGAAGAGGTCTTTGTATGGCTTGAAACAGGCTCCTCGAGAGTGGTTTGAAAGTTCCAATCAACCTTGCTTTGCTTCTTTTTTGTGCAGAGTCACTATGACTCCTTGTTTCTTTGCAAGACATCGCCTGGTATTGTTCTCCTCCTTGTTTATGTAAATGACATTTTTATTACAAGGACGGATTCCTTGTTGATTATCCGCCTTCAGCAGCATCTCTAGGACTCTTTTTACATGAAGGACCTTGGTCCTCTTGCGTACTTCTTGAAATTGGAGGTTCATACTGATCCTTCTAGTGTGTTCTTGCATCAACACAAATATACGCAAGATTTGATTGCTTTGGCTGGTCTTCAGGACTCTTCCTCTGTGGACACTCCTCTGGAAGTAAATGTTAAGTATCGTCGTGAGGAGGACGATCTTCTTCCTGATCCTGCTCGATTTCGCCAGTTAGTTGGCAGCATGAATTATCTGACTATACATGGCCAGATACCTCTTTTGTTGTCCAGCAAGTTAGCCAGTTTATGCAATCCCCACAATATCTACATTTGGCGGCTGTTCGTCGTATTATTCGGTATCTTTGAGGCTCTCCTAACTGTGGATTGTTCTTTTCTGCTGGTTCTCCTATTTGTCTTGTTGCTTTTAGTGATTCTGATTGAGCAGAATGTCCTGATACTCGTCGCTCTATCACGGGTTGGTGTATGTTTCTTGAAGATTTCTTATTATCTTGGAAGATTAAGAAGCAGGATCGTGTTTCCAAATCTTCGACCGAGTCAAAGTATCGTGCCATATCTGTCGCTTGATCCGAAATTGAATGGCTTCATGGGCTCCTGGCTGAGCATAGATTTCCTCAGTCTGATCCCACTCCTCTCCATGCTGATAACATGAGTGCCATTCAGATTGCTACTAATCCTGTTTTACATGAGCGTACCAAGCACATCAAAGTGGATTGTCATTCTATTCGGAAAGTTGTAGATACTCATGTCATTTCTCTTCTGCATGTTTTCACTGACCTTCAGATTGTTGGTGTTTTTACCAAAGCTATGATCTGGCAGCGTCATCTGTTTCTGGTTGGCAAATTGATACTTCTTGATCAACCAGCATCAATTTGAGGGAGGATGTCAATATGATAGTTGGTAGAAGCACAGAATCAAGGATGTATCTTTCCATATTTAGAGAGATATAGCATAAAATCATGGATGTATCTTTCCAGATTTAGAGAGATATGAAAGCACAAAATCAAAAATGTATCTTCCCATATTAGAAAGATATGATAGCTGGTAGGAGCACAAAATCGAGGATATATCTCTGTACAGTTTTCTATTTAATAAAGGGCACTCTAGCGTTAAGAGACATTCAGCAAAATTGTCATGAGACTAAAATGAAAAACTAGAGTATTCATTACAAGTAATAGCTGCAAAAGAAAGAATCGACTTTGTCATTACTGCATTTATGGGGGAAATTATAGAACTGTTGTAGGCTGCATAACAAAATGGAGAGATACTTGAAAACTATAAGGATGATGGCAAAAACCTTCAAGCTGTGAAGAAGGAAACCTTACCTTGTTGCCTATGTAACCCATGACACCAACACCAACAGTAGATACCTTCAAGTTCAGGATGTGCTTCCTCAGGCTTCGTCGGACCCATATTGAAAGGAAAATCCCAACCATTTGCTTACTTACGATCCTTACAAAAGGTGATCTTTTCTTTCTGGGTCTAATGATATTCAAGTTAAATTCAGGAATCGGACCAATCTCCGGCAGATCCTTGTAGTGTAACGACTTGAAAGAATTGTATGTTCTAAAAGACTTCACTGATCTGAAAGAATTTGAACTATCTAGAACACGTGTAGCTAACAACTCCAATGGTTGTTCTGGCCAGATCAACCCAATCCTCTCTGAGCTGCTAAGTGTTTTGATTAGCTTCTTTTGCTGGGTTGCTGACGTTTCTGAATTCACATCATAGTCTACTGAAGTGAAATGATGGCATCGGTCTAGCCTCTTCATTGTAGACTTATGCTGGTCAGGTTCCTGTGGTACGGATGCATCTGCACTAGGACTGCAACTGGAAGATAGAGTGCATTTCGAATCATCTATGCTTGATGAGCATTCATTGCTGTCCATATGAAAACTGGATTGTTGTTCATCATCATCAGTGTCACTATCCGTATCAGGAAGTAGTTCATCCATAGTGACAGCAGTGTCTCCTGATGGCTTGAACCTTGATGGAGAAGGAGGATCACTGTAACATTTATAGTTTGGTTTTACTGTTTGAATCCTATTCAGTGCCTCATGAATAAGATGTTCCCATCTTGAAACTGGGCGGCTGCCCTGGGGACCGAAGATGTTTCCTGCATTTAACGGAACAATCTCCTGAAAACTGCAAAAAGAGCATGTATGCAATTTCTTATGAACACCTTTAATCATAGCAACTGCAGAAAACAGAGAATACTGTAAAATTAGAATACCAACAACATAGGATGTACTTAAAAAGAGAAATCAAAACATAAAATAAAGAATAATATAATATAATAAAACTTAATGCCATAAAAAAATAATAAGTAGTACAAATATAACCTGCATTATTGCTTTTTTAAACATAAGAGCACCCTAAATAGCCTGCATTATTGCTTATCAGGAGGTTTAATGTGAGGAAGGCCTTGAGTATTGCAGCAAGAATGTCATGTTCTTGATTTGTCAAATAAAGTAGAAAATTACAGAAACAATAAACATTCAAGCAAAAAAAATTATAATAAAAATAGATGGGACATATGATCATGTGAATAAGCATTAATACACCTCCAATATATTACTTATATACCTGAATACATCTTACACGTAAAAAATGATATACAACCTACACACCACATCAGTAATGAACCCGGTCCTCTGGAAGCTAAAGGATATACAACAGATCACATAAATCCAGCTTATTTATAGCAGACTTCCCGGGTAGCTCTTTAGGGGAGGCCTCTTCAAGCCATGGAATCCTTGTTCTTAATTAGTGTACAGAGATTGTGCCAAAAGAAAGTAAACCACATTCAACTATGATACCATAAAAATCCATGAAAATTTTATTGGAAACAAAAGCATGTTTAGGTCCATGGACCAATTGCTAAGCACTGTGGAAGGTAATTTCCGTCACCAAGGGCTTTGTCCAATGGTAAATTCGGGCAAATCAATACAAGAAAGATAGAAGGAATGAAGCTTGTAATGCTCAGCTTCATGGCAACGTTTTCAAAAACTGGTATCCAGTTTTTTGCTTGAATGGCATGGTACTGGGTACTGACACACAGTACGGGACTACATTCCATACTAGCACACTATGTACCGGTGACGGAAACCTGATGGAATAGTGTAGTACCATTCATGCCATCCCATTCCGGCGGTATTTGAAACCTTGTTTCATAGTATTGGTCATGTAGTTTTAGTTTAAGATGGCCAAACTTTTATCAGCCATTATTGCAGATGGGAATTCTGATGAAAGGACCCACACCATTACACTATAATAATTGCACCTTCAAAAGCTACTGGCCTGCTACCATAATGCCATATGTAAGTATTACCATAATAGGAAAGGTATGCCATTACATAGTTAAAGAATTACATGTATGCTCAGAAATATTTACCCAAACACATATATATCAGCAGGCTTCTCTTTATCTAGCCACTCTTCGATGTTTAGGTCTTCTGCTGGAAGTTTTCCTCCAACATTCCATGTCCCTATGCAGATCCTGCAAGAGCAAAAGCTTGAGATTTAGTGAGAAGATAAAGACTTTCTCCCCACAAGGATAAAGAAAAGATATCAAACTTCTTAAGGAGTTCACTGATAGCTGTATGTAGACAGAACAATTATATAGAGAAACTTAGAAATGCCTGAGTTCTTTGGTATCTATGTATTGTGCACGAAGGGTCTCTGAATTTCGTCTTCTTAGCTTGTATGGGATATCCTCTAAGTGGTCATCTGCACATAAAAGCCATCAAGATATCAAAGATGCAACAATAAATGCAAAGGCATTTCTGGTCCATTTGTGGTACTATGTTACTAGTTAACATGTTTTTTCACATCCCATACTACAAAAACAATTACCTTAAAATATAACAGATATTGTTTCTCCTAGTGCTATCAATTCTGGGAGCTAATGACTTACAGGGTAAAAGTCAAAGAAATGACTGTGTTCTTTTTTGTTTTTAACACTGTGAATATCCAAATTAACAATCAGACATGAATCGCCTTGCCACATAGATGTGTATAAGAGCCAGGCTGGCATTAAAGCAACAGAATATCCACTTTACACAGTTTATGCAATCTCAGCTTCTCAAAATCTCCAGTGGCATTGAAAGCTTTCAAGTGCTTCATAAGTCTTAGTTATTTACAGAAACAAATAAAGTCAATTCCAGAAAATCATCTCTCTAGGGCAGAGGGGTTGTTGGCGGGGAAGCTAGGGTAAGGTTACAATGGAAGCCAAGAGAAATTTCTACTTTGCATACAAAATATTGATTACATAATTTGGGAATTTTCAAGAACATAAAACAAGAAACCTACACTTGCATTTTTTCCAAATGGTTCTGCAGCATGTTCAAACATAAGCTGAGAAAAAGCGGTGTATTCAAAAAAAAAAAAAAAGACTAATGCTTCTCCAATTCCTGATTTCAAAAAATAATAAAAAGAATACCAGGTAGCTGTCTGGTTGTTGAAGTGAAAAAAGATTAAAAGAAAGATTTGTTATTCTCTGGGTAAAAAACCAGATCATGAACATAAAAAATTCTAGTGATAGTAGATATTCCAGTTCCATGATTCTAGGTATTTCCTTAAATTTTTTTAAAAAAGCAAGCTCATCCACAAAAAAAAAATGTTTATTAGTTTAAGTTTATATTATCTGATGTCATAAAAATGTGTCTACTTATCATCTTAACAAACTAGAACTAAATACAACTCAATGTCATGGAAGAATAAATTTATACTATAAAAAAAAATATTTGTGGTGATTCAGGGCCCCAATTCACAGCACAAATCTAGTATGTAAAATCCATCAGTAAATATAGTTTTGATTTCACAAATTCGCCAGAACTAATCTAAAATACATGTTGCTACAGATTTGCAGGTGCCATCATGCCAGCAAAGCATAATTCAGGCCATCAGAAGAGAGTATTATTATTCCATAAGATTGGATGATCTTACTGTTGAAAATAACAGCTGCGGTCTGCATAACGAGTACCTATCAAGAAGCATCACATCCTGTGCATCGGCTGCACATGATATCCAGGCATATACATGCACGTGGCACATGACATCCTGTGTGCGCAGCTGTAACCACATCCCCTACTTTTCTTTTCTTTTTTGCTTAAAGCAACAGAAAACCGACAAGAAGAAGAAGAAGAAGAAAGAAGAATCGCAATCAAGAAGCATCAAGAATTCGCGAGGCGCACTGACACGCACGTAAACATCATCTTGCTCAAAAAATCAATCAAGAAATCTGATCTACGAGACAGAGCAAGAGTTTCTCATTAAAAGAAAGAAATCTCTCGGCCTGATGCTTGCCCACTCTCCTCTCCTCTGAAAGATAAAAGAAAACACCCACAGCACCCAGAACCAAGAACCAAGAACCAAATCAAGAAAATTAAACAGCCGACGCGGATAAAAAAGCTTAATTCGTTGGAAATAAAGAGGAAACAGAACCAATCCATCGATCCATCGAACTAGCATCACATCAACAACAAGAAAAGAACCTTCTTCGTCGCCGTCGTCGTCGCCCTCGTTGGCGCTCAAGTCGTCGGAATCTTTTGCCCTGATGTTGAGCCATTTCTTGAGGACGGTCGTGGGTCCGAAGAGCTGGAAATCAAGAAACCAAACAACTCGCCGCTCAAAACCAGTTCAAGAAAGAAACGAGCAAGGAAGTGTCAGGGAAACACCTCTCCGCGCTTCCTTGGGCTCTGCGGACTCATTTACGTATTATTATTATTATTTCAAGGAGAGAGAAAAACGAAGCTGTGAGAGCGCGGGCGGACGACTCCTCCTTCCTTCTCTTCCCTCTTTCTTCGTTTATTTACGAGCGCTGTAAAAAAAAACCCAGAGCCATTATAATGACGCGTCTTTGACGAAGGGAAGCTGGTTTGCTACTTCGACAGGCATTCCAGAGCGCGCCATGGCGATGGGACCCGAAATGGAAGGAAACATGGGTATCCACCTAACCGACTTCCGTCGCATCGTCACAAGTGCGACAGCCGTTCGATTTCAGCTTGATGGCTGGGATTAGGAAGATTCAGTTCAAACGTCGGTCTCATTGTGCCATTTATTTAACATTTTTTTCCATAAATACCCTTCCAAATACCAAATTTTGCATGAACACCCTTCCAAATTAATATTTACATATATATCCTCACAAACACTTGTTTTATTATTTTATTTTTTTTATTTTTATTTTTACGTATGTACCCATGCTATCCAGCAGCGTTAAAAAATTAACGATTTTAAATTAAAATAACTAAAATACTCTTAATGAGTAGATATGCAAATAAATTACGATCTCGATAGAAAGAAGAAAAAAAAAGAAACAATAGCATAATTTTAAAATTTTATTTTATTTTCAATTAATATAAATATGATTTTTTAAATACCGTTAGAGCAACCGTTATATTAGAAGAATTTGTATAATAACAGAGTTTTACGAGGATATACATGCAAATATCAATTTTGGAAGAATATTTATGTAAAATTTGATATTTAGAAGGATATACATACAAAATTTAATGCCGGAAAGATTTGATTTTTCCATGCAAATAGTACTAAAAAATGTTGCTTTAAAAGATTTGAGCCGTCGGTGCAGCTTACCTCACTAATGGTGAAGTCCCTGTAGGGGCGGCAATGGGCCGGTTGGGATGCAATGCAGGTGGAGTTAATACAGACTGAATAAAAAATATAGATCCGAATCTGATCATTTTATTAAATATGTAATCTAATTCATTCTATAATGAGTTGAAACAAGTTAAGCTTTCTAGTAGTCGTTTCATTGCAGCATGGGACAAATTTGTGGGGCCGTGGAATGCTAAAGTGTTGCAGAAACTAATATCTCCCTAATAATCTTGTACGGAAAACTTCTATACGGTGAAGTTCTTGTAGGAGTGGCAATTGGCCGGTGGGACGAGATACAAATCAAGTGGATACGGTATAGATCAAAAATCTACTGATTCAAATTTGATAGATCAAAAATATAGATTTGAACCTAATCATTTTATTAAATAAATAATCTAATTCAACCTACAATAAGTTGAAACAAGTTAAATTGCATTCCCCGCTCCCTTGTGTGTGTGTATATATGTGGTCATTTCTGCTGAAGTGTTACAGAAACCAACACCTAATACAGTGTTCTAATTCTTCCTCTCCCTAATAATCTTGTTTGGGAAACTTCTATGTTGACCAAGACCTCACGATGAAGTCCCTATAGGAGTGGCAATTGGTCAGGTGGGACAATATACAAATCAAGTTGATACAGTATAGATCAAAAACCTACCAATTTAAATTTAATTTATTTATTAAATAGATCAAAAATACATATCCGAACTTGATCATTTTATTAAATAAATAATCTAATTCAACCTACAATGAGTTGGAACAAGTTAAATTGCCATCCTCACCCCCTCGTCTATATATATATATATGGTCGTTTCTATTGAAGTGTTGTAGAAACCAACATCTAATGCAATGATCTAATTCCTCCTCCCCCTAATAATCTTGTATGGGAAACTTCTATGTTGACCACGACCTCATGATGAAGTCCCCCGCAGGGGTGGGACGAGATATAGATCGAGTTGATACATTATAGATCAAAAATCTACCAATTCAATTTTGATTTATTTATTAAACAAATCAAAAATACATTTTTGAATCTGATCATTCTATTAAATAAATAATCTAATTCAACCTAGAACGAGTTGAAACAAGTTAAACCATCATCCTTACTCCCACCTTCCACTCCCTCTTTCTTTTTGTGATCTCACATGGGCGGCAACGATTGATGATAGCGATCGGTGGATCCCCCGGGGATTTTGACGTATTGGTATTCTAATCACTACTCATGGCGTAGGGAGGGGAATGGAGGAAAACGTGCTGCTAAGCGACAAAGGTTCGATAAGTTCTGGTGTTATTTAAGTAGATTCACCTTAGATTTTTAAGTCCCTTTAGGCTAATACCTAATTCTTTAATGCTTTAATCTATTGTGATTTATACTCTATTTGACTTTAACTCGTTCTGTGGTTCATCGGATGCAAAACGTGTCTAAATCGGCTGAAGTAGAAGGGGGGAGGGAATGGGATGAAGCCGAGTTTCACATGCTATAAATATAAAAATGGTTGTAATGATATAGATGTTAGGTCAAAACCCATGTTTTATCTAAGGTTCTAAGATTCAATGAGTGGCTGGCTTGCAAAGGGATTACCAAGGGAGAATAAAAAAAGTGGTATGGTAGGACTCATACATCTTTCTGGTTTCTAGATAAGATCCTCTACTAAATGAATTGGGAAATCATGTGTCGAAAATAAAGAATTGGAAAATCCCTATTAGAACTTCATAATCCAGGGTCCGATTCAATCATCTAATATTTTTCATTAATTGATCAGCGATGAGTGACTGAATAGATACATATGGTGAGACTCGATCTAGGTTTCATGCCATGCTCCGGTCAATTATTTGCTCGATCGCTATATAGACAACGGGTGGTTGATTTTTTTTTTTTTTTTTTTTGAGAAAGGGATAGCTTCGTCTATTGTCATTAAGAGAATAACAGATTTTAAAATGCTTTCTAAAGGATAAAAAAGAGTTGCATATCATAGATCAGGATTAAGAAATTCGGAAGCAGATGATATACTTGGTACCCACAAAACTCCCCAAATTGTAAGTGCATCAACTAAACACATAAACGAGTGTCTAGATAGACTTGTTTGGATTTCAGAAAGGCCAATGCATGTATGGCTGCAAACCAAATCATTCCATAAACAAAAAATAATGTGTAGTGCCTTGACATACCTACCAACATAAATGATGTTTTCAGTCAAAAAGAAGGTAGCATAGGTTGGAAACAAATTCTAGCTATTTCAAACCACAATACACTATTGTAAGAAAGACAGCACTATAGCCGTCTACTGAAGGTGCAATTTTTAGTTGGACCAGATCTACCGATGAGCCGATGGATCAATCCATGTTTCTTTTTTCTCCCACTTTGTGCATATTGCTTTGTGGCTCGACTAGTCCACCAATAACCACTCGTCTACTGGAGCTTCCAATCAATTACTCATTACTCAGGGCCTACCTGAGTGCAAGAGTTTCTACAACCATGTACTCATGTCTTCAAGTAGATTGTTGCTTTTTATCTTAAACATAAACAATTATAGTTAGCAACCTTGAGATTTAGTTGTTAAAGTAAATACAAAAGCCCTTTTTTGTGGAGTGGGATATATAAATGCATCTGATTTCTTTATACTGTCTGTGATAAAGTTTATATTTAAAAAAGTGATGCTAGGTTGTGCTTCCTTGTGTTACATATAATGTTCCTCCTGCCATGTGGCACAAAAGGAATGGTGTAACTTGTCGAACTCCATTTGGTCCACATATTTGCAGTAGGTGAGCTCAAGCATCTGCTTAGGTAAGCTATCAAGCTCTCCATGACTCCATAGCATCAAAGCTTAAGAATATAGTTATAAAATAGTGACTATCATAATAGATTTGGAGGCCTCCCTCTCTATTATCTATCTTTAAAATGAAATCTTAGAGCCTCTTTCGGACGGGTACTATTTTCTTATTTTTGTTTCTCTACAAATTAGTAAAATCCTAGTTAGAGATTGATGTGGAATAACGCATTCGCGCCGAACTTTTTTTCTTTTTCTATTTTTGAAAGTAACAAAAAGTGCAGCTGCAAAGTGTATCTAGATTATAAAAAAGAGTAGATACTAAATGAGTTGAGTATCTTATATGATGTGTTGATGTTTATACTAGCTACTTCGCCAAATATTTGCCACAAGATAAGATTAAAACAGATGAGATTTTATGAGAGCAAATTGAGAAAAATAGTTGATGATCGAGTACAGAGTATGTATCACTTTAATAGAAACCATTTAATCTGGAATTGGAGTGAAATAATTAAGAGTTGGCTTAGATGATTAGTTCAAAAATTTTATGAAATTCATGGGATGTCAGTTGTTTATAATTTTACTGGTTGTACTGGTTCAACTCACGAATCTTATCGAATTTTCAGCCCATACGGAGATTATCTTCTCTCCAAGAGTAAGATCTACAAAATTATAAACCAAGCCATATACAAGAACGCACCTTCTCTCTCTGTCTCTCCACGGCCAGCCTACTCTGTTCTTCCCTCTGCTCAAGCTCTGCTCCTGCCTCGAAGAATCGCTTCCTGCTGCGAACCTTTATATCCATCCCCTGCAACTCAATTAGTGACACGTGTCCCGGACAAACGAGTTCACCTCTGAAATGACGAGGTCGCCCAATCAGACCCAGGCATTGGAATGGTCGATCACAACCATCTGATGATTATGATCGAGCGAATTCTGATAGACCTTAGAGTGTACAATCATATGGATGGAGTCTTACTTTCCGAATGCAACCCATCATTGAATTGAATTAGTTTAATCAAGATTGAAGCAGGGGAGTGCAACGACCATGACGGCACCTACCACCCTCTTATCTTCTCATGTTAAGTTACTTGCAGCATGCTTCTTCTCCTGCAAAGCTACAAATTTCATTAGGGTCCCACTAGAAATCTTCAAGAGCACAGATTCTGTTTACACCGTAGAGTTTCATGCATGCCCTTCATTAAGAGATATACAGGACGCATCGCCATCGATCGCCGCTCATTTTTTGATGGCAGCAATCGAGTGTTGTACAGCACTATGCGGTGCAAATCGTGTATCGTAGAGGATCCTAGATCTACAAGATGAGCTTGCATGAGACCTACGAGCAAAACAAGCTTATAGATCGCACGGTTCTGAATTCTTGCTACCGATATTTTGTTGGTTTAAAATAGATATGGATATTTTAAAGAAAAATGTTGATTATGGTAGGTTAGTGATTAGAGCTAGAATATGCACAGTTGTCTTTTGTTGGTTACTAGGTGGAAGCATGCAGTAGGTTTTGGTATTTTAATCAGTGTGAATGATAAGCACGAGAAGTCAGAAATTGTGTATTCATGATATAGATTAGGTGCAACGCAAAAAATTTACTAACCCTAACTTGTGGAGTATTATTAACATCATTGTCGACAGGCTAGTTTGTCAAGCAGATGGCATTATTTGCAAGCAGCTTTCATTTGCTTCAAAGTTCGGCGCAAAATTAACTTGTTCCATTGGTCAATGTGTTACACATGAGCTACAATCTTATGCTAGGAGAATAAATAAACCAAACGCAAGATAGGTGCATCCAGCAGCAAAACCAAGCATGCACCTCTTTCATTCCCCTCTTTATTACCTCCCATTTTGCTTATGTACCTTCATTTTCCCATTTTTACCTCCTGTTCTTGGCTATAATCTCCTCTCTGGAAATGATTGCAAATTCCTACCCTAACCAAGTTACTCTTGAGCGAGCTCGAGTCGGCATGACAATGAATGAGCAAATTTTTGGGTAGAATTAAGCAACTCAAAACGAGCTCAATCCAAGCTCAAGTTAGTCATTCATTGATTTGATTGCAAGATAGATTAATGGGGAAAAAAAGATTATACATTCATGATGATGATTTGATTCTTGATGCCGGCATAGTTGCTTTCTTAGGAAGAGATGGCGACGGGCAAAATGTATCATCACAGCTATTGGCATTTGATTGGGTCATCAAGCCAGGATAGCTTACAAGTTGTAGGTAATCCGCATCATGGCCACTATCAGTCCATAAGAGACATATTCATCCATATGGCACATTTTCTGGTTCCTCGTTTGCATGAGCTCGATCTTTGACTTTTGGGGCTAAGTGTGAATGGCCCAAACTTGGAATGATGTCTCTGTAATTTTCTCTAAGAATTATTGATGGCTATTTGGCTTTTCAGAAGCTCTTGGAGCTGCATTAGTTTTAAGATTATTGGTTCCAAGAGCCTAAGAATGGTCGGATAGAATTATTGATAACTAATTGGCCTTTCAGCATGAGAGCGACCCTGGACCCCATGGGAGAAGACCATAATAGGCCCTTTGATAGCCAAATTGGAATCTTCGAAAATTAAGAAACTAGGAAATAGACACGAGTTAAGGTAGAATATGACGGCCGGTAGTGATGGTTCTAGAGGTAGAATATAGGTCTTTGACTATAGAGATCTGCCTCAAATGTAAGATCCAAAAGATGATAGAGCTCAAGATGGAGACGTTTAAATTCGTCGATATTTTAAACCTATTAGGTTAACCATATCGCAGCTTCATTCATCGGTTCAATGTGTGGCACATGGATTGCTGCGACACATGAGGGAGAGATAGCATCATAGCTAGTGATCTCTAGGATTTTTCATTTGAAAGTCTGGATCCACTCCACGTGGTTCGAAAACACAATCCTTCATGGTTTCGAGCCACGACATTCTATAATGCCGGGGCTAACCTCAAAAGATATCCAACTAATTTGATGGATAATATGGTGGATTGAAATTTTAGGAGCTGCTTTAATTGGTCTTGTTCTATTTCACATTTTCTTTTTTTAAAGCGAACATATTCTCTTTCCTTAGACATGGTGGAATTAGCATAAGTTGTGCAAAAGTAGGAGAGAAAGTTTCAAAAGAATGTGCTCGAACTAGCATAACTTATCCATCTCTTGTATTAAGATGACCATATCCTATTCGACTGAGAAACGCATGGGACATGAGACTTCCTGGATTTGGCGACATGAATGGAAATGGTTGAAGCTTGTTGTGACCTAGTATTATATGATCTGTTTGCATTGCTCCTACCTTACCGAGAGGGACAGATGGCGCCATGCTCGACGTTTCACAGCCTATGAGAATGATACAATTGTGTGTTCCCTGTATATAAAACTGATCATTGGCCACCAAATCACCTGCACCATATGAGACAGTGGATCAAAATATCAAACAAAACACTATAACATATGTTTCGGATAAAAACTCAAGAAATAAATAAATAAAGGTAGCACACAATATCCAACTTACGTATATGAGCGGTGCAATTGGTTCGTGACCAGAAGCCGAATCGGAATCGAAATGGAAATCGGAGTGGCCATATCTTCTGACATATTTGATTCGTGATTGAAATCAGAATCGAAATCAAAATAGAATTTGAATACTATAGGAAATTAGGAATTGAGTTTTGAGGAATTGGGGTATCTCATTTCTCCTGGAATCGGAATAAGAATAGGACTCCTCCCAACTAAACGACTGGAACGGAAGTCACTTATTTCTATTTCCATTCCAGGTCCAACTTCCTCCAACCAAAAATGCCCTAAATGAAATAAGAAATGAGTCGAGCAAAGCCGCACCAAATTCCTTTGCTCCCGTGCTATGCAAATGGGCCAACCCACCATCCTAATTTGACATTAGTTGGGCCAGTCCATCAGGTTGGGCCTATGGAATTGTTTCCCGTTAGGATGCAGGCTTGACCTTAACCAATTCCATTCGTTCTGGACTAGTTCTCCAAGTCTTAACAAAAAGTGGAGGCACCTCATGAATACTTTGGATAGATAAACTATGTCGCAACCTTTTCCTCAAAAACTATGTCCACAATTTGACTCAACCCATTTAACGTGAAATGTAACCCAAATTATAGGCTAAATCGGCCACAATCTCAGGATCTGATGCTGAATCACCTCAAGGCCTTTGCATTGTTGCCAGATTATGGTACCGTTAGAAACATTTAGTGCAAGTAGGAATCCAGAAAGTAAGAATTACTAGCAAAAGTAGTAGGTATTTCTGGTTCGCTTACACGAGATTTAACTGAATTCTTTTCTCGATCGAAAGTTAAAGCAGCTTAATTATGGAGCCTTTGAAGGAAATGAATGAGGTCATTAATGTTCCTATAACGAGTTTTCCAAATTATAACCAGTATTTTGGTACTAAATGTGATCCACAGTTCCTAGCTCATTAGGCTTCCAAGGAAAAAAAAAACAAGAAGAACTGGTGACCTGAATCTCTTACAAATAAAAAAAAACTAAATCTTTCGTGTTCGGCATCACTTGGATACAAATTTTTGATGCCATGGTGCTGTGCTCTCCAAGAAATTCTTGTGTTCTACCATTACAGAAGAACCTCAGCTACATATGCGTTGCAAATTTAATCATTCAAATCAACAGCACATTGACAGAAATTCTCACAATAATCTAATTAATCAAAAATAGTCAAAACAAATAATTTCTAATAACCTTTAAAAAGACAAAGAGGCAGCAAAATTCATGGAAACTTGCGGAACAACTCCTAGATTACTAAATTGCTAGCTGATTATAACGAGTCCATGCATTCAACTATGCCAGACATCATGAAATTATGGAGCAAAATTATCAAAATAATTTTGATAAGAATATATGGATGCAATCGATGCTGCGTCTAAATTCTTCACCATCTTATAAAGGTATGTTTGTTGTCACCATCAAAATAAGGTATTCTTCAGATCAAGAAATTATTCTCTATGTACATTGCATGCGCTATATAGCCATGCATGTGATCGATCATAACTGCTCGTTCGTATGGTGGTGCATCAAGATTTGTAGGAGTGAGTGTGTGCGGCCACATGGGACATGCAGTAGGAAATAATTTCTCGATACACCAACCGTATTCTTTCCAACTTTACAGTTAGGGGTGCAAATAGATCAGGTCAGGTTATAAATAACCTCGATCCAATCTAGTTTCTTGTTTGATCCTAATTCGGGTTGGGTCTGCAGCTATAATTTTTGACCCAACAGGTCATTTGGATCGGTTCGGATCTATGTATAACCCGAACCCGACCCAAAAAATTCGGGTCTAAATCGGGTTCGGTTCAGGTCAACCCATCTATGGCTTCAGAACTTGTGTTTGCACCCCCGTGGACCTAAATAATTTTACACATTCGGATCGTAGGATTGAAATTTCCAAATTATCCAAATTTTAAATGGGTCGGGTCGGGATTCAGTAAACCCAGATTCAACCCGAAAAATAGAACGAGTCCAATTTTAAGATCCGACCCGGCCACATGGGTTCTCCAAAATGGGTTGGATCAGATCGGATCATGGGTCAATCCGACCCATTTTCAGCCTTATTTACGGCACTGTATGCTTCCCAAATATAGCCAAAGCCGGGTCCGTCATGGAGCGATCCGGCCCAGTCTGAGCTCGCAAAGAACCGGCCGCATTCCCGAGATGCTGTCTCGTGTGGGGTACGGTCGTAAATAGGAAAAGGCAAAACCCTCCCTCCGATTCAAAACCCGGCGCCCGGCCGGACCCCAGCTCGCGAACCGTGCCCTCCTAATATTATATAACTCGGCAACCTGGTCCGGTTTTTCCTTTAAACTAATTTTCTTTCGTCCGATTCCCAAAACACCCCCACTATTCCCGCCTCGGTAACCCAATACCCTCCGAATATCTTAAACCACCTCCATGCCTCTCTCTCCTGCACGATTCTACCCTCTTTTACCCCTTTTGACCCCTGCCGCCGGACCTCAAACGATAT
Source organism: Phoenix roebelenii (assembly GCA_025769935.1). NCBI lineage: Eukaryota > Viridiplantae > Streptophyta > Magnoliopsida > Arecales > Arecaceae > Phoenix > Phoenix roebelenii. Next base: position 16,477,166 of record JAOXJJ010001100.1, read on the forward strand.
CCTTTCTACCTCCACGCCTTGTCCTGCCTTCAACTTAAGAAAATGGCCGGAGGTGGGTAAAAATTTAGGCCCATCTCAGTATCCCGAAGCCTTGAGGAGGGCGTTGCTCCACTCCACTCCAAGTCTCCAATGGGGTTTTCAGGGTGAGTCCTCCTTTTACTTTTAACACACTCCCCTAAGCTTTGCCTCTCTCCCATTATCATCAAGTCTCCCCTTCCCGAGGCAAGGAGAGGGGCTTGCCGGAATCTGGCCCATTTGGGCCGGATCCCACATGGGAGCCGAGTGCAATGACGGTCACGCCCTTTGGCTAGGCTAGGGTTGGGGCGATGGGGAAGAAGGACCTAGGAGTACTTTTGTCATTTGGGTTATCAGGGCCTGGGGATTTGGGATCGGGTTTTGGGATAAGAGGTCTCATTGGTTGGGTCCGCCAATCCCGATAGAGATGTCAGTGGGCTTGCTCTTGACAGGCCCAAGGAGTACATGACAGCCCAGCTCAGAGCTAGACTACTCTTAAGGAAAAGCCTGCTGTTGAACATGAATAATCATATAAACAAACAAAAGTTTTCTTGGTTATGATGTTTCTTTTAGAAGATAAAAAGTAATTTTACATCCATTTTACTAAATTTTATTAGTTTATCTCTTTAATCTTTAACCAACCTCTATTTACTTCCTTGCTTGTAGGTGGTCAGGTTATTAATTACGTTTTTCTCGCTTTTATCTGATTTTGACAGCATAGTTTTATACTCTGCTATTCTCTTCAAAACAGAAGTTGATCCAGCACACAACATAAAATCCAGCTCTATTATTTGTAGTTTAGAATATTTTTGTTTATGACAGCGAAGCCAGCAATTGGACAGCTGAGAAGAGCAAGAAGAGATGAACATGTTGACTAGCGACTCTTTTCATGTGAGAATTTGTATGGCGTGCGTTTAGTTCCACATTAGTTATTAGCTGAATAGATTTTGTATACTTATATAGGATCAAAAAATTTAAATAATATTTTTTAACTAGTTTTTTTAGATAAAATATTAGGTTGTTACTAATGGTATCATAGTGGATCCGTCCCATAATTTATTTGGACTAGAAGACACTACAGCACGGATTATTAGGGCTGCCTAGGTGGTATCTATGATTAGATTTGAATGAATTTAAACTCTTATCCAGCTAATAGTAGTAGGGTTGAGTTGGCAAAGAAACCTATCCACAATGCCAGTAATAAACTAATATTAGCTTGTGGAGATATGAGCGGGCATCCATTGGGCCTCGGCCTTGAGGTGGGGCCCATAACGGAGAAAGGGACAAAGGAAGCGGCCTGAGATCACGTGGTGCGGAGAACAGCCATACGTGGTGCGAGTCGGATTTTCTGAGACAAAATCAGAAGATTTTGGTCATTAATTTACCGATCATCTCGCACTCTCATACCTTAAGAAAAAAGATATATTTTTTGTGTGTGTGTGTGTGTGTGTGTGTGTGTGTACTTCCAAACTCCTCCCTCCCTCTGGCTTTAATAACAAGCCATCGGTACTCAAAAGTTTTTGCTTCGATTTCATGCATCCACACCCTCAAAACCCTTACCATCTCAACCGGCATGGCCATTTTTGCATTTCTCAAGCCTTAAATCTACATCCATCCACCATTTTATTTTTCTTTGAGTTCATGTTTTAGATTTTTGGTGGCCAGAGTTTGAAGCCTCCTCCTTTTCCTCCTGACCTGCATTGTTTCAATGCATTCTCTCCATATACACTGCACTCAACTCAGATAACCCAAGCATTATCATCATCATAAAACTATAAAGGTGGCAACCCAAGCAGGAGAGCAACAGAGAAGAAAACGCAAATGAAGAAATCCAGAAGCATTCCTTGCACGTCGGTCCTCCTTGTCCCATTCCTCTTCATGGCCATGGTCTCCTTCTTGAAGACCGCCACTTCCCTCTCCCCTGATGGCAAGGCACTGCTCTCCCTCTTAGCCGCCGCCGCCGCCGCCGCCAGCTCGCCGTCCTCCGTCCTCCTCCCCTCATGGGACCCGTCCGACCCCGACCCCTGCTCCTGGAAGGGAGTCACCTGCTCGCCTGAGGGCAGAGTCGTCTCCCTCTCCCTCCCCAACACCTTCCTCAACCTCTCCCACATCCCTCCAGAGCTCTCCTCCCTCACCTCCCTCCAACTCCTCAACCTCTCCTCCGCCAACATCTCCGGGCCTATCCCCGCCTCCCTCGGCGCCTTGTCCTCCCTCCGCCTCCTCGACCTCTCCTCCAACTCCCTCTCCGGCGCCATCCCCTCCCAGCTCGGCTCCCTCTCCTCCCTTCAGTTCCTCCTCCTCAACTCCAACCACCTCTCCGGGCCCATCCCCGCCACCCTCGCCAACCTCTCCTCCCTCCAGGTCCTCTGCCTCCAGGACAACCTCCTCAACGGCTCCATCCCCTCCCAACTCGGCTCTCTCCTCTCCCTCCAGGAGCTCCGCATCGGCGGCAACCCCTACCTCGCCGGCCAAATCCCGCCCCACCTCGGCCTCCTCGCCAACCTCACCACCTTCGGCGCCGCCGCCACCGCCCTCTCCGGTCCCATCCCCGCGGAGTTCGGCAACCTGGTCAGCCTCCAGACCTTGGCGCTCTACGACACCTACGTCTCCGGCTCCATTCCGCCCGAGCTAGGCTCGTGCTCCCAGCTCACCAACCTCTACCTGCACATGAACAAGATCGCCGGCTCCATCCCTCCCGAACTGGGCAAGCTGCCGAAGCTCACCAGCCTGCTTCTCTGGGGGAACGCAATCGCGGGGCCCATCCCCCCTGAGCTTTCCAACTGCTCGGCTCTGGCGGTCCTCGACCTCGCCGCGAATAAGCTCTCGGGGGCAATCCCCGGCGAGCTCGGGAGGCTGGGTCTCTTGGAGCAGCTCCACCTCTCCGACAACATGCTCACAGGTCCCATCCCCGAGGAGCTGAGCAACTGCAGCAGCCTAACTGCTCTCCAGGTCGACAAGAATGCACTGTCCGGCCCCCTTCCTCGCCGGATTGGGAACTTGAACTTGCTGCAGAGTCTCTTCCTGTGGGGCAATTCCATATCCGGAGCCATCCCTCCATCGCTCCGCAACTGCACCGATCTCTACGCCCTCGACCTCTCCGAGAACAGCCTTTCCGGGACGATCCCGAGTGAGATTTTTGGCCTCACGAAGCTCGGCAAGTTGCTTCTTTTGGGCAACTCCTTGACCGGAGAGCTGCCCAAGAGCGTCGCCGATTGCCAGTCTCTGGTGAGGCTCCGGCTTGGAGAGAACCAGCTATCCGGCGAGATCCCGAAGGACATGGGCAGGCTTCAAAATCTCGTCTTTTTGGATCTCTACACCAACCGATTCTCCGGGAAGCTGCCTGCCGAGCTTGCCAACATCACGGTTCTGGAGCTGCTCGACGTCCACGACAATCGCATCACAGGAGAGATTCCGCCGCAGCTGGGGGAGCTGATGAACCTGGAGCAGCTCGATCTTAGCCGCAACAGCTTCACCGGGGAAATCCCTTCCAGCTTCGGTAATTTCAGCTACCTGAACAAGCTCATCCTCAGCGACAACATGCTCGCCGGGTCGCTGCCCAAATCTATAGGGAACTTGCGAAAGCTGACTCTGCTCGATTTAAGCGGCAATAGCCTTTCGGGTCCGATTCCTCCCGAGATCGGCTCCTTGACGAGTCTGACGATTGATCTGGACTTGAGATCCAACCATTTTGTCGGAGAAATCCCGCACGAGATGTCCGGTTTGACTCAGCTGCAGTCGCTGGATCTTTCGAGCAACATGCTCTACGGAGGCATCGCAGTCTTGGGTATGCTCACAAGCCTCACCAGTCTCAATATCTCGTACAATAACTTCTCCGGTCCGATTCCGGTGACTCCATTCTTCCGAACTCTCTCGGCAAATTCCTACCTCGAGAACCCAAATCTCTGCGAGTCTCTCGACGGATACACCTGTTCTTCGGACCTCGTGCGTGGAACTGCCATGAAATCCATAAGAACAGCAGCTCTCGTCAGTGCCATTCTGGGCTCCGTCGCTGTGCTGCTCGTTGCGACGTGGATTCTGGTTGGCAGGAAAGGGAGGCTTGCAGCGGAGAAAGCAATGGCCTCAGCATCCTGTGGAGCTGATGATTTCTCGTATCCATGGTCCTTCATCCCGTTTCAGAAGCTAAGCTTCAGCATCGGCAGCATTTTGGAGTGCATAAAGGACGAGAATATCATCGGAAAAGGGTGCTCTGGGGTCGTATACAGAGCCGAGATGCCGAATGGGGAACTCGTCGCTGTGAAGAAGCTCTGGAAATCGAAGAAGGAAGAGGAGACATTCGATGCATTCGCTGCAGAGATTCAGATTCTTGGGCATATAAGGCACAGAAACATTGTGAAGCTGCTTGGTTACTGTTCAAACAAGTGTTCCAAGCTCCTCCTCTATAACTACATCTCCAATGGCAATCTGCAGCAGCTTCTGCAAGAGAACAGGAGCTTGGATTGGGAGACGAGGTACAAAATCGCGGTTGGATCGGCACAAGGTTTGGCCTATCTCCACCATGACTGTGTTCCGGCCATTCTTCACAGGGATGTCAAGTGCAACAACATACTATTGGATTCAAAATATGAAGCTTATTTGGCTGACTTTGGGTTGGCAAAGCTGATGAACTCCCCCAATTTCCATCACGCAATGTCCAGGGTAGCAGGCTCTTACGGCTACATAGCACCAGGCAAGTGAAAAATCTCATTATAATCCCAATATATTCTTTTTATCTGTTTTGAGCTTTCCAAATTCTTTCATTGAAACCAAATTCTTGCATCTACCTCGGAGGCAAGGACTATAGGTTCTTAAGTTGCTGTTCTGTTCATGGATTTGATGAACTTGTGATAGTTTTATATTAGTATGTATAAAGGAACACTTGTACTCATACGATCGAAATTTTCTTAACATATAATCGGCGAATTCCACAAGCACCTGTGAACTCGTTTTACCTTCTTGTTGCTTTGATACCGAACAAGTAAATAATATTTAGCAAACATACGACCTGATGTCGCGCCCCACTCTTACGCCATCTCCTTTTTCTTAGACTCTGCTGGTTACACTCTTCGAGAGATTCTTTTCTTCAGATCACCGTTCACTTATTCATGCACAAAATTTGTTTGTTTAATATAATTACATATTAGATGCATATTTCCACTGTTAAAATTTGATAAAAAGTCACTAAATTTGACAGAGTATATGATTTTTGGCAGAGTACGGTTACACTACAAATATAACAGAGAAGAGCGACGTCTACAGCTATGGTGTGGTCCTTCTAGAGATTTTGTCTGGGCGCAGTGCCATTGAACCAATGGTTGGTGATGGCCTCCATATCGTGGAGTGGGTGAAGAGGAAGATGGGAAGCTTCGAGCCTGCGATCAACATCTTGGATTCGAAGCTGCGAGGCATGCCTGATCAGGTAGTTCATGAGATGCTCCAGACGCTGGGGATCGCCATGTTCTGCGTCAACTCGACTCCATCGGAGCGGCCCACCATGAAGGAGGTGGTGGCATTGTTGATGGAAGTGAAGAGCCCTCCTGAAGAATGGGGGAAGACTTCACAGCAGCCTCTCATAAAGCCTGTGAACCATGGTTGATGGATTGGTTCTTTCTTACTCAATTCATCTTTTTCTGAGGCATATCTCGATGATATTTCTGTGGTGCCTGAAAGATGGTAGATTCTATCCAGTCGGGAATAGGAGGAATAGGAGGTTGTGGGTGTTTGTTCGATGTTTGTGATGGGATTGTTGTACAGTTTCTCAGAACTGTGGTTTATTTAAGTTACTTCATGGAAATTCATGCAGCATTTTCTCTTTCTAAGTAACCATGACTTTGTTTTAAGGATTCATAGTATCACAGCTGGGAATATCAATCACCATATGGAATGAAAACTTATAAACTGATTAAAGCAATGCAAGATCACGCTTTCCTTTTGCTTGTGGATAAACATGTTTAATCCTGTCCCTTTGCTGCTGATACATACATACATAATATTTGCCAAGACAGATGATTCACACCATTCCAGTATGAATACATCCAAAAAATTTATTCCGAAGTACCTTCAGAGCTGGCGTCAAATTATTTATCAAGTTCAACATTGTATTGATGCCTGCAGTATTCTCTAACCCACAACTCTTCACAAAGATTATTAATTAAATGAGATCCTAGACTGCATCAATTAGTCTAATAAAAGTTTAAACAAACTTTCCTGAAAAAAAATTTAAACCAGAATGAGGGGCTAAGGCTGACTGTGGTCTGGAAATGTCCATATTCCTGACAAACAGGCTTTGTAAGAATAGGAAAATGGAGGAACAATTATTCCAGGTGCGAATGAGAGAACGCTATTCCTTGAATAAGGCTCTCTTTCTAAACTTCAAACAAACAAAAAAGAGGAATAGCTATCCGCGTTCCACCTCTTCTCATTCTGGAACCAGCGGCCAAGACACCTCATAATGTACTGATAGAGGACGTATCTATCAGCCATCACTTGTAATTGAGAACAAGCCATGTTCCCCAGTGCAAATTAAACAACCCACATGGGTGTAGAGCTTGAAAGAGGACAAAGAGTTTTAAAATCAAGAAGATGGCCCTTCATGCACTGGAAAGCAAGAAAGAGACCATGCTCTAAAGGAGTTCATTGTTCCCTCGAGTACCTTTCAGAATCTTTCCTGCAGGCACCGCATGCTCTCGACGATCTCTGTGTCGCATTTCTAGGGCTATCATACACCTTTTTCCACAAGGCACCAAAGTTTGATGTCAAGATTGGGCAAGATTGGGCCCATCAGAGGCCATGATATGGTCAATCAGAAGCTATCGCTGTTTGATCTGTCTAACCCTAGCTAAATATTGACCATCCAACAGAAGTTCATTGGATGGTTCAGAGTAGCATCAATGAAATCCTATGCAGATAACTTGAGTTAAAGATGGAACTAAGTACAAATTTGAAGATGGAGTATTTCTTAAGCTCTGTTGGAGTTATAAGGAAGTTCACCCATTTGATCAGACATCTCTACTACTGTAACTCAATTTGCTTCAAGCTTCCATCTGAGCCTCTTTTGTGCTGTAATGTCGTTTCCAGCTCATCCATGAGCTGCTCTATATCTTTGTAAACAAAAACATCTCAATCAGTTCCGCCCTTCCTTATGTGAAAGAAATAAGCTTTAGTGCAGTGAACAGCCATTTTCATTAATTTCCTACATTTACTAACTAAATAGACATTCGAATGATCTAAATTTGATGACTTGAAATCTCCTGGATTGCTAGGAAGTGTTTTTTTTTTCCCATCAGTGTGGAGTTCCAGTTAGTGGCATATACACAACAGCAGAATAATTTGGTGCATACATGGCAATTGAGAATTCTCAGAGCTCATTTGAATAGATGAGTGTAGGATGTTTTTATTAACTGTCTTCATGAAAATTCTTGTCTAAGATTCACATATAAAATTTTATGGTAAAATTTGCTTGATACCTGTAGAAAATTAGAAAAAAGTATTCCACGAATTGCAATAGGATAGCATGATAACTTATATAAGTCATTGTTTACGAATTCTGTGTGAACACTCTTTTTTTTCAAAAAAATATATATATATATATTTGAAACGTTGCTTTCCGAGTCCCAAGAGAAAGCCATCCCTAGTCCTGGCTATCAGAAGACAATTCTGACGTATCTCTTCGACCTAACACCATCAAAATAAACTAAAACCCTTCTCTTAGCTCCTCTGTATCTGGACTGCTGATTGTGAAAAAACATAGGATAACTGATGTTGGATGTAGATATTGGAACAGATAATGAATTCTTTAAATGGGCAAAGCTCATCATTCCCCTCAACCAAAATTTCATCAATAGTGCATGCGCATACACGTGTGTTTCGTCATCCCATTTTCCTGTCATAATTTATTTATCTAAGACAACAAAAAATGAATTAGAAACAGCAACTTATCAAAACAGCATGGGTCATCCTTCCACAATCTCAATTAGTTTGAATAAAATACAGCATTTGATTCAAGCTCGATTTGCAAATTCACTCCCGTTCACCATTATTATCTCTGGTGCAAAGCACTCCTATTCACCATGACTACCCATGGTACGTAATCTTCCCTCCAACTTCGAATGTCAGAGCATACTATGTGGGTATTCTAAGCCTTGAGCTCTTTCTGGTGGCCCCTAATTAGCAAAAATCGTTACCACTAAAACTAATCATCCATCTCATAAGCAGAATACTACATATTCACCCCTTCACATTAGCAGATCAGTCTTTTAAATCCTTACGGAATTTTGGAGCATCCTGATCATCTGTAAGATGCACCACGCGTAATCAAGTAGGAAGCATGCAATAAACAGACAGACAATCTTCTATAACTGCCCAGCTTCGGATCCTTCAGAGAGTAATCAAGAAATGGTTTTGCATAGAGATTTTACCTTTTGGAGAATAGTCCATGCCAAGAGGAGATCAATTATTTTTTTGGAATCATCAGTCGCCAGAAACTCAAAAGGCAACAGACTGTAGACCTAAACCATGGAGAAATCATAGAAGATAAAAAGGTACATGATTGTCATTGCAACCGCACCACAAAGAAGCTCACCATGCTCATGATGAATCCTAGGTAGTTTTCTAGTCTTTACTGCCTTACCCATTGAATCCATTGATATGATCTTAGTTGCTTGGCAAGGTTGCAGAAAGTTATATGATACACCAAAGGGGTTGTCCTCGAGCTGCATTTGGAATATGTGCACAAAATAACTTCACTTAGAATGGCTCATCGCCGTTTTAATTCCAACAGCATTCCATTTTACCCCCAAAAGTTGTGCATGACTCCTGACTCCGGACAGTTGCTGAACGAGAACCAACTCACATGAATATACCTCCCGTATATTCTCCCAACACGGGGTATATCACCTCTCAGACATTCCCTTCCATCCATATATTCATGAAGTAAATTTTACCTCTAGAATAGTAGAACTCCCTCCCCATCCCATAGCCACATCTTCATTGCCCTCTTGCCCTATCTACTAGTTTGTTAATCTTTCATAATTATTTGACCCTAGACAATAAATGATCTCCAGAATTCTACTTTAACTTGAACCCCTTTGATATTTAGTAAAAGTATAGTTTCATTCATGCAAATAACTCACTAGCGTTACGTCACCTAGTAAGTACAAAGACTGGCTTCTAGGTTTTATTTTTTGAGCTTAACACATGCAATTATTTAGCGATGCACGAAGGCCAAGAGACACAGTTATGCATAGAAATGATATGAATCCAAAAAGTTCCTCAAGCTAATTTAGACACTCGATACTGACATGGAACTTTGTCTACACCATAGCTTGAACTTTGTCCTTTATCTTATGGTGAAGATGGTCAGATGGAGCACTCCTAATTTGTACGCGTCTCAGAATAAGTTCCGATATCGAAGCAACACAACAATCGCATTAACCTCAAAATTCCTTATTGTGTCACAACAATCACTTTAATGCGTTCACTCATAATGCATAAATTCAGGTGCTTTTTCCACTAGGATATAATCAACACAACCTCTATAAGTCTATAACACCATACAAACAAATGATAATAGACCAATCAAGAGCAGAAGTTCAGCGATGCAATCTTCCCAAACTAGCCTTTGAAGAATAGATGAAGTGATGGAGAACAATTCAGCAGTTAGATAAATGTCAGGTTCCTATGGAATAAAGAACCAAAGAACAACAACTGCTATAGGTCCAACTCCCTTTCCCTTCCATAAAAGCAGAACAACTTTGATCATGCTGCTTACCGAAATATGCTTTTATTTCTAGTTTAGGATTAAGGTTCCCTGACATTTAATTTTCAATTTCACAAAATAAGCAGTGATATAATCTACTTTTCTCAAGTTTGTTAAGAATGGAATTTATCAATAGTCCTTCAGGTTCCTTTGTCTTGACGATACCTTATGTCCTTGCTTACCTTAAACTTGCCAATTCGTTCCCACGGTCATAATCATTAACCCCTTTCCCATCTTTCTCGATTGCTCTCAGCAGCTAAAACAGGACAAGAAATTATCCACAAAAAAAAAAAAAAATCAATTTTGAGTATATATCGTCCATAACCAGACTTCATTAAAAAGAAAATTCAATATTATCCAATAATTTCTCAAATAAATGAGCGAAGGTTCAAGAATTTATTGATAAAAAACAACTCGATACTCCGAGAGCAAAGATACGAAACCGAAGAACACCCACCTCAACTAATCATCCAACTGCTTGAGCTCGGCCTTCAGTTGTTCGATCTTAAGGCCCATCGACCTCTGCAGCGCCGTTCTCTCCTTTTCCGGCAGCCTTGCGAGAAGGCCTTCGAACATTTCCAGCACTACCTTCGCCGCCTCCCGCGCGCACTCCGCCTCCTCGTCGAAGTAGACCGTCTCCTTGGACTCGAGCGCCGCCTCGATCTCCTCACGAGCCTCCGCGAACTTAAGGTTGATCTCGTCCACCTCCTTGCTGTGGTCGGTGGGCATCTCGCCAGCGCTGAACTCGCGGCGGTCTCCGGCGCGGTTCCTGGCATGGGGCGAAGGGTTGGGGAGGAAGGTGCGGCTAAGAGGACGGGTGGCCGAGGTGGGGAGGGGCAAACGACTGGATTTTGGGGGCTTCGCGGGGATTCTCGGGAGAGAAGGCGACGAGGGTTTCGGAGAGGGGCAGGAAGTAGATATGGATTTAAGGAGAAGAGATCGAGCGACGGTCCGTCGCATCTTTGCCGTGGGGGTTTTCGTTGGAAGGGGAAAGAGAGGAAGAAGGTCGACGTTCGAGGGCTCTCGGCGCGGAGGGTTTGGGGTTCGGATCCTCCGGTGCTTATCTTTTACACCACAGAACAGGATACAGCTTTTGATCGCTGCCACGTTTTCGGATTCTGAAGATGGAAGGCTATCAAATAAAATACAATAAGTCATATTGAGTTACATGCCATATATGATGTATTTCTCTTCGATGTTTAATAGCCATCCCTTTATGCAATCGAATGATAAGGTGGTTATTCAAGAATGTACGGCTCTTTATATCATACCGTAGGGGATCCCGAGTCATGTCGAAGTTCAGAATTATAGTTTTTAGTTTCATCCTTGCTCATATGTGGGATTGGTCTTGGTATATGATCTCACTAGTTCAAAAGTATTATAAAGTATACTTGCACGTAACTCAACAAGTGATAGCCTTAAGTTCACACAAGACTTGCATACCTAATTTTTGGCTTTACACACACACACACACACATATATATATATATATATATATGAGTTACGTGCTATATATGATGTATCGTGCTTAGATGTTTGATAGCCATATGTTTATGCAATCGAATGATATGGTGGTTATTTAAGAATGTACAGCTCTTTATATCAGACTGTAGAGGATCTCGAGTCAACCACTGAACCTAATTTGAATGATACGAAAAGAAAATAGAGTACTAGGGTGTTATCTTAACGCATGTCAAAGTTCAGAATCACAGTTTTCAGTTTCATCCTTGCACTTACGTGGGATTAGTCTTGGTACATCATCTCATTAGTTCATAATTATTACAAAGTATATTTGCAAGCCTTGTGTGAACTTAAAGGCTTTTACTTGTTGTTTCTTGCTCTCTTGCATTCTCTTTATACCACCTTTCTTGTTCTCCTTTCGTCTTGTTACATTATTATAGCAACCAGCATTTCACTACAGTACACAACGCGCGCGCGCGCGGATTTTGGAGGGGGAAGGGTATGACGAGAGCTTGTTAATAACTTTGGATTTTAGTAGATAATATGGATATATTTGGAGATACGAGAGAAGACTTTATGGCTCTAGATTTAGTTTATCCTTAGTATTTATTACATGTATGGCAGACAATATTATGTATTATATATATAAGAAAAAACTACTGTTTCACTTCCTCTAATTTGACCAATTTGCATTCACATCTTCTCAATTTCAAAAATTTTTAATCGGATCCTTTAAATGAGTATATTGACTTAATATGATCTTACTGTTCATCTCCATTAACATGATCTTAGAAAACAATCCACCCTACATGATAACTTAAGGACTAAAATATCCTTAACGCATGCATCACCTTCGTGCAAGTGACCACCATCTTGATCCAACACCACTCTAGAACCAATGCGAACCAATGCAGCATCTCATTGAGTCAACTCAAGCCCGTTGCTAGCGCCACTACATTAGATGCGCATGTAGTCGTAGCAGCAGTCCTGCTGGCAGCAAAGTAGCATAGCCAAAAAAGGATTTGGTAGCCTCACCAAAGCTGCCATTGGCACTCACTCGGTCACTTTAGGACTTTGCAAAGGATTTGGTAGAAAAGAGCTTACATTATTGAAGAGAGCAACCCCATGCTATACTACTTGAGGGCGACTTGGCGATAATCATCGGCTGAATCCAGCAGAGCATGGGAGGGGTGGGCGACTATCACCTACAGCTCAGGGATATCCAAGCGACGGTTGGTGGTGGGATGCCTTGCAGGCCAAGCATGTATATAGAGAGGCCAACGGAGCAGCGGATTGGTAGCCTCTTTTATGGCCAACCACTTCGGAGATACTTTTTGGATAGGGAAGAGAGGATTACCTGGTGCGCTTCAGGACTTATTATTTTTTGACTCCTTTAGGTGTATTCGTATCTCGCATTGTGTGATACATCCGTCCTAGCAAAAAAGAGAAAGAAAAAATGAGAGAGCTACCTTTTGAAACAAGAGGCAAAGAGACTTGGTCGAAGGATTTTGTGGAAGGCTGAAAAGGGAGAGGGTAGCTGCGTTATCTAGTATGCTGCACTAAGGATGTTGGACGATGGATAGTATGTTGCACTAAGGATGTTGGACGATAGACAAGCCGCATGATCATATCGAGTAAAATACTAACTTAAATGATCCAATTAATAATTTTTAACTTTAAGAAGGCATGAACGTAAATCCGTCAAAACCATGGAGACGAAACTATAATTTTATCAGTATATAATCCATGCTAGAACATATCAAAACCATCTAAAAGTCTATCCCTGCGGAGACCTAGCACAACCAAGTGGGGTATCACTTGTGCCTATTTGGCCTATCATATTTGGCCGGACATAAATGCCTGTCTCTTTGAAAATAGAAGGGTGCCCCCGAGGACTATGGTGGACAAAGCTCATCTTCATGTTGCCGAGCTCATCAATGCTACTGCGATGACTTTAACTGGGATGGCTAGGGACATTTGGGACTCCCACTTCACTTTTACAGCATCTAAGTTTGCCCTTGTCCATTGGGAGCCATCACCTCCCGGCCATCTCAAGGTAAACTTCGATGATAGTGTGTCTGTAAGTGGAGACAGTGGAGATGTGGGCTTTGTGATCAAAGGTCATGACTCTAGACTAATTGCAGCTGGGGGGCGACGCACCTTCGATGTGACTACCATCAGGGCGGAGCTGAGAGCTGCATGGAAGGGACACCTACACGGGGCATGTTCTAGGTGCAGATAGCATTTGTCTTGAAAGAGACTCTGCAATGATGGTCGAGTGGATACGGGATAAGTACAGGTATGGGGATGGACATCCGCTACTCTGTGATATTCACAGGCTAGTGAGAGATTGTGGCTCTTTCCAGGCCGCTTATGTGTACCGGAAGGCAAACAGAGCCGCGGACTCAATTGCCTCCTTTGCTACTCAGCACTTGGGAAAGGTCCTTTGGGAGAGTTATATAACTGCTCCTCCTCTTCGTCAACTTCTTTCTCATGACTCTGCTGGCTATACTTATGCAAGATCTGTGTGAGCAGCCGTTGTACCAAAAAAAAAAGCACAGCCCAATATCTTAAACTCTCGACGGCTCTGTAGAGAAGAAAAAAGATCCTTTGAATTTCTAATTAAATTGAAACCAGCGGAAATAAAAATATAACAACAAGCGCTTATGAGAAAATCCTCGGAGTCCAAAACTCTACGACTAATAGCAGAAGGATTCCTATGGAGTTGAGAGCAGACACAAAAGCTAGGAGAAGGAATCTATTGTTGGGATCCCGTCAAGTTGTAGCCCACATTGACAAATGGCATCAATATGGTCCAAGAGGAAGAATGTTGGATCTCGTTTAATTAAATCCTGATCCCGTTTAATTAGAACCCACATCTTGACAAGTGTCACTTGTAAATTCTGATAATCACAAGGACATTGAGGTAATTTCACAGTAGTGAAGGGTTACCTTGATGGGGGGTGACTCTTCACGAGTGTAACCACCTGCAACGTGAAGACTATAAATAGCCTGTTAGACCCCTTCTCTAATACACGCATTAAGAGCTTTCTCTCTCTCCAGAAGATCTCTTGCTAATCTCTGTCCAGATCAAAGCAAATCTCGGTTGATCGCAGCTGCAGATTAGATTGTACGCATCTCAGAGTTCAATTCAAGATGGATTTAGCGAGTGAAGGTATGATTTATGATTCATTAAGATTAATTATTCCATCATCTATACCAGCCAGAGTAAAGGACTCAAAAAGACTTGGACATCTATACTCCTCTCAAACCATACATGGTTTGGTTGAGACCACATAAACCAATCTCTCTTCTTCAACTTCTACACTACAACTGAGTAGTTGGACTACTGCTACTTACAAACGACTCCATATCAGCTTTGACTCAAACCGAAACAACACCACAGGCATCCGCCAACATGCCTTCATAAATAGAGAGAAGATGCATGGAGCCCGGCAATTCAAGTTAGTTCGTCACCAAAATAATAACCCAAATGCCTCGCCAGCTTTTCTTCGACAAGCACACCATGGACACAACCAAAGCAAGGTTTGGAGCAGCAGCAACCTTCCTGCTTCTCTGTGCTCTCACAGCAATGGCTTGCGTTTCCCATTCCAGGCGTTGGCGCTGCTTCATGGCTGCACGGCGTCGGAGCTCTGAATCAGCTATAAGCGTTCAACAAGTCCAGCCAGGAGTTGATGAATATTGTATCTGGCAGAAGAACATTCTAATGGGAGAGAAATGCCAACTCCCAGATTTCTCAGGCATCATCGCCTATGATTCTGCTGGAAACCTTGTTGCTCCTGGCCATCCTCATGCAACATACGCTCTCAAATGATTGAAAGCCCTTTTCCGTAACAAGTTTGTGCTTCGAGCGTGCAATTGCCATGTTTAAAGCTCTCAATTATGCTCTCATTTTACGGTGGATGAAACTAATGTAGCGCCACAGCCTAAATTAGAAAATCATTAACTGGGCTACAGGAGAATGGTTAGAATGGATTTCAACTCTTGGTCTTCATTTGTGAGAAGAAAATTACACAGGCACTTTTCTTTTCCATTTCCCAAAAACCAGAAATTATCTTGATTACAAAACTCAACCATCCAGTTCGTCAAAACGATCTGTCCTAGTACCGTCAGTACTCAAATAAGAACTCAATGAAACTTCTTTTGCAGATGGTATAATGGCATGTTTGGTTGATCAAAAAAAAAAAAAAAAAAACATATTTCAGAATGATTTTTATTTGATTGCACATTTATTTTTTAAAAATAATTGCATGAAAGACCTATTATACTCTTAATAAAGAATACAACTTTATCCATAGATTTTAATATTTTAAAAGTATTTTTGGAGAAAAAAATAATTTCCAACTGATGAAAAAATATTTTTTTATGTCCTTCATAATTTTTTAATAAAATACAAAAATTTTATTTTTATAAAAATACTACTTTTCTTTTTTTTTTTGAATATTCCAATCAAATGAAAAAAAATATATTTTTTTTTTCTATCCACCCTCCCTTTTTTTACAAACACCCCCCCGGCGCGAACCAAACGCGCTGGTGTGCGGTCGGCATTCTCCGCCAGCTACTCGGTCCAATGAGACCGAGGCAGTGATAAGAGGCCATCGCTGTAGCCTTTTTCAGCCGTTTTTTAATACCTTATAGAAACGGAGGGGAAGGATGGAAACGCAAAGCCTCGAAGTGACAAATGATACCTTATAGAACTTCATTCAATAATGAAAATATCTATTCATTTACCCAAAAATTCCAACGTTGAACCCATAAGGATCTTGACATACAAAAAACTACCGCTTGTAACTGACTGAAATGTATTGGAAGAATTCAACGCTGAAACCTGATCGTAATTAATACTGGTTACATTTGAATTATTGAAATTTCCAAACAAACCAAGAGACCAAAGATTTCGCCACTGGTCAGCATTAACCTAAAAACTTTTAAAAAAAAAGACAAAAAAAAGAAAGAAAAGAACGAGGAAGGCTGAAGGGTCCTATTCACTAAAAGTGTTGATTTTTCACACTGAATCCAGAATGTAGGGTCGTTTTTTATTTAATAAAAATCTTGATTTCACATCTCTCAATCCAGTATGTTGAGGCCTCCTGTCGGTCCAGTTTCTGTAGTTCGTTTGATCTGGTAAGGCTCTTGTACAGCGGCCCGTTGGACGTTGCACGAGCCATGCATGAGCTCTACAGCGCGTCCCATAGTTTTTTATGATATAAAACAAACTCCTTACGTACCCCACCCCAAAAAAATAATAGTAATAATAATAATAATAATAAAACCAAAAATATTTTAGAACCTTCTTCAGTGATTGAAATTTCTTGCCAGAAACCAAAACCAAAGCCACGGTGATCAATTATATCAATGGAATAGGCAGGATTACAAATTTAACTAGAACTTAAAAAAATAAATGATTTTTATAAAAAGGAAAGATATGAAATAGACAAAATTCTACAACCTGGGTGATGAAGCCCAAAGGACCATGCCATAAGCCCTCCACCATCCTTCGTTGAGCCTGAGATGGGGGGAGAGAAAGCAGGAGGCAAGAGAAAGGAGAGTTCTAAGTTTCAATCTCTCAGGGTCCGTGTCCTGAGTTTGGATCTTACATGAATACGATTTTCTCAAGGGTGGGGAAAAAACACTCACCCAAGAAGCTCCGGTATGCAGCATTTACAGTGGGTACATTCCTAAATGCGTCACCCATGTTACATCAACTTGGTCTTAGTGATTCCTTTTTTCTAGAGGAACTGCGCCCCCTGAATCCAACAATGCTGAGCTTCCCAGCAGCAGCTTTCGCAGTTTGAGAGTTTTTACCCTTTAAGGATTCTCTCTTTCCACCACTAGCAAGAGATTTTATTGGCCTTTTGAGTGCAGCACTCTTTCTTGCCTTAGTGGGTGCTGATCTTTTACCTGTTATGGTTGCTTTTCTCCCAACTTTGCTCTTCTTGTTTGCAGCTTTTATAATGCTAGAGTTCTTTCCCTTTCGATCCACCTGTATTGACTTGGCGGCATCCCTTCTGACATTGTTTACATTAAGAGATTCCAGGCTCTCATTTTTCCTGATGGCTTCTTCAATTCGAGTTGCTAAAGGAAGATCTTTCTTTGCAACAAGGCTTGTTACTTTGCCTGCATGAGGAAATTTGTAAAACAATAAGAATACACAGCGGAATCGTAGAAAAGGATAATATAAAAAGATAATGTCAACATAATCCTGTTAACTATCATCTCTGTATCAAGAACATGTCAGCACAAGAGCTGAAAAACTACAGAAATGGCTAAAAAAAATAAATATAACAATCACAACAGCTACATGCAGAAGCACATCTCTGCAATGGTGGCCGATCCATTTAAACAAAGAGGAAACATTGATACATAATTTCTTTTACTTCCATTTTTTTGTACCCCATCAATCTCATCATACGTGTAAGTTGAGATGACCATTCACGATGGTATTGCTTAGATTTTTTATTACTGACATAAATTAATAAGCCAAAAGATGAAAAACAAGGTCCCTCCAAAAGATGAAGGTATGGCTGCCAATCAAAAAGTTTAAAAATCGTGGTTTACGAGCCAATTCAGGTCAGCCAGGAAATAAATGATCCATCCAAAACAAAATCATTTTGGTTAATCTACACCAAAACTCATAGAAAACATCAAAAAGAAATTGCATAACATAAGATGCAGAAAATCAGAAAATATCTAATAAAGCATTAAGAGGTTGCCTATATCAGGAATGCTCGTGAATTTAACACCAATGTCAAGTTCATTAATGCAAGCCTTAAATTCACACAGTGTGGATTTGATATTTGATACGGTATTCAAGTCAAAAAATTTAATACAAAAACATAAACTGATAGAACTGAGTAATCAAACATTAGAACATGTCAGTATTTTCTACTTGGAGAGTATCTCTACAAACATCAGTAAAAATCAGGTGTTAAATTTGAGAGTATCACTTTCTCTTCACTCCCCCCCCCCCTCCCCTTGAGGATTTCCACATCTCCACTCTAAAAAAATCAAGACAACTTATCAAACTTCTAAATCAGTAACAAGAAATCTAAGCTCTAGTTCATGAAGAGAGAAGAAAAGAAGAAGAGAATTCGGTGAAGGCATTAAATCAGAACTTCAGAAACAGAAGATCAACAAAAAAAAGAGTAAGAACATTTGTTGACATCATATCTACAGTTGCAAAAGTTGAACAAAGTATCATTCATATGCAAAAAAAAAAGAAGAAAAAAAGATAGTTTAGCTCGGTATATAATGCAATTAATGGCATGTGAAAAAATAGATAAACACATTTCACATAAGCAGACCTTTGGCACCCATCCGAGCAGTTCTTCCAGTACGATGGAGGTAATCAATCTAGAATCACATAAGAATGAATAATTCAAGCTCAAAGCTACGGAGAGTAAAAACTAGTAAAAATTGTGGATCTAAGAGTCAAGAAGAAAAGCAGCACCCACAGAATTCAGTGGAAAGTCGAACATGATAACATGGTCGACATCTAAATCAAGTCCTCTTGCAGCCAAGTCTGTGCACACCAATGTTGGGCAATCCCCTTCTTCACTCTTAAACTTTTTCAGGTTTTCAACTCTGGCATCAAAAACATATTTCTTGATAAATATTTTTGATACCTTAAAATCTCAATTGTGAAAATGTCCTCTTTAGGTAATATAGTGAATATCTCTTCTTTAAATAATATAATGAGCATAATATTTTAAGAAAACTTTACACCAGTTATATACTTTAAAAAAAAAAAAAAACCTAAGCAACTACACATACAAAACATATCATAGACATTATGGTATGATCCTTTGGCAAACTTGCAGCAAAAAGATAAAAGAATTGATATGGATATTGTCATAGTATCATACACGTATCTATACATATGTATGTATGTATGTATGTATGTATGTGTGTGTGTGTGCTATTCTCTATATAGAACAGATCTTGCTGCACTTACTTAAAATCATGATAGACACACAAGCAGGAGTTAAGCATAAGAAAAAAGGGAACAATCATAACATGCACAGCGAGTTCAGAGAAGGGAAAGGACTAAAAGTAGTATACTAGCAAAGAAATTAAAGGGAACAAGTATTACTTATAAATTTTGAAAAAAAAAATATTGCTATGGTGCACAAGTACAGAATATGAAAAGGAAATACTTGGTGCAAGCTCAAAAAGAAATAAAAGGCATCTGAATGATTTTTGGTTTTAAAGAAGACCAAAAAGTGAGCCAAGAAAACTCTCACTGTAGCTACATGAAGCATGATTAGCAATTAGAGATCACAGATATGGCAAGTGATGAACGCAGAAGTGCACATCCTTTAGGAAGTCGCCAAGTGAAAGTGCGAATGCTCAAGTGATCCTTTAAACCACTGATGCTGATATAACTGCCAGTTAGGAAGTCTAACAAGGCAAGCTATTAAGGACACTAGGTTACGTCCAGCAACAACTTGTCTGTCAATCACTTCCCCTCCACAATGTGCATATAGCTGGCTTTTATTTCATTTATTTGTGTCGTAAGTATTCTATAGCTTGATACCTATTTAGGGTTACATATAAATAGCCCATTTAGGCCCTGTCCTGCATCAACATTGTTGGCTACTTAAATAATTCACGTTTGCATCTGAATATATCTTCTCTTACTGTTAAATGAAAATCCTATGTATCAGTCTAAATTGTGCATTTTTTCTGAACTTATTTCCTTACTTTAAGTACATGTGCACTTAATGTTTTGAAGGTTCCATAAATATTCAATAAATTTATTCTATATTTTTAACTTTATAGCATTCCTTTTTAGCTAAGGCAGAAATCACTCATTAATTTTTTTAACTTAAATAATTCAGGTTTATCACTAAATCTTTAGTTATCATTCATTGATGATAGTCCAGACAATAGATATGAAGTTCCATGCAAGAAATCACTCCAAAATAAGGGCTTAAATCTTGGTACTGGGCCCTGTCTTGGTTTGCTCCTGGAACAGTAATGGTACTGAGACAACAAGACAATACGGTCGGATGGTTCAAAATAGTTAGTAGTAACAGGGATTTTGGGGGGGTGGGAGGACATAATACATATATCAATAATATTTTAATTTTATAAAATAATAAAGAATTATTTGGTATTGTTTCATCAAACACAAAGAAAATTAGACTCCTAGCTAATAATACAGTATATTATATATGACATACATATTTTTACAAATGAATCAATTTTCTTCTTTCGAATCTAAATGGTTATACTTCCAAATAATTGTTCCCAGATCTTGAAATACACAAATAACCTCATCACTTCATTGATAACAGGGATAAAAGTATTAAAAGGATTTAATCAAGACTTGAAAGTTATATTCGACAAATTCAAAATGAAAAATAGCAATAGACAACAACCAATAGATTGTGTAGTTGCATATTTTCTTTGAAAGATGTGTGTGTGTAATTTAATATAAAAGAAATAGTAAACAAAAGAGAAAGGAATAACTTGCTTTGAGTGATAAAATTATGTTCTATCTATCGGATTGATGTAGTAGAAGAGATATAAACAGATAAGAGGATAAGAGGGACAAAGCCAAGTTGAAGCTAGGAGTCGCTGGACTATAAAAAAAATGAGAGAAAAAGTTGTGTAGCTCTATCAGAGGTAGATTGTGGAGCCATGATGGTTGTGGCCTTCTCATAATTAACATTGTAAGCAATTAGTATATTTCCAAATCCACCCTTTACGCACATGTGGATAAATCCTCCAATTAAGGTGTTGGTTGGTGATCCTAATTTAGTCGTTTTTTATAAAACTTTTATTTGGATTCTCACAAAAAATTTTGAGAAAAGCCTAGAGCATTATCTTATTTAGAAATTCAAAATATGGCATGAAAATTTTGAGATGCGGAAATTTAGAAAAGTGGGATAAGCCGGTTGGTATTTTGGGAAAAAGAATGCAGAAATTTAGGAAAGCAGGATAAGCTGTTGGTATTTTGGGAAAAAAGATGAGTTGTTGTTGGGGGGGGGCGTAAATAGGAATTTTGGAAAATATACTTGAGAAAGGCAGATTATTAAGGTACTTTTCCCAATACTTGGAGAGCCATGGCCCGCACCAACCCCTTTAGATCCACCCCTAAGTAACAACAAGAACAAAACTTTTTTTTAAAAAAAAAACCATTTTTGTCCCAACCATCCCAAATGCGAGCGCAGATGGGCCAAGACAGTCAGGAGAGAGAACCACTGTCCCATACCCATCTCAGTCATGTTTTCTTATCGGAAGACACGGCACCAAGGATATCGTCCCATTTCAATGGGACCTAAATCCTTGCTCCAGAGATGTCATGGGCATGCACTCTGTCAGTAATATGAAATTGCATCATCAAACTAATTAGCAATAGCTATTGGAAGATTGAGATTGATCAAAAAAAATGCAATATCAAGTAGTATCACTCAGCTACTTGAACTGGAACTGAAATCTGGCATTACCATGGGGCAACATAAGCATTTTTCCAAGATGTCACATGTATCTACCAAAGATTACCTTTGTGCACAGCTAAATAATGAAAACAAACTTTGAATAAATAGGCTTACAAATGGAATCATTTATTAGTAGCGTACGACCAGTATTGATAATTTAATGTTCAATATAAAGTCACAATTCCTTTTCAACTACCAGCAAACTGCACCACAGTAATATACAGTTACCAGAACCGTTCAACTAACCTTTCTTCTGCTGGCACCTCCCCATGGTAATTTACCGTGAATATCTGGTTTTCAGTTAGAAAATGATCCACGGCACGACTTGAATTCAGTGTATTGCAGAACACCATCACCCTATTTCCCTTTGCCAGACTTGGCTCAAGAACCTGCCATGACTCATGACACATTATTTTCAGAAAGTTTGCATGTTGGAAAGCGCCATATTTTCTGATATTTAAGCATTCATCGTCAATGCAAAAAATGGTCGACACCAAATGCAAGGAATGCAGATGGACTAGAAATAAGGAACCAAATATAGATACACTATAAGCCTAGAATTTGAGTACCAAAGTGTATCAGTCTATACAAGCAATACCATGCAATACTAGTTAGGCACAAGTACTGGGATGCTCCTAGTCCATGTCAACAAGTGGTACATCATCTCAATTTTGTTGTGCCGGCACCAAGCATTGTACGACGTGTCGGTATGATATTGTATAGTACCAGCAAGGGTATCATTATTCAACCCTTGCTATAAGCATAACTTGAATATTTTGAATATTATGTTCTAAATTTTTGGCTAGCATCTATAGTTTAGTGTAATCCTAATATTAAAGTATGATTATGGATTTCGTGTGCAGGAAAAACTACATAAGTTTTTGAAAATTGGGTGGCTTGTAAGCTACGTATGAAAGCGTGAATTTCAAACTTGAATAATAACTAAAACTAGTTTCTAGTTATTAGATACATGTCTTCCTAGTTTTCAATTCTTTCCCTCTTCTATTCAGACCTTTAATGCCAAGGATCCTACAAAGTCACAATCTCCAAGTTCAAAAATCTTGCAAAAGACAATGTCAGAATACAAAGGCGTTATTAGCAGATTAATAAAGATATTTGCATTAGAAAACCACATTTCTCTAAAATACTCCATCCCAATATTATCATCGGACTTAAGCATTTTCAGCCCAACCTGCCAAACCCATCCCAGCACAGCCTGATTTGGGCGGGCTTGGGGGCCCGAGCATTGGCTAGGAATTTTGAGCCAATGGAAATTCCACTCAAGCCTAGGCTGGTCCAAATTATATAGGCCCATCTTGAAATTATACATAACAAAAAGCTGCCTTTTGCTTTCCCAATCCATCTCGTTCCTAATCCCCTTCCTCTCACTCCGTCCACCTCACCACAACCTCTTGCCTCCTCCCTCCTCTTCTTTTATATTGAAGATCTCATCAAGTTCCCGTCACTCTATCTCTCTCTCCATCTCGCTTCACCCACCTCCTTCATCCACTGGCCATCTCTTTCCTTCCCTTTGCATGCCTCCCTAACATGGCCACTGCACTCGCCCTCGAATGATCCGGATTAAGCTGAATTGGTCTGAGGTTTGGGCTGTAGGAGCCAATCCAGGTCAGGTTCAAGCCAGCATTTTTTGCCTTCAATATGGAGCTTAGAGCCAACCCAATCCCAAATGCTTAGGTACAATTGTCTTGTGTTGGGAATCCTTTAGTAAGATAAGGTCTCTTTCTTGATAAAAATGTTGTAAAGGCAACATTAGTAAAACTTCATCTAACCTTCATCTTTTAAAGTCATATCCCAAAGAGGGCACCAAAAGTAGAAGGAAACACAAAGATAGACAGCGTATCAAGAGAGCTAGATGCATAACTTTATGTTTATTCAATTCTCAACAATACAAATAATTATGTTTCTTCTCTTAAGTTGACAATACTTAATTAACCTTTTTCTTAATAAAAAATAACCTTCCACACTTCTAACAGCACATTAGATCTAGATAGAACTTTTCATTCTCATATGAAAAAAACAAATTGGGGGCCTACAAACATCTTCGCGCCAAAAGTAACATGCAGCAGAAAGTTGTACAGATTATTTACATGTGAAATATTGAAAAACTCTAAAATTTGGTTGGAAAACTAAGTTTCGTGCATGGAGCAAAAACACCAATATCTCCACCAAAAGAAAATGTGCAACATTGTCCCCGTATCATCTGACAAGAGCATAGAGCACAAAGGTAACAAGTAAAAAACAACAGCAGGCAATTGATATGTAAACAACACGAGATAATTATCAAGTTGTGTAAGAAGCTAATCATTATATTCGTAACTATTTTGTGTCCTGTATATCAAAACTAAAATGAAAGTATTTCAATAAATAATCATAATATAATTCTTTCTACTAAGAAAATTTTTAGTACATGTAATATCAAGGTTCGCCATCTTGGAACCGAACCTCATACTGATATCATCCTATTTACAGTGTCAGTACACGCGATATAATACTTGGTTCAACATACAGCTACAATTAATCACAAATATATTTTTAGAAATATATATTAATTAGATTAGAAGACCTTAAAATATAATCAATTCAATATTAAGCACAATTATTAAATACAGTTATTAATTCTTTACCCCAATTCTTAAGACCAAAATAATTTTCTCTGCTCATATTTCAAGCAACCAATAGCAAAAGTTGGGCATTAAGGCATAGCATATATCTCACACATATTATATATGGTAAGACAACATGGTAATTAACATGATTGCATCCTTTGTATGGAGTTAAGTGGCACCGATAAATTCCTAGATATGTCCAAATTCGAAAATCAGAAGAATTAGCAGAACTAGGCATGTTGATCTCAATAATATACCTTAGCTGAATTTAAGAGGTACTATGTTCAACCATCCACATGTTTGTATACGGACAAGATTACCGATTCACAAATATGTTAATAAAAATAAAAGCACATTAAATTGTCTGAAGTCTGACCTGCAGAAGAGCGTCCAGCTTGTTTTCAACACCAGAAAGTTTGATAAAATCATGCCTTGCAGATGCAACTTTCTTGTGCAAAGTGGATGTATGCAAATGGATTATTCCTTGAAATTCCTCATCAATCAGTTTTTGCACTGCCTGCAACGCATTGACAGGTCAAGGATCCCAGTTAAAAAGAAGAATGTGAATTAGAGAGGGGGGGGGGGGGCACGGAATCAGTTTCATT
>JAOXJJ010001100.1:16502193-16521198 GCA_025769935.1 Phoenix roebelenii
AGGGGGGGGGGGGGGGGGCACGGAATCAGTTTCATTAGTTGACTGCTAGCTTTTTATGACAAGCCATGGGCTGAGAATATAACATCATTGTGCCATAACAAACACCCTAGAGTGATCAGAGGCTTTCAAATGGTTATGATGGAATCACACAAAAGGCAAAAGCATATGACTACAATAAATAGCCCTTGGTTTTAAAAATATGCAAGGAAGAGTGTTAAGTTTCAACTAAAATTTAAAATAACCTTCGTCATGGTTGCAGCAACCAAAACAGTTTGAAATCCATGGTCACCAGGTTTTGCTGCACGGTTCTTTAATGGACCAAGAAACTTGCGGATGTCAGGACCAAAACCTCGATCAAACATCGTATCTGCCTCATCCAAAACCTGTCATGCATAATGCCAATTCCACTTACTAGTCAACAGCATTCATGAAAACATATTTAGATTGCACACCAGTTCCAAGATAAAAAATCAAAGGAGTTGTTATGAGTCTTAAATATAACCCACCAAGTACTTGATATCCCCGTAAACCATGTTCCCATCCTCAATATGCTGCAGAACCCTTCCAGGGGTCCCAACAACCATATCAATTGGAGTATTTAGTGAATCTTCTTGAGGTCTTAAACGGCCACCTCCGCTTATCATGGTCGACCGAAATCGTGCATGGTGACCTATAGACTTCGCAACATGGAAGACCTGCAATTTTACCCCATAGTTTATTCCTTTCCAGTGCATAGTCTATTATATATTGAGGCACAAACTTTGAAAAGCATTCCCAACCTGCTCACATAGCTCCCTTGTGGGACAAAGCACAACTGCTCTAGGACGCCTCGGTTTCATCAGCATGCCTGACAAGGCTTCATCACGCCTCATTAGCTGCAAAACAGTTAGCTCAATTTAAGTATTTTTCAGATTAATCCAACCAAATATGTGGCCCACAAAACGTGAAAGCAGTTCTATTCTGGTATACAGAATTTAAATATGCAGCATGTTAGCCAAAATTTGTCCTAAAGAGGATGTAAAATAATAATAATAACAGTTGTGCATCAGATAAAATTACCCGTGAAATATCTAATACAAGAATTGTTTTCTACTCTATCACAACTCTTTAAACTTTCAATGAACATTGGGGTTATCAAATAGGTTGTGGCCTTTGTATCAGAAAGAAAACATGCTAATGTCATGGTACGAACAAAAAGAGAATAGTCTTATCAATCCTTTAAAGTAAGGATCATCAAAGATTATAAATGAATGCTCAGAGACACAAAGACCTCTTAAACAACAGCAAAATACTATTTTATCAAACAAATTAATGGCGGGCTTGAAACAAGAACTCAACATGCGAAACCCCCAAATCAAAAATTGTAAGTATAACGGAAAAAAGAGCCAATAAATGGATTTCTCTGACGATTATACTAATTAAACCACAGCAAGATTAATTCTTTTATCAGACACGTCGAGGTAAAAAAAAAAGTTCAAGAAACTCATGCATGTTAACTTGGGTGAAAGTCAAAATCCGTAAATAAAAAGAAGATAGACGGGTCAGGAACACCTGAACAATAGGCAGCATATAAGCCAGGGTCTTCCCGGACCCTGTGTGAGAGCCCAAGACAACGCTCCTCCCCTCGAGCACCGCCGGCACGCCGATGCACTGGATCTCCGTTGGCACCGAGATCCCCATCTCCTTGGCGGCCCTCATCACCTCCTCGCCGAGACCCAGCTCCCCGAAGCTTGAAGCCATCACGCTCTTCTTCTCCTTCTTCTTCTCGACGGGTGCGGTAACAGGAGCCAGGGAAGCAGGGGAAGAGGGCGTTCTCTTGGCAGTGTCTTTGAGGTGCCTGACCCGAAGGCGCTCCAGGAGGAGGGATTTCCGGAGGGACTGCGTGTCCTGCTCGGCCTCGGCGGTGGGCCCGGTGGAGAGGCAGCGGGTCCGATTAGACCGTAGATAAACCCTAGGCAGCGAAGGGCGGGCTCGGGCGGAGGAGAAGAGGGTGCGGGAGAAGAGGACGGAGGAGGAGGAGAAGGAGAGGGAGAGGAGGGCTCTTCCGGTCCCTCCGCCGCCGGCCATAGCTGCTGTCACCGAGACCCGCCGGTTGGATGGGGTGGGGTTCTTGAATCCAGGGAGGGCGTGCATTGTTGGATATTCATATGAAAGGGTGCTATGCTATCCGGTATACGGTATTCCAAGGCGTGGAGTTAATTTCGGCCCAAGCTTGAGCAGCATGCTAACAGTTTGTTTGAAAGATATGGTAAAAATTTAATATCATTTAAGACTGTTATTTCATTGTTATATTTTAATTTTACGGTAGGAATACACGCCATTCTTATATAAATTAAACAATTATCTATTATATATAATAATAATTAAAATAATATAATATATAATTTATTTACATATTTTTATTTCTAACTAATTTGTGTCGATCTTATTTCTCAATTGAGCGAGCAAAACTTAAGCCAACTCAGGAGTAAGTTTGTCGCCTACTTGCCCTATCTTCATTGTGATTGGAGGAGTAATACTACTTTTTTTTTTTTAGTTACTAAATGAACTAGACTTGATTAAAATTTCTTTTAGCTTATTTTATTTTATTCCAGCACCACAATTTTATGATCTTATCCTAGATTGTAAGAAACTTAGGGTATTTTTGTAATGCAGTTATTTTACAGGACTTATAATGGTTGTATTTCAGATGTTATTCATGACTACTCAGGTCATACTTGCTCTTGGAGCTGCCCTTTCATGTGAAAAGTTAATCTATGTGATCGAACTACATTTTGCTTAAGAGGGAGTGACATTCCTCAAGATTCCTAAAGATTATTATTAAGAAGGATTCTTCTATTGTAATCTCTTGTATTGATAGGCATGGCAACTTCATTCATGGGTATCTAATGAAGATTAGGAGTTTGCTATCCAATAGAGTTTAAGCCTTTCGTACTCTAAGGAAAGGTGATCAGGTTGTGGATCACTTCGCAAACAAGGCATAAGTTGAAGCCAAGTTCTGAAATTTCCTTCTGCTATTACATGATGGATGCTGGTTCTACTTCATTACTGGATCTATAATAGATATTCTACAAACAATATATTTATTGTATTTACCTCTTACTAATATATAATAAGAATTCTCAATTGGCCAATTGCAATTGAAAGTTTCCCTAACTCTCACATGTAACCATGTGACGCAAGGAGTCACATAATCTTTCTATTTTTTAATGCGTTCACGTTATTGTATTTTGATCATGCCATTAGTTATCTCACAAATTACTTTTACCAACACTAACAGCCTTCCGTCAATGGTAGAAGCCATCATGGAATTTCAAGAAAGAATGTCTTCTTCAAGTATTTTAATCGTTCGTCAATCACCATGGAATTGTACGGCCAAGCCAACGGATGCGATGCAGGCGGTTGAGGTCAGTTTAGTCCCATATCGGGAATGGTGGAAATACGAAGGGCAATTTTACCTGGACGGGGTCGATGGGTGATCAAGAAGGCCCATGGCCTGAAGCAGCGGCCCTCATTGCACTTGGAGGGAGCGCTGTTCTACCATCTCCCCGAGTGGGAGAGTGGACGTCATAATTTGTGCAAGAGAGGGGTACGCGTTCGCGCGGCCCCTGCCAATCCTAGTCTTAAAAAACATTAACTTCGTCGCATTGCGTCAACCTTGCATTGTTCTTACGAGGATGAGTGGGGCAGTGAATCATTCCAAGTTTTTGTGTTACGTTTGCATTAGACGCTTCTAAAGTTTTCTGTTATGTTATGTTTGCGGCATTAGATTTAGGCTTGATAAATTGATGAAGCATACACTAAAAAAAATTATATATGATTATATTAATATATTATTAATTTAATTTATTATTTATGTACTAAAATTTTTAATTATGTAGTTATAAAATTTAATTTTTTTAATTTATATTTTTATTTATATATTCAATTTGTATCTGTTTTAAAATAAAATGGATATGAATATATTAATATCCAATTCGATTCCTAGGTTATGACTTTCACGTGAAAGAATGATTGATTTTCTTTCACGGCATTATATGTTGGATCGCGCCTACATAGCTCTTCAAACTATCTTATTCATTAGGTTGAACAGATCTCGAAGTTACAGTTGCCTGGTCCATCGGCGGATCCATGCAAAGAAAGGTGAATTCTTCTTTTTTCTTTTGACGCCTATCCTATCGACTTATATAAGAAGCAACAAAAACCACGATAACCAGTAAACAAATCAATAGTTTATAATAACTATTACAGTTGATAAGCAGATAAATGAGGGAAACAAAACTGCCACAAGTAATAAACCAAGCCACAGGTTCTGGAACTTCACGAAATAAATGGTTTATTGCAGTTATTCGCAGGCGTATACATTCCGTGCTATGGTGATGCATAAGTTACAGATCCAACCTAGTGTTTCCTCAAAAATTAAACACATTAGTCATGTTCCCTGGATACATCAAAGCTTCATTTGTACACTTCTGGTCTAAGGACACCAACATAAGGCAGGTTTCTGTAAAGTTCATCATAATCCATGCCGTAGCCAACGACAAAATAATCTGGGCACTGCAAGAGGGAAGACAAGGAGAATCTATCATTTTCAGAAAAATTCAAATTAAGATGAGCATTAAAGTGAAACCTTAGAAAAGTAGTACTTTTTTTCTTTTTGTTAAGGGAAAAGTAGTAGTATTTGCAAGCTATGCATGCAAGTAAACATAGAAACAATTTGGCAGATGCATAGAGCAACTTCTTACCTCAAAACCTCGATAAAATTTGCCCTCTCCCACTAGCTTAAAATGAACTTGCCTTCTTGCAGGTTTATCCAGCAAAGTGCAAACAGATACAGAAGATGCTCCTTTTGTTTCCAGGTGTGAAATAAGAGAGGATAGGGTATTTCCTGTGTCTACAATGTCCTCAACCTACAAAAACAAATATTAATTATACAGCAAACCAAGTCATTAAAGCACTTGTTATCTGATCAGTGAAAAAGAAAATCATGGTATAATAGATAAATAAAATAACCACCTCAGAGTTACGATGGTATGCACAAGGCATGAGTGCAACTGCCTATGGCATAATGGAATTAATAGGGTAGATATATAAAAATTTAAAAAAATTAAAACTCTTGAAAGATGGAAACAGCTGCTACAAAAAATATTCAATTTGTCTAACAGCCAAATTTTACCCATCACGGTATCATAAAAAATGTTCGCTGCTTCAAATTTCAAATTACCAGATCAAGGACAATAACCACATGACAAGTATTTTTACCGTTGGAAAATTCTCAGCTTATCTATCAGTTTGGCAGGCTAGAAAATCATTGCAGCATGTAACCACTTGTTCAATGCTAGCACACATCTAGCATCTGTTAAGGAGGAAATAAAGGCTATTTCTGTCACCCATCTTGAATACAACAAACTAATTGTCAAAGCTTTGAAACTTAATTTTTTTAATGTGCAGTTAATCTGAACTTAAGGAAAAGAAATAGAAGTAGTTGTCACTTAAAGTAAGGCATCTTTTAACATCACTATGAAAAATTCTAATTTCTCTATGTAAGTTTTCCTAAGCAATAATATCAATTAACTAAACAATAGACACCTTCATCAAATTGCTACGGCAAACTCAAGTATTCATTTTGTATTCAACTATCCTATTGTTCTAAAATTGGAACAATTTTAATGATTCAATCATTCTGTCGATTAGCATAATGGAATCATCCTTTCTTTTTTCCAGAAAGCATTTTAGCCTTTGATTGCTCTTTGATAGTTAGGTAGGTGATCTACTTCTTCCACTCAGTTAGGTCCTACCTGAAATCAGTATGGTGACATACGAGAATTGTTTTTTTGATCAAACTCAAATGTACAAACTTTACTTCGATATCATTTGATTTTCTCCTTTCTTAGATGAAGGAATAATTGAATTAGATTTCTGTGCTTGCAGGACCATCTAGAGAAAAATTGGAGTACATCTTCAAGGAACATCATTAGCCATTAATTACACTATTATTGTGCGCGTGATATGAACATGTTTTTCATGGAAAAAAGGGGAGAGAAAATGACAGAAGAAGAAAAGGAGTTATTGTGCATGGAACCCCTCTCTCTCACTCTCTTAAACTACATAGGCCCATGAGGTATTTATTTTTTTCCGAGATAAGACCTCCACCCATAGGAATTATATAGGGGATGGACTTTTGGAGTCCATCTTCGTGTGATCAACTCTGGGAATTTCTATAATATATATAATGTAGTATACAATATATAATATATAGTATATGATATAATAGATAGAAAGATAGAGGGATAAATTGAAATAAGCAAGCAATCTCAGTACAACCACTCTTCTTTGTATAAAGAAATGCAACTCCAATGATGTGGTTTGGCTTCAACAACATCAATAATTTGATAATTATTCCACCACAAGCAAGGTCTTCATCTCAGACCAGATCTTGGTTTATTCCAGTATCAAGAACTCCCCAATGCAAATATACATAAATATTGGTCAATATAAATTGATAAAATCTTAGATATCCGCAAATATTTTCCAATCATTTCTTTACTCCCTGAAATAATTTTTTAAGCTACTAACTTTTGTAATCAATGTTCAGGTGTAGATAGTAATCTTGAATTTATCCTGTTGGCTAGGATTTAGATATCTCGGTCCTAAAATATTTGAAAAACCTCAATTGCCTCCAAATTTTCCCACTTGTTGTTATCGTCTCGGACAAAAACCAGATCTTGGCTCATCTTGTCTCGGTAATATATGGGGATTTGAAAACCTTGACCACAAGATTTAAGACCTAGATCATGAACCTATGAGCTGATAATTAACGAACTCACCTACTGTATACAAACCCGAACGAATTCACAAAATTTAATGATGCTCCAGCCATCATAAACTTGCATTTCAGCCCAACAAAAAAAAGTGATCGGGCATGATTTATGATTTTTTGCAACACAGAGTTTTAAAACTTTGCATCAGAACTCGTGAAAAATCCCTTACTCTGATTGATCCATTGATCCTCAATCAGCTCCATAACCAGCTATCCTCAATCATGTCTTTCTTTCATCCCAAAAAGGGAATCCTCCCTTCTATCTACCTGGATAGTCTTTGTATCTTGAAGTTCCTATACTAACCCAGTATTAATTCCTGCTCTTTCCTCTATACCATGTTTTTTTCCAAGTACTAATTAGAGATATGCTATGACAATTTCAAACTTGTGGCAGTGCACCAGCTAAAACACGGATAAATTGTTCATCTAGCAGTTCTATAATTGAAAGGAGCTACCTTTCTGGTTCTGTAAGTAAAGTAGTCATATTTTGTTGATCATTCATTGATATGATGAACTGATGACATCAAGCGAAACAGAACAAGAAAGACTCCAGGGATCTACACCAAGGGATCATACCAAAATCACGTGTTTGCCACCGATATCGATCTTGAGGTCGCTGGAGATCCTGGGAACGCCACTGGACTCCGTCCCCGACCCATACGACTCGGCCCGGATGAAGTCGACAGCGACGGGCAAAGTAATCTTCCTCACGATGTCGGCGATGAAGAGAAAGGCCCCCGTGGCGACCCCGACGACGACTACAGGGACCGGGGACCCCCTGAAGTCGTCGGAGATCTGGGAGGCGAGCTCGGCGACGCGGCCGGAAATCTCCTCTTCCGTCCACAGGACCCGCTCAATATTGGCATCGGAACCCATGGAACCGAGCGAGGGACGGCAGCGGAAGGCGGAAGCCTAGAATCTCTAGGGCTTATCATGTTGAAATCCCGATGCGCGACCACCGCTCGAATAGGAAACAACGAAGGGGAAAAAATTCAAGGCGACGAATCCGGAGGAATGTGGGAAAAGGATGTATTTAAAAAAATAATCTATTAATAAAAATATACCTACACGCTATCCAAGTTTGCATACGGAGAGAGATGCACGTGAGAGTTGCACGTGCAAATACATATATAAGAGAGGAAGCAGGGAAAGGAAAATATGAAAAATATAATTGATTATATTAAAGAAATTTGCTAAATTATTGAGTAATAACTTATTATTTGATCCATAATATATAATATTTGAGCAGTGATTGAGGATGTGAACTTTGAAGTTGGTGCAGAATTAAATGTTGTAGTGGCTGAGTTCCAAAATTATCGGATTTCTTGGAGAAGAACGATGGTGCTGTGAATAATTTGGAACTTGATACAGTGCTACTTGCAAATGCATGGAAAACTAATGCACTTTATTTGAAATTATTAGTATGTGATCTCCCCCTTGGCTAAAATTAATAATGTCAAGCATTCTTTCATTCAAATCTAGTAGAAGGACAAGATGTTTATGGGACCTGTAAGTGATTGGTAGGGCAAGAACGGATGCTAATGTCTAAGTTGGTTGATCGAATACAATGATAAGTATGTAGTGATTTATATGAGTGCAGTAGCATTCTTACAAAAAAAACACAAAATAAAATGCCAGTATCACTCTAGCTATATATCTTTTATGGAAGGGATGTTGATTTTTATCATGAACTCATGGATGTCGGATTCAGATTGGAAGATAACTTTAAAAAAATAAATATTTGAAATACAGAAAATAACAAATGAATAAACATGGAAGATATAATAAAAGATATATGGGTAAGATATAATGAGTAGTTTATAATATACAACAATCAATATAACAAGATTAAAACCTATTATGTTAGATGATCATGAATAAGAATACAAAGAGTCCTAGATGAAGGCATCAAGAGCTCTTGGAAGAGACCTTGCCAACCTGGAAATACTCTTGACATGGTCTTTGGTTTGTCTGTCACTTCCCAGAAATTTATACAAGATATTGCAGTGGACCTGCAATTGCTACATGCTTCAATTTAAAAAGATTTGCTTTGATTCTCGTAATCAAATCCAAATGTTATAGTTACTTTTTTCATGAAAATGGTTGACGGATATGGATACTCTGGTTAGGGCTGAAATAAGATTAGATACCAGTATCTTTATATCCATATTTATTTTGTTTGACGGATATGGATATTTCAATTAGGGTTGAAACAAGATTGGATGCTAATATATTTATATCCATATTTATTTTATTTAATGGATATGGATATTTATATGGATGTTAGTTGGATGAAAAAATTTGTATCCATATTCGTTTTAAATAATTATAAATACAGATTGCATACAGATATAAATACGGATGTCTCGAATAATTAAATTTCATGAGCGCAAAATTAAAGATAATTAGTCATTTATTTTTTCAAAAATTTATGAGTATTATATAAATACATATGTCCCTAGAGCGGAGCTCAGAGCTACTTCAAAAGGCCTTACTTATGCAAGGTTCGTCTTAGGTGTGGATAGTATCCATCTTGAATGAGCCTCTTTCACAATGATCGAGTAGATCCGGGGCTAGTACAAATCGGTCAATGGGCACTTGTTGCTATAGAATGTTCGTAGGCTGACAAGAATTTATGACGATTTTCAAGCTACTTATGTTTATCAGAAGGCGAACAAAATTGTCAACTGAGTTGGCTCCTTTGTTACCCAGGAGACCCATGGGCTGCCTCTACTCCTCTACCACAACTTTTTTTTTCTATTTTTTTTATTGTACTCATGGATCAGTATAATCACCGTTCTACCAAAAAATAAAAAAAGTAAAATAATATTTCTCACCAAATCTATTCCCTAGCCAAAGGGGGTTAGATTTTATTTATTTATTTATTTTGACAGATACGATTCTCTACTATAAAATAATATTTCTTACAAAATCTATACCCTAGCCAGAGGGGGTTAAATATATAATATGGATTATTATTATATTGTTATTTTTGGCGAGATGTCGTCTGATATTTCAACGGTCAAAGGTCCGAAGTTGAATTTCGGCTCCCCTCACATGAGTGAGCTTACCTCCCAACGGGAGACCGGGTGCTGGCTCGTGCGTCCCTGCCAACCCTGCGGAAGCGGTGAGGATATAAGTACCACCTGGCGGTGACAGCAAAACGGAGAGAAACCGCCGACGGAATTCGCCCCAAAACCATGGCCTATGACTTTGGCCCATCAGTTCACACGTGTTCCCAGTCTCAACCGTCACGATAAAGTCCGTAGATTTAACGCCACGACGTCAGACCGCACGTGCGAATACCACATCACTCTCTGAGGATCCCAGTCCCGGTTGTCCTCCGCCTCTATAAATTCCCTCCCTCCCTTCTATTCGCTCCCCTCTCGCGTTTTCGCCTCCCCCGAGCACCTTTTGAAGTCACCCAAAAAGGAAAAAAAAAAATCAGAAAAATCCCTCATAAAATCCCAAAAAGATCAATATACCCTAACCCTAGCGAGGGCTTTGCCTCGTTGTTGATCCAACGCTTCCCCTCCTCGTCGTCGTCTTCGATCGTGCTTCCTTTCTACTCCGGCGGCAATGGCGAACATGGCTCCCGCTCCCCTGGCCGGCCCCGTCCAGCCTTCCCCGCCGCAGATGTCGCCGACGCCGGCGCCGAGCGAGGCGTACATCAACGCCTCGCTCTACGTCGGCGATCTCGATCTGTCCATTACGGAGGGGCAGCTTTTCGATCTTTTTAGCCAGGTCGGGCCCGTCGCCTCCGTTAGGGTTTGCAGGGACCAAATCCGCAGGGTTTCCCTCGGTTATGCTTACGTCAATTTCCATACCGCCCAAGACGGTAAGACCGATCGAATTGTTGATCTTTATCGGTAGATTTTTAGGGTTTCTTTTGTGTTCTTATTGTTTTTGATCGGATATTGGATTCTTGATGCTTGTTGCCCGTCTGCATGTTTTCATGTCCGAGTCCAGGTCTTAGTTTTATAATCGATCATGATTTTTAACTCATTGGCCTACTTCATTAGGGAAAAAAGAAGTTATTTTGTTGTCTGATTATCTACGTGTTTTGTTATAAATCGGACTTCTTGTGTTTCTGGGGTCTTGGATTTTTAAATTTAGCCTGTAATCCATATTACATGGATTTTTCTTGGTATGGATTCGAAACCTTTTTTTCCTTTTTTCTACTAAGATATCTTCAGAAATTTGGCTGTGGGTTATTGGCTATGACTGTTTCGGCTACATAACAATGAAATCTGAGATCTTTGTTAGCTTAAGTGCCACATGCACAATTTAAAAAGCTACGAGCCCTGTATAAATTTGCACTGCTTAATGCAGCACCACCTTGAGTGTTTGCGGCTTTTATGTTTTTGTGATACTTGTAGACTTGGAGATGGAATAAAACTTTGTATCATATTGGATTCTTTGATTTTGATTTCTCTACAATGTCTGAGAATTAGAACCTTTTTATGTATGATTCAGATGTTATGTTTTAGGAGATCATTGAAGATAATTTAGAAGGCTTATTCTTTCTTTATCCTGTTTGGTAATGAAATTGTAAGATTTTTCCAATGACAGAATTATTAGAGTCCAACTTATAATTCTGCTCCCAGAAAATCAAGGAGCTGAAATATATTTTCATGGATAATATCTATAGAATTTGGAGATTCCTGGGTTACTTTTCACTAGAAAGAGGTGAAAAAGTTGAAGCTGGAAGATTCATTTAGAATTTGGGTAAGCTTAAGCTTGATTGAGGTTTTGCAAATTTATTGGAAAGTCTGAATTGAGAGGCATTTTGCGGAAACATAATGTGAACACTATCTTTTGTTTGTGTAGTGGACTCTCTTAAATTAAATGAGGCTTTTATGCTAGAGTAGCAAGGATGGTCAACATCCCCTATGGGAACGCTTAAACCAGCAAGAAGCCCTTTGATTGCTGTTCTGGGCCAAAGTTTGTTTGATTCATTTGGGTTCTAGAGGAAGGTTTGGGCTGTGGGATCAGGCTTAAGTGGAAAGCAGTTAAGTCATTTGAAGGTGATTCACTGTTAAGTTAGGAAGGTTTTTCAAGATATTTTTAGGAGCTCCAAGACACCAAAGCATTTGTCCTTTAATATATTTATCTCTTTTTGTGGAATGGCATTAGGGCTTTTTTCCTCCCAGATTCGAAGTTGTACTCAAATTATGAACCATGGGAGGTCTTTAGTGGTCTATTTAAAGGAGATGCCAAGATGGCTGGTTTTTTGACTTGGGAATGGACATCTAGCAAAGGAAATCAAAAGAAGAGCCTAGGTTAATGTTCCCTTCTTTGTCAATATTTATTTGTTCTATTTTTTCTCTTGCTGTTTTCATCGTCATCATCATCATCATCTGTTCTTCTTCTTGATATAGGTTACAAAGATATGGATCGAGAATACTAAACTACTTCTTCTTCTTCTCCATCTTCTACATGAAGTGAGAATACTAAAACTTAGCATAGGGTATAGAAAGATATGAATTGAGTCTACTAAAACCTAATACAGGTTACCAAGATATGGATGGTGAATACTTAATAAACGGGAAGATAGGGGTGGGAGTGTGTTGTAACACAACTTTCTATTGCATGGTTGACATTATAATTCTAAAGAATTAGTATGTTATATAAATGTGCAAGATCATTTGAGAGCCTGAATCTGTCAATATGTGAGTGAATCTAAGGAGCAAAATATGATTAAAGTATGGTTTTGATTTCAGAACTAATTTATACCATTACCTCGAGGTCAATCCAATGTGACTGCCAAATCTGTAGCCTAGACAACAATGCGAAAGGGGCTTGACATAAAACCAAAAAGACTTTTTGGCAGAGTGGAGGTCACCACCTTATTGGCTTGATATAGTTTTTTTCTTCTTTTAATTGTTCCGGACTTCATAATTCCCCATTCCTCCCCTAAAACCATTCCTCGGCTTGTATCTCCTCTCCATACTTTATTTTTCCACCAACATTGAACAGGTTGAGTGGAGGACAATGCAGCATTAACTGGTGCTGTTTGAGGTGCACACTTTTGCAAGATTTTGTACTTGCTTAGTCTCATAGACAGATGTTTATCTTTATTTGTGTTTTTCTTCTTTTACATTTTAAGCTACTGCCTCGTTCAAATAAAATAGAGCAAACAGTGTCTTTTTTACTATTAAAAGCAGCTACTGGATTTTGTAACTGATCCAAGCATGGTTGGTAAACCAAAAGAAGGAAAATGCATACAAATTCTTTGTGCAATTATCTACATGTTTATTTGTTATTTGTAAATTGGTTATTGCAGTTTATTGGTAGGACTACAATATACCTCGTTCCATAGAGATTTTCTGTAAGCACCTACACTTGCTCTTAGTACCTTATAATTTGTGTTTTCTTGCAGCTAATCATGCCCTAGAGGTTTTGAATTTTACACCAATAAATGGGAAGCCTATCAGGATTATGTTTTCGCACCGAGATCCTAGTATTCGAAAGAGTGGTTATGCTAATGTATTTATCAAGAATCTTGACCACTCGATCGATAACAAGGCATTGCATGATATATTTGTCTCCTTTGGTACTGTCCTTTCCTGTAAGGTGGCCATTGATTTTAATGGTCAGTCGAAAGGATATGGCTTTGTGCAGTTTGAACGTGATGATGCAGCTCAGAAGGCTATTAATCAACTTAATGGGATGTTGATCAATGGAAAACAAGTTTATGTTGGTTTCTTTATCCGTCGTCAAGAAAGAGAATCTGCAAATGGAACTCCAAAGTTCTTTAATGTATATGTAAAGAATTTGCCTGAAAAGTTTACTGATGATGATTTGAAAAATGAATTTGGAGCATTCGGTGAGATCACCAGTGCAGCAGTTATGAAAGATGAAAATGGAATTTCTAGGGGATTTGGCTTTGTAAATTTTAAAGACTCAAGTGCTGCTGCTTCCGCAGTTGAGAAATATAATGGAAAGGCTTTACATGATAAAGTTTTGTATGTTGGAAAAGCACAGAAAAAATCTGAAAGAGAGGCTGAGTTGAAGGCCAAATATGAACAGGAGAGAAGTGGAAGAATGGAAAAACTTCAAGGGTGTAACTTGTACTTAAAGAATCTTGATGATAATGTTAATGATGATCGTCTTAAAGAGCTGTTCCGTCCATTTGGCACTATAATTTCATGCAAGGTATGATTATGCAGATTTATACATTGATTTATAATGAACACTACATCTAGAACTTCATGTAAGTTTATTCTGTATTTTTATTCTTTCCAGATTATGGTGGATTCACAAGGCCAGAGCAAAGGTTCTGGTTTTGTGCAATTTTTTTCTCCAGACGAAGCTAACAGTGCTGTAAGTGAATAATCATTTACAAATTATTTGTTTTTTTTTTCCTTTGTGAGATTATTGAGATGCATGCAATCTTTCCTGCTAAGCTACATTTGACTTTGAACATTGTTCAGATAAATGAAATGAATGGCAAGATGATAGGAACTAAGCCTTTATATGTTGCTGTGGCTCAACGTAAAGATGAGAGAAGAGCAAGGTTGCAGGTGCATGTTGCTTTGTTACTAATTTACTAGTGCATCAGTACAGAGCTTATTGGTAACCTATAAGTAGGATGACTATATTGTTTCCTTGGCTGATTTTTTTCGATTTTTTGATCTTGTATAATTTTCCCTATTCTTGTCTTGCTTATACTTCTTATTGACACTCTTCTTTAGTAATGGGTTCTGGTTAATACATATCATTGGGGTTCCTTCAATGTTTGTGTTATCGTCCTTGAGAATTTAAT
Organism: Phoenix roebelenii; assembly: GCA_025769935.1. Taxonomy (NCBI): domain Eukaryota; kingdom Viridiplantae; phylum Streptophyta; class Magnoliopsida; order Arecales; family Arecaceae; genus Phoenix; species Phoenix roebelenii. The sequence continues at coordinate 16,516,782 of JAOXJJ010001100.1, forward strand.
TTGTCTTTCTTAATATGTTTGTTTTTCGATCTTTGTTTCTTTTACAATCTAAAATAACATCCATGACATTCTAACCATGTATTAGGAATTTGCTTTGTAAAAAAATTATCATTTTCAAATCTTATGTGGTCATGGCTGTGCAGAGTGAATTTTGTATTTAGAACTGAAACTGTTTGTTTTTAATATGACATGAAGTCAAAAACATAAATGAATGTGCATCTTTATGGGGATATTTATTTATTGATGCAGGTCCTTTCTATGGCTGGGCAATTGTTAACCATAAGCGCATAGTTTTCATGGATCCTACTTAACCATAAATTAGTGCCATGCATAGTCTTCACCTATCCCGTAACCTTGTAACCTGAAAATCCAAGGCCTCCTTTGAGGGGCTTTTTTTGTGCCGAAACTGCACTTGCTTAACCATTCCTACATCTGATTGGACTTATCTGTCATTTATTTTTTGGTATATTGCTTACAAGTTTCCCTACAACTCACTTTCTTCTCATCATATCATCATTCTGCTCAGAAATCAGTTTTAGCATCATCATTTTACTACCATCACCGTATGCTCTCCTGTCCCTATTTTAGTGTTTGATATAGACATCAATGCACCATAGCCTGTCTGTTGTTTCTCCAAAAGGTTCTCTAGCACCTACTCACTCTTATTGGCATTTGATGATAGCTTAAAATTTGAGAGTAATACTTCAATATCCCCATCTGTTTCAACTTTCAACTCTAATTGGTACCATTATTATCTTCCATCTTCTACATAATTGATTTAATTTTAAAAAATGTTTTCTTTTGGAATCTTTTATCATGTTTATTTTTGTTGCTTTCTCTGTTATAGACATATTCTATATAAAGCTACATTTTAGATCCCCTGCTTGGTTATGCTTCATTTAGAGCTTTGCCACCCACAACTTATAATCCCAATTTGAAATATCCAGGGGGCGTTTTTATTATAATTTTTTCTTACATTCCTTTATTTTGAATTCCTCGCTAATTAATCTCGCTTGGCTTTTTCTAGATTGATAATAACCTTTTTGGGCATGATGCAAAAATAAACTGCTTGTTTAATTCTTATGTTGACCATTGTTTGGTTTATCTCACATTGAAGTTCATAGGCATTAGTAAGTTCATTTTTTCAATGGGAAACAATATTATCGGAGCCAAAAGCTAATGCTAGCGCAATTAAATATGTCATTTATATATTGATAATTTTATCCTCTAAAGCAAATCTCAGTTTCAAACATTTTTACTTAAATACAATAATGCCATTTAATTCCTAGGCAAACACTTTCCCCTGCTCATCAGGGTAAGATGGGATGTGGATTCATTTGGTACCAAGTTTCGTCATCTCGGTCCTGGACCCCATACTGGTACCATCCTATTGTGTCGGTATGCCTGATATAGAGACTGATTTGGCTTACCGATACTCGGTACATCTCCCATACTACGTGCTAGTTCGGTACCGGTATGGTACGGTCAGTATGCACCGGTACCGACCAGTATGGAAAACATTGTTTTGTACCATATATTATGGTCTAATTTGTACCATCAAGTAGGCCCTTGATCCAAAGATGCCTTTGCCAAGGTTCATGCACTAATCCGAGTATTGGTGTTGGATACTTGAGAACCATTGTTAAGATGTTCCAAATTTTGAATGGACTGTATCTGTTATTTTTTTTTAAAGCTACATGTTTTATTGTTGGCTAACATCAATTAAAGTTGCTGTGGTGTCCAATAGACAATTATTTCAGGTTGAAGTTCAATAAAGCAAATTGCATATGGATGATTTAATTAGATGTGTTGCTAATGGTCTAAATTTATTGTCTTGATTGCATGGAATGATGTTTTGTAAAGGGATAATTGTGTTTTTTCTATTCAAACACTGGGTTGGTCACGGGGCATGGTCCCATGCAAGTAATCCTCGTGCTAGACCTTGTAATGGTCCTTCCTCTCTCATTAGATTTTCCTATAAATTGGTCCACTGAGCTGATAAGCCTAAGTTGGGGTGTGCATGTCTGTGGTTACTCCATTTGTGCAAGTGTCTTCTTTTTTTCTTTTTTCTTTTTTTTTTGTGTGTGGGGAGGGGGACAAATATGCCTGTAGGGGGCCGTAGCACCGCGGACATGAATTGCTGAGACTACCAACTGAGCTGATAAGCATGAGTTGGGGTGTGTGTCTGGTACTGTGTTCGTGTGTGGTGTGTGGATGGGGAGGGGGTGCGGGGAGGGAGGGAGAGAGAGAGAGAGAGAGAGAGAGAGAGAGAGAGAGATGCCTGTGTAGGAGGCCATAGCATCATGAGTATGGAGTGCCAAGACTACTGCTTTCTCTTCCCCTTTTCTTTCCAATCTTCTACCTGGCCACACACCTCTGAAAATTCTATATTTTCCCAGAATGATATATGTCTCATCCAGGCTCTTTTCCTCTTCCTATTACTTTTGTTCTCTCCTTTTTCCTTTCTTCTGTCTCTACTCCCTTTTCTCCCATATGGATGATTTAATTAGATTTGTATTGCTAATGGTCTAAATTTATTGTCTTGATTGCATGGAATGATGTTTTGTAAAGGGATAATTGTGTTTTTTCTATTCAAACATCTGGGTTGGTCACGGGGCATGGTCCCATGCAAGTAATCCTAGTGCTAGACCTTGTAATGGTCCTTCCTCTCTCATTAGATTTTCCTATAAATTGGTCCACTGAACTGATAAGCCTAAGTTGGAATGTGCATGTCTGTGGTTACTCCATTTGTGCAAGTGTCTTCTTTTTTTCTTTTTTCTTTTTTTTTTTTGTGTGTGGGGGTTGTTTTGGGGGGGAGAGACAGATATGCTTGTAGGGGGCCGTAGCACCGCGGACATGAATTGCTGAGACTACCAACTGAGCTGATAAGCGTGAGTTGGGGTGTGTGTCTGGTACTGTGTTCGTGTGTGGTGTGTGGATGGGGAGGGGTTGCGGAGAGAGAGAGAGAGATACCTGTGTAGGAGGCCGTAGCATCATGAGTATGGAGTGCCAGGACTACCGCTTTCTCTTCCCCTCTTCTTTCCAATCTTCAACCTGGCCACACACCTCTGAAAATTCTATATTTTCCCAGAATGATATACGTCTCATCCAGGCTCTTTTCCTCTTCCTATTACTTTTGTTCTCTCCTTTTTCCTTTCTTCTGTCTCTGCTCCCTTTTCTCCCTTCTCCCTTTTTTGGCAGATCCTCTTCCCCTTTTCCTTTCTCTTCTCCTCTTTGCCCATATCCTCTTTTTGCAGAACTCTGTTCTGCTTCTTTTCTTTTCTTATTTGTCATTCCCTTGTTCTTTCCCCCTCTTTTCTTCTTTTCCTTCTAGTTCCTATTTTTTTCCTGCACTTAGATCTGGAAACTGATTATCATGTTTACACTGCCACACCACTCTGAAGTTCTATTCCTGCTTTCCTGAGTAAACATGTCTGCTTCATAAGAAATGCATTTTATTCACTATGCTTTCCAATTCATTCCTTGATTTACTGTGTTTAGATACTTCCATTCAGAAGTGGAGAGGAAGTTTATGTTATCATCTTATGCCGCACATGTTGAATTCATGGCAATCCTTGAAATGCTTTCAATGATGTTGTCATTGATCAGTCATTTTCTCAATGTGTTTAATAATCATGTATTGCTCTTCTCGTTTGCTCTTTGCTTCAGGATTTATTGACTTAAGAATTTCAAGTGCCATTTAGTGTTTCTCAATGTTAAGATAATTTTTAATGTACTTTTTAATATGTATGTGTGTATGTACACGTGTGCATTCACATGTGCCCACACACACTAGTGATGTGGTCGTACAACTTGTATTTCTGAGGCCATGTATTTCTTTTGCAGGCTCATTTTGCACAGCTTAGTGCTCAGGGGACTATGACACCCGCAATGCCCTCTATGCCCAGCTACCACCCTGGTCCACCTAGGCTTGCCCCACAGCAACTTTACTTTGGTCAGGGTGCTCCTGGTCTCATTCCGCCCCAACCTGCGGGCTATGGTTTCCAACAGCAGCTTATTCCAGGAATCCGGCCTGGTGTTGCCCCTAACTTCATGATGCCTTATAACCTTCAGAGGCAAGGACAACCTGGACAAAGGGTAGGTGCTAGGCGAGGAGTGTCCCAGCAAATGCAGCAGCAGCAGGTACGAGTGTTTTCATTGATCATTCTAACCTTGACTCATATGAATTCTCTATGCTTTTGCTTTTATCTGAAGTTTCTGATGCCAGTATACTTACTCGAAAGCCATCATACTTAATTTGTAATAAGAAACCTTTCTTTACTTTTTTAAGTGTTGAGATCTTTCTAGGATAACCTTATTTAGTTTTTGCCAATTAAATGAATTCCTCACCTAATATCTAACTTTGTCCAGTTCTTTGGAACTGCTTGATGATGCCCCCCCCCCCCACCCCCCAAAA
>JAOXJJ010001100.1:16521298-16543634 GCA_025769935.1 Phoenix roebelenii
AAAAAAGAAAAAAAGAAAAAGCTGAATCAATTTATATGGTCACCCATTTTGCTCCTAGGCTGCACTAGTAGCATTCTTTTTAAACATAGGACCATTTCTGAGCAATATTAAATTTATTATCTTATTGATATTATAGAATTGGTGATGGTCTTTTGAGTTAGGAGTGTAAAAGGACCTGAGCTTGAACAAATTTGAAGTGTGGTTAGGACAACAATCACAATTCTTACTTTTGCATCAACTGCCTTGATTTCCGATGTGGTTTCCCCATTATCTTTCCATTACACAGGTAGCAGATCTGTTGTGTAACTCTCACTATCATTACTTGGATATCTGGTCATGATTGCTGTTAAGATTATGCGTTGTCATGATGGATCTATGCAACTTTCTTGTTCCATCGTGAAATGACGGATAAGAGTGTCGTATGAAGAAGCCCTTGGTAAGAAGGCTTCCACCTTGAGCTGCTTTTGGAGGAAGTGGATATTTTTAAGAGAGAATAATTTAAAAGGCATCCCTGACACCCACTTATGATAATGTTCCTTTTAGTAAAGCACACTGAAGGACATTTTTATCCGAGCAACACATTTGCATATTTTATGATTCAATGTCAACTTCTTGTGGATGTGCTCTCCAATTTACAACTAATTAGGTTCTTTGATTAATCTCTCATATCCAAATTGGATATGTTCATTTTGAGATTGACCTTTATTTGACTACCTTCAGCGAGACTGCTGAACAACTTGGATAACTCCCTTAGGATGACAAGCATAATGGGAGAAATGATTTAGTCCACTTCAGATACGTTGCTACATTTATTTCTTTTGATTGGATGGCTTGTTACAAATTGACGGGCATGATAAATTGCATGGGTGTGCATGTGCCTGTGCGTGTCCATGTCTGCACCTGTGTGATTATTATTTTATGTCGAACATGTTTATCTTCACTTTTTAGTTGGGATAATATCTCTAAGATGGTTATCAGGCCTAAAGCTTGGCCCTTGGAATTAGCAGCCACCTGGCAGGCGAAAACTTATAAAATATTTAATTTGATCAAATCATTATGAGATGTTGTTTTTGTCTTCATTATGTAGCTGCTAACACGATTGTTTCCCTCATTCTGATTATGTTATCACATTCCTGGAAATGTTCACTTTGCTTCTTTAAGTTAAATGTTTGCTATCTCAACTTGTCTCTACCAGGAAAATGAAATTGTTCTTGTAGTATTATGATTTGTTCTGCCAGTTTTTGTTTTTTTACTTGATCTTTCTGATACTCCACTTTCTGCTTTCAACTATGATTGACTCATGTTTCTCATCTCCTGTTTATGATCCATGGATTCAGTTGATTCAGCGTAATGCTAATCAGGGCTTTAGATATATGCAAAGTGCTCGTAATGGGGTTGATCCAACAATGATACCTCAGGGTCTGATGGGTCCAATGATGCCTTTGCCACTTGATGCAAGTGGTATGCATGTCGCTCCGATGGATGCAGTCCGATCTTCACCAATTCCAATCACAGCTCTTGCCTCTGCTCTAGCTTCTGCAGCTCCTGAGCATCAACGACTGGTAAGATGCTTCAACTTGTTAAGTCATGGGCTGACATAATTAGTCAGGAAGCCACTAGTCCTTTTATTAATGCATGAATATTGAAATGCAATTATATGTTGATACAGTTCTGTCAGTGCCAACCAACTTTTCTTTCATCCTACAATGTTATGTATTTAATCAATTGCTCCAAATTATTAGATGCTGTTTGGACTCTAGACACTCTATCCTCAAATAATCTTTCATTTATGGAATTTCACAGTTGAAAATAAGCAGGAAGAAAGGAAGTTGGAGAGATTTGGGGTGTTTTGGATTTCCGAATCCCAATTTTTCAACGATAAGCTAAATCGCCTCTCAAATGATACATTGTCCCAAGAAAAAGGATTTTAGGGATCAAGTGGATTGCTGAAATCTTCAAATTCTCTTCTTCATTTCCTTAATAAGAAATCTCTTCTGATGACAAGATATGACTTGGACAAATTTGTCCCCCATCCCAATAGGTCCTTATTCTTTTAATTTCAATGCACAGAAAAATCCAAAAATTCAAGAACCTATTGCATAATTTCAGATGATGATGGTAACTGTATCTAGGGATAGATGTGATTTTGAATAGATCTTGAAAGGTTATTTTATGCATCCATACTCCTGAAGTCAAAATTGCAGGTGTTTTTGATTGTTACCTTTTGGACAATATATGATGCACCTAATTGTCATAAAAGTTTGGGCAAGGCTGGTTGCTCTGTTTAAGATTAGGTTCACATGATCTCATTGTAAATTTTGCATCTGGTCCTGTTTTAAGTGTGATCCTGTTCATTTAGTTCACTAAAGCCGATGGTCTCATTTTTATTGGAAGCGATATAAACTGGACTCCACCTGCAATTACACTTTACCCATGGGCTTATTTATTCTTCTGGATTTTCAGATGCTGGGTGAGCAGTTATACCCACTTGTTGAACGTGTTGAACGGGATCAGGCTGGCAAAGTGACTGGAATGCTCCTAGAGATGGATCAAACTGAGGTCCTCCACCTTATAGAATCTCCAGATGCACTCCAGAAGAAAGTTGCAGAAGCTTTGGAAGTCCTACGGTTAGCACATGCTCCAGGTTCAGATGCTGCAGATCAGCTTGGCTCATTGTCCCTGAATGACTAAAGTTATCTGTCTTCTTTAGATGGCTATCTATCTTTAGTTAAGAGTTGCTTCATGGCATAAATTTATTTTGGATTGCTTTATTCCATTTAGGCTTTGGCACCTGCAATGCCAGAATTTTTGGGGATTCAACATGGTACAAGCAAGGGGCAGCATATGTACTTGGGGGTTTTTATATTATTATTCTTCCGGTTATTATTGTTTTTCAGGTTTGTTTATTAGTTGGATTACGTATTGTGGACAGAAGTCTGGGGTTGATGGTTTTGCTATGTGTGGATTCTAATACTAGTTATCTTGTTCCTAATTTTATAGATGATTGGATGTTATATTACCTCTTACCTCCTTGATGTTTTATATCTCGGGATAAGCTTTGAACATCAGAAGCGTCGACAGTAAAAATATATGTGTTCCAGCAAACTCCAATTTTCGCTCTCTTGATGTTCTAAACTTTGGGTGCTGCTTTACGAAAGGTGATGCAATAACATTAATCTTGATCAAACATGGCATGCTTAGGTTGCACCATTAAATGTGGAGGATGAGAGTTCATCCAGGAGCAGTTGGCTTCAGTCTCTGGGTGACCCTGGATCAATATTGCTGGTGGGCTGGCTTGGATGTGAGATTTGATGGTTCGCTTGCTGATTCCCACCAGGCTGAAGATGGATACCATAATAGGAACCTCCTCTATTGTTCCTGGGCTCCCATTTGTGGAAGTGTGTCGACTGTTTTTTCGTTGGAATTATATGTTCTTTATTAGAGGCACGTTGGTAGTAGCAGCAACTGTTGTAGGCGTCATTCTCACCTGAAGCCTGAAGGCATTACCAAAGTACCTCCATCTAAAATTTTGGGTCGCATTGTTTTATTTTGGCCGTATGGCTATGGCGGCCCTAGAGAATGACCTAAAGGCTTTCAGCCGAGCGTCGCATTAGAGAGCCCTATTGAGTGCGACCATCACGGAATGCATGGAGTAACAAACGTAGAATTTATTCATGAACGTAGGTGCCAACTGGTTCAGCGGACATCGCCCCGGTCGTCCCTACATCTGTACGGGGGCAGCTCCTCCCTCGTCTCAAAAAATTTAAAAAAAAGTATTTTTCCTCTGGAAAACAATTCTCAACAACAACCTGAATAATTCCAGCAAAATATCCCAGAGTTGCTTGGATAATGGTAGGATAACCAGCGTGATCCAAAGCTTTTTTTCATTTTATTCATTTATATGAAAGAGATACTGCATTAATTATTCAATCCTAGGTCTAGAATATAATAATAGTATTGAATAATATCAAATTATTTAGCTTAGTTTGGTATTGCATTTAGTGGGTCATAAATCACTTTTTAACCCTTCAAAAGTACTTTTAAATAAAATATGAATGTTTAATTAAAATAAATTAAAAGAAAGTTAAAACAGCTTCATAGAAGAAGCTTCAAAATAGAGCTTCTTAAAAAAAATGCATTGAAAAGTTATCTTAATTTATAAAATTATTTTTTTACCAAAATACCCATAATAAAATATTATAATTATAAAAAATATTCTTTTATATTATAAAAATCTGCAGAAACTCAACAAAGAACCCTAAATCTCCCTTAATATAATAATAATAATAATAATATTTTATACCTTTATTATTATATTATACTTCAAATATAATATAACATAATATAATATCATAATACATTAATATGTTATATTATATAATATCATATTATATTATATTATTGTGTTATAATAATATTATATTATATTACAATAATATTATACTATGTTATATATTTATATATTAATATATATTTTATTTTATGCTCTATTGTATAATACTATGCAATGTTTATTATGATCATTTTTTCGTACTAAAAGTACTTTTCCAATTTGTTTACCAAACACATTAAAATTTCACGGTACTTTAGAAATGTAATTAGCAAACAACAAATAGATTTCTATAAAATTTCTACTTCTAAAAGCTTAATCACTGAAATCTTGCTTATTTAAAAATAAAAAATAATACAGTAAATACAAGGATTACTGTTTCAGTAACACACCCAAAACAATTTTACACCATAGTGACAAGTATTATTTCAGTCCTTACAGCAGCATGCTCCTTTCGCATGGTTATACAAATAAATCAAGGCCTAAAATACTGTTGAAGAAAGAAACTTCCATGGTTCAAGTGATAATCTTGTGATATGCAGACAGAACACGCTGCTTTATTCTACCATTTCCTTTGACCTCTCCTGTTCTCAGCAACCATAAGGAACTTCCTGCCTCCGCAGGCTGATTAGGAGACCATCAGACAGTATAATCCTGAAATTAACATGAGCTCAAAATGGCATCTTAAATCTTCATGTAAGCATATGGAGGAACGAAAATGTTAGAGATTTTTTTTTTTTTTTTTTTGGGGGGGGGGGGGGGNNNGGGGGTTGAAAGAAAACCTTAGAGAAGTTATTGAAAGAAAACCGTAGGGACTTTAGAGAAGTTATTGAATAAAAGATGGCAGAGGCTACATTCATATGTACGAATGGCCGATACGAATTTGGTGCTACAAAATATTGCAAGAACATTTGTTTGTACAGAAAAAAATCATGCATTCTGCATATAAAAGAAAAATGTAGTGATTTCAAGCTCTGCGCAATTAAGATGATATAGATTTGGCAATTAAGTTACAGTTCTGATCAGTAATTTTTTTTATGCAAATAAGATATTCAAATAGATCAGATGAGTATTATTCTGGAATCACGTATGATCACCATAAAATGTAATTTCAACTACTAATAAAAAAATTAAAATGCTGATACGCTGCACCAAGGGCCAAATTGCAAACTAACCAAACTAAAACTTACCTATTTAACCATTAGGACACTTTCAGCAGTTCATGGAATGCTTCTTGTGGTATATCAACAGAACCCACGCGCTTCATGCGTTTCTTCCCTTCCTTCTGCTTCTCCAAGAGCTTCTTCTTCCGTGTAACATCACCACCATAGCATTTTGCCAGAACATTTTTTCTCATTGCTGAAATACTGCAAGGAGAAAAAGATGATCTGAAGTGTTTGTAGGAGCGAATAGCCGATCCAGTCATTATAAAGCACACAATCATCAAAGAATCAGAACTGAAACAGGAACGATTTTAGAAGTACAAAAATAGCATGTATTTCGTCTTGAGACGAGGAGAGAACTTCAAACACCATCTTAGATTATGGATTTCCATGGTTTAAGAAATAGCATATACTTGAGAATGAATATTTAAGTTGGCCAGTCCATGTACAGATCAATTCATGCCACCGTGCAGTCACCTCATCTTAAAGAAAAATATATCATATATGTGGATTTTTAGTTCTACGTACCCAGAATCCTATGTTTAGGGTTGAAAAGAAATGTTCTACACCACACAAAACAAGCTTAAGTCATCAATATGTGAAGATTAAGTTCAAATGTTTTGATTATTAGAATTATATTTATTTCCAAATTTTTAAGATGTGTATATATACAAATATGTATATTAACTTACTGATATCAAATTAATAATTAATTGGAATACAGTTAAAAAATTTTGGCGGGTAACTCTCATCCTTCCTTCTACTTCCCACATCCCCTTCTTTACCTTCTAAATCACTGTTTTTTCTCCTTTCTCCATGACACATGCAAATCATGCAGATTTCCTAGTCATCCTGTCAAGGTTGCATCATTAGACTCCAATGCAAAAGAATTTACATTTTACAACCCCAGACAAGCTCCATCTTTGATGAAAGACTTTAGATTTTACATTTGATGTACGTTCGAGAAGAGGATTAAACATCACATGGCAACATGTAAGAACTTCGGAAAGAAATTTTCTACATTGAAAGCATGTTTTGTTCTGTTATTCCTCATATGCAGCAAATATTTCTATACTCTTAAGGTGAGAATAGTTTAAAAGAGGTTTAAAAGAGGTTTACCAAAATCCACATCTAACAAACAGACAAATTTTTTTCCCTTGCAAATGTGCACATCCCGAAAAGGAAAAAAAAGAAAAGTTTTATCGAATGCTCTTATACACAACTCAGTACATGAGAAAGATATGCTGCAGAATTACAATTTCCTGGCGAATCATCTTGAGAAAAATTAATCAAGCAGTTAAGATTTTTAAGAAAGTGATTGTAGAAATGGATGCAAAACACATCAAAAATCAAGCTACCATCAGCAGCACAAACCAACAAGCGTATTTATTTGTACTAAATATGTATGAAAATACAAGACCAAGAAATAGCTCATCATATACTCCAAGATGGAATTGGGATCTGAGAAATCCAAAAGTCAAGCAAGTCAGAGGGGTGGAGAGCGAAGGACTGCACCATGAACCCTACTCAAAGTTGGAAAAATGGCAGAATATCTAGAAGGTCACTGATATTCTGACATGAAAATGAATCATTTATCAGAACAAACATTGGGAAGATGGAACAATCAAAGTTCAGAACAGACCCAATTGACTTAAGATGAATGCAAGACAAATTACAGCCTGACCAGGAGATCCTGTTGCAGGGAATACTTACGTGGAGTATAGGAAGTAGGAAAGGAATGGCAATTCCTATGTGAAACAAGAACGTACAACCCCACAGTTCAACACCATTAGCTATCATTGTTCTTCAAGAACCTTTGAGAATAGGCGGTGAATTTCTATATAAACAACACAAACACAATTGGAACAATATGAAACTTTGATTTAATGGTGGAGACGGATGTTCAACAATGCAAGGAATCAAAATATAAAATTTTCATTAATAGCCATGAAAAGCTTATGATGTTACTTGGTGAAGTACTTAAAAGATGAGAAATACTCTAATTGGTTGGAGGTGCTAGTCAAGACTAACAGGAGCAAGTATCCAAACTATCCAGCTTCCATTGCTACCCAACATTTAATGATAAAAATCATTGCGCTCAAATTTAGGACACCTTTGGGTGATTGAAGCATAAAATGATTCTTATTTAACAGTTTAATTGAACATTATAATTCACAAGATATCTACTCTAATATAATGGGAAAGCCACAGTCCAGCATGTGTGTTAGATCTGCAGCATCTCTTTGAACACCGTAACAGAGAATCGAGTGCATGCTGGACTTTAAAGCCTACAACACCACCTCTTAACAGCAAATGGGGAGAAAAGTTAAGAGAGCCTAGCTGGTGAACGTGCAAAAAAGATGCTGGAGACATAGTCAATCGTAATTCGACAAACTTTTTGATGGTCAGCAGTGCCCAAATGTTTCGGATTATGAGCTGCTTTAGCACCTTGTCCTCAAAGACAAACCAAATGATTAGGGATCAAATAACGCACCAGTATCTCCAATGTGAACAAAGTTGTTCAGCACTTATTTTGGGATTAGAATTTATTAAATCTATCTTCACGTAATTTTATCTTAGGCCATAGTACTAAAGAGCGCAAGTTTATAATTTACGGGTAGAGTCCATAAAATGGAAGTGATTGGAATCCCATTTTTATGAGAATTAGGGAGAGGGAGGAAGCCTGGCTGAAATCAAGGTGAGGGCAAGATCGAGCCAAGGTCATTAGAATCCAACACTTGGTGACGTTACCAACTCAACCAATTGGCACCCTCATTGGAGTCCTAGATATAATTCACATCTAAGAGGAAAAAAATACAATATTAGATTGGTACCAACACTTACCAGTAGGGGTTGGATCAGTATGGTCCAACGCCATATTGACATATGATACACTGTTGTCAGTGACAGTACATTATCATATTAAGCCTCTGTACCATCCAGTACCTTATTAGATTTTGTACAGGACACCTAGTATCAGGCAACACAAGAAGACACGGAAAACCTTGGTTGAATGATTTCGTACTTTATACCTTCAACTTGTAGAATTCTTCAAGTCGAAATACTCTAAAGAAAGAATTCATCGAGAGCTAGCAATAAAATTGGCTCATTAACACAAGCACAAATATCCATAGAGTAGTACGAAATTTCTAAGCTTTATCGTCATGTCTTTTTTCCCTTTTCTTTTTTTCTAAGAGGAACTAACATGTCCTAAAAATCTTCTTAAACATAAGCACATGAGTTCAAAGCTACTATGGCAATTTGTTGGAAACAATTGATAGTTTAATACAAGTTATGTAAGCTGTTTTATAAGTTTCAAGTGAGATTGTGGTAGTTACCCCATCACAGGGAATAGGTGTCTTGATCCTTGGTCATGCATGTGTGCTTGCAAGCACTGCTGCTCTCTATGTAAAGCGAAAAGTTGGCAATAATTATGTGTGAACAATTGCAGGGATGCATCTATTATGAATATATTTATGTGTGCGACACATACCATGCACAAGCCATCCTTCTTATTCTATATGGATCAAGAACATGTCAGTAATAAAATGCAAAAGAATTGGCAGTAATTATAAACTATTAGGTTGCAACAAGGATGAAGAGGTTGTGCCAATATCTTACGTCTCCCTTGCGATAATCTTTGAGCCAATCGCAGCTTGTATCGTTATTTCAAACATTTGCCTGCAAAATTTATTGAGACATAAACAAAAGAACAGAAGAAGTCAATAAAGGATGCACTTCCGATTGCACCAAGCACTATTACACCTGTCTATGAACTTCTTTAGTTTTTCCACCAATTCACGTCCAATCCTCTGCGCTTTCAGATTGTGAACAATGGTTGCCATAGCATCAACAGGCTGGGCATTGAGGAGGATATCGAGTTTGACCAAATCAGACTTTTGATACCTATAACACAAATTGAGAATGTTAGTAATGTTTGGAAGACATAAGAACCAAGAGTGATAGATACTAAAAATGGACAATGATGGAGTCAACACCATCCTGGTCTCTATGACATACTGATCCTTCCAGGACAGTCTTTTTTTTCTAAGTAGGATCCTTCCAGGACAGTCAAACAATGAAATGGTCTAGAATAAAGGGTAAGAGTTCAGGAGTGTGTGCAGAGTGCCCGTCACAACCAACTTTTGATGCCATTCAAAAGTTTTTGTTCGTATCCAAGACCACCTCCATCAATTTGATTTTCAAATTATGTCTAGCATCTTAATGCATAAGTCTTCTTCTCTTATTAGATCCTTCTACAGATTCTTCCTCAAGTAGGAGCATGTATCAGTGCTTCTTATGTGTATCCAGCTGCTGCTACCCGGTACTGCATTTATTAGAACATTTTCTTTCATAAACAGTCTCAACGCCAGCAGACAATCTGAACCATACTTTCTTCTCCCCGACTTTTTTACTTAAACATGTGCCCAGAGAGCAGTATAAATTATCTTACCACATTTGGTATTCTAAGTGGTCTTTATAATAACAATAATCATATGAAATCTCAGTATCATGCTGAACTGCCAAGGAAACATACTTCCCTAAAGGAGCATGTAAATAAATTCGCACATCTTGTGTGCATAATTCATATATTAGGTTGATTATACAACTTATTCTTGGTAAAAGGTGTTATGCTATCATGCTTTGGTCTTGAAATTAAATTATGAGAAAACACTAAATCCACAAACACAATGTTAACTAAAAAAGCATTGATGTTAGTAAGCTAGAGTGAATAAATCAGTTTCCCAGGAGAATGATAAAAATACTGGAGCAGCCTCTCCAAAAGGATTGCTACCAACATCTACTTAAATATTCGCTAACGAAAAAACACAGCCCATCCTAGCAAAATTCATCGTCTTTGTCAGACTGACGCTTGCACCACAGTCAACCTTACTATAAAACATATGATCAGGAAATACAAAAAATTTGGACTTGCCAAGTAGGTCAAGAAATTTTTTCAGAGTATAACACTTGTGCACTCAAACTTTTTTATGATAAAAGGTAGTAAAATTATTTACTTAAGTCACAAATTTGATTAGAATGTAGATACTATCCAAAAAAAGAAAGAAAAACTTTGCTCATCAAACACCAGCATAAACTGTATGATGATTAGAATATTGATAAGGTTGATAATACTCTTCCCACATGTTGGTTGAACACAAAAGAAAGTTGAAACTTACTCAGAATCTTCATAATCAAATGTGGCATATCCGGATGTTATACTTTTCAATTCATTGTAGAAATCCACAATGATTTCCCTCAGTGGTAACCGATATTTCATAAGCACACGCTGGCTGCACAGAAGAATCCAGCATCAACTGGTAGTCGCCAATTAGTTTACCAAATGCAAAACTGCTTGTCTTCCAAAAAGACTTACTTGTCAATAAATGAATATTCTAGCTGCTCTCCTCTCCTTTCTGAACAAAGTGTTATAACAGGTCCAACATACCTGAATATCAATAAAATGAATAGATGACACATCAATACTTTACAAATTAAATCAATTAATATAATGTCAGATGAATACTTGCAAAAGAAGCAAAATAAGGAAACAGCGCTTACTCACTAGGAATAATAATGGTTGCAATAACAGATGGTTCCCAACATGCAGTTACACGCTTCCCAGGATTTGAAGCCAGTGAAGCAGGATTTTGAACTTGTATCTTACTAAACAAGCAAAGAAGCTTTAGCTGCGATGACCAATTTAATAGCATGTGAACTGCTAACACGAGTAGTCGAGTACCATACCTTCCATCTGAATACTCAAAAATATATGGCACAGTTGGTATGGTAGATATGATTCGAGCTCCATACTCCTACAAAGCACATGTAAACAAAGATAATTTCAGAAATATTTCAAGGGAAGGACTAATGTATGGTGAAGAAATAGAATGCATACTATTTTTAATTTTTTAGTGTACGAAAATACAAAATATTATTAGAGAAACAGAAAATTAAGGCATGAATCAATGGACAATGTTGAGAGCAAGCCAAATGTCATTTATTGACAGAATACTGTTGTTGCATGGGCATCTTAACAATCATTTGGTATTTGACTTGAGGAACACTATAATCATATCTGAAAGTGACCTATCCAACAGGGGAAAGAAAAACCAAGAATTATGTTGACATCTAGGTTGAAAAGATATGGGTTGCTTCCTTTTTAAACACAAACAAACATATTGGAGATTAATTTCTGCCTGTAACAGAAAAGGAAAAAGAAAATCATATCATGCCCGATATTAGGCTAAATACTTAGGAAATTCTTCGTAACAAAGATGGCATGTTTCTAGATCTGTCATTCATTAGCTGCATGGAGCATGGAAAGTGCTTATATTAATTCATTGCAATATCATGAACTCTATCACCACTACCTGAACTTGAAGTTATCAATAGCTTGGACCAACAAAAACAAAAATGTAATTTCTGCTATATTTCTGAAACGCAGCATAACAAGAATGTTAATAGCAGAAGAGTATATACTTGCTCAAGCCGCTGATGAAAGACATCCATGTGAAGTAAACCTAAGAAGCCACACCTGCCCGAAGTACATCATATGCATATAAAAAAACAAGGATAGGTGCTGAATCTAGTACAAAGGAACTGAAAATATGATCTCTTTAACTCACAAAACTGATGGAGAACAATACAGAATGGGCTAAAATTTCTCCTCAAATGAATATACCTGAATCCCATGCCAAGAGCAGTGCTAGACTCTTTGGCAGCAGATACACTAGCATCATTGCATGTCAATCTCTCTATTGCATGGTTAAGAGCATCAAAATCAGATCCATCAGCTGGATAAAGACCAGAGAATACCATATGCTTTGCAGGCTTGAAACCTGCAAGACCAGATAGTTTATAAAGCCAAAAATATAAAAGAATATCTGAATAGAAGAAATCAAGCAACAAATAGTTAAAAAAAAACACTACCTAAATTGACTAGTAGTTACTGGCAAGAATCTGTTTATGGGTATTATTCAACAAACAAAGAAATGAAAATGAAGTCTATAAATGGGTCTATGTCGAGAAGATTAACCTGGAAGAGGTACCACAATGCTCTTGGCATGGTAAAGTGTATCACCAACACGTGCTTCTTTTGTTGTACGCATGCCACTAACAACATAACCAACTTGTCCAGTAAAAAGTACTCCAGTTGGAGTAAGTTCAGGATGCATTATTCCAACATCTAAGACTTCATAATTCTGGCCAGTTGCTACAGATGCAATCTTATCCCCCTTGCGGAGAGCACCATCAACAACAGCAACATGGCAGATTACTCCTTTATACTCATCGTAGTAAGAATCTAACAAAAGCATCCGCAGAGGTGAATCACATTTCCCAGGAGGAGAAGGTAAGCGCTCTATAACAGCAGGCAGGATTTGCTCAAGCCCTTGGCCAGTTTTGGCAGAAGTTAAAAGAGCATCATTTGGATCAAGATCAAACAATGATTTCAATTGGGTTTTAACACGATCAGGATCAGCAGTGGGTTGGTCAATTTTGTTTATGACAGGAATAATACTCAGGTTACATTCAAATGCAAGATAAAAGTTAGCAACTGTCTGTGCTTGAACACCTTGGGCAGCATCAACTACTAAAAGGGCACCCTGGCAAGCTGCAAGAGATCTTGATACCTCATAGCTGAAATCCACATGACCAGGAGTGTCGATCAGATTCAGTAGAAAATTTGGTGGATCTTGAATATCGGAGGCATCAGGGAAACCAAATTTATGCTTGTGGAACATAGTTGCTGTCTGCGCTTTAACTGTAATACCCCTCTCTCTTTCTACCTGTAAATATAAGTCATTCACAACATTTACAGGGGGGAGGGGGGTAGTTGAAAAGAGATTACTGATTTGGAAATGACAAAATGAGAAAGATGAAAACAATTATTTCATGTCAGGTTGATGAACCAATTTCAGATTCTTTATTTGACTTCCTTTGTCCCTTTCAGCACTGAGGCTTTTGGTATGGTCTTGTTGAGGGTTGTTAAGTTATATGCGCCCGCTGTCTTGTTTATCATTATTTATTACGAAGAGATGATGCCATGTGTGATCTTAGCACTAAATCCAATATAATTCAGATTACATGGTTCTTGAGCCACTTTCTTCGTTATCACACCATAATGGTGCTTTTTATAATTAAGGGCACAATTATATAAAAGATCACATATACCAAGCCCCTTGACATGATTCTCTGTAATGCAAAGCACTATGGATGCTTACTGAATCTTCATAGTGTTTCAAGGACTTGAGTATAAGTGTCGAATGCAGGTGCATGTCAGTGTAATATCTTCGTAATTTCTAAGATTTTGTTCTTGTGGACATTGTGTGACACTGATACGCATTTATGAGTATCTAGTATGGTCACTTTGTGTTAAGCTGAAGGGTCTGATAGCATGGATGGCAAATACATAAATGGCAAATAAAAGCACAAACTCTATTTTTCCTGCAAGTGGAGTCATAGAGAATTAGAGATGCAGGATAAATCTCAATATATATAGTTGGCTATTTTTTCTACCTAAAGGTAGCATAGTGTGTTTTCTCGAAGGGTTTCTAATGGAGAAAATTGGCACCATCAGAAGCAGTTATTTGCTCCATCAGCTTGGCTAGAATATTCAATTCCCCAGCCTGTCCAATGAGAAGCCAAATAACACCTACCGAGATGGAAATTTAAAAATATGTTTCCATTTTGTAACAATGTTCTTAGATATCCACCCTTCTTTCAGCAAATGCCTTCCCTCCAAGCTCAAAAATACCCATGTAGAAAGCATAAAAACACCCAACCACACATGAATCTTGAGGATTTAAGAAGCCCTAAACAAATACTCACTATCAAAACATCCTAAACTGAAATAAAGAAAACACAATAACCTAGCTTGTTAACTATTTTGTCCAAACCTGTAACTTGTCGAGGTATTGAGGTTGGCCGTGGCCTCTCTTGATGGTCCCCGTCAGCTCCAGGAGACGATCGGCAAGCGTTGATTTCCCGTGATCAACGTGGGCGATGATGGAAAAGTTCCGTATCCTTTCCGGCGGATATTGGCTCAAATCTACGCCACCCTCTCTGCCATTCTGACGAGATTGGGAGCAGAACGAGCGATCAACGCATCCGACAGGGATTCCCCTAAATGTAGATGAAATAGGGCTCGTAGTAAATAGAAGAGGCCGGAGTTTCGACCTCGCCGCCCTCGACGCACGATCCAGAGCGCCCATTGAAGCTCTTTCTTCTCGTTTATTCTGTTCCCTTCGACGCTATCGCAGGGATCGAAGGAGGAAGAGAGCTAGGGTTTTGGCAGGGTTTCGCATCGGAGAAGGCGGAGGGTTTCGGGGGGCGGGACGGAAGAAATAAGAAAGGCAAGAAAACGGAAGAGCTCGGGAAAGGGTTTTGGTTCGAAGCACGACTCATGGACTAAGATGTGAAACTATATCTTGATAAGGGCTTAAGTGAGATAGTTCTCGCCTTAACTTTGTACAGGTCCCGGCACGAAATTGCAGGGACTGGCTCGAAGATATAACTTTCGTTTTTACAGGCTCTGCCCCAAGTGATACAAATTTTATGGTAACTCCCATGCGTAAGGTTTACGCAGTCCTCCGTGTACGGGTTTGTATGAGACCTGGGAACTCGGGAAGCCCAGTGCAGAGTCTAGGACAGACTTAATATTACCGCTTTACATAGATACCCTTATATAATATTTCGCATTAGTCAATATTTTGCATGTAACTCCATACTTGACTCAAAAATTGTGTACAATTCCGGTGCTGTAACTTCAGATACGTGTCGAGTTTGTACCGGTCTCGGCAAGTTGAGCGCCGGAATTAGCTCAGCCTTGAAATAGTCATTCCATGTTTATCTAGGAAGACTCCTTTGGTTTGCCGAAATATTTTTTTTTTTTACTGGGATATTTTTTCTTATAGGAATACAATGCCTAAAAAATAATTTTAGCATATTTAATTGATCATATAAAAATGACACATTATAAGTGGCTTACGTTTAGTTGCACATCTACTTTTTTATAAAAGTTGTGTAAAATATCTATTATATCTCTAATAAAGAAAAAAACTTTATCTATAGATTTTGATAACTTCATGGTATTTTTTTATAAAAAAAACTTTAATTTCCAATCGAAAAGTAACTTTTTTCATATCACTCACAGATTTTTTTAAAAACTTATTTTCATGAGAATGCTACTTTTCTATTTCTCTTTTCTAAAAACTCCAACCAAACGAGCGACATTTCTTCAATTTTTGTTGACCGTACTTTTTTTTTCTTCTTTTTCTACAAGCCGAACGAGCCAAACACAAAAAATACTCTTCTCAAAACTAAGAACTTCAAGCTTACTTATAGACATGCAGATTCCTTAGAGGTTGTCGGATATCCAGATTTAGATTTTGCTGGATGTTCGGATGTAAGAAAGTCTATAACTGCTTCATCAATTATAGAAGCAGAATTTGGCATGCTATGAAGCAACTTCACAGGCTAGCAGGACTAACGGTCCTTGATTTTATATCAAGGCCGATAAAAATCTCTTGTAATAATTTGGCTACAGATTTCTTCTTTAAGAATAATAAAAGTGGCAGCCATAATAAGCACATAGATATAAGATTGTGAGAGATAAAGTAAGTAAGATCTGGAGATGTGTTCATTGAACATCTCAGTACTGAGCTGATCCCATGAATAAAGCATTGCCGGCTAAAATTTACACTGATCATGTGGATCATATGGAACTTATTAGCTCATTTGATGTATAATCTTTCCTCTCATTTTTGTATTCACATTTTGGGAATAATGCTTACAGCTTTGATATATGACTATGGTTGTACACATAAAATTTATTTTTGTCATGTATGGTATCCTTTGATACATAAAGAAAGGATCCTAAAGGACTATTATTTAGTCATTCAATAAGATATGGATATATCTTATAAAGTATATATCAATAAATATTTTATATTGTTATATATGGAAGGAAATGTCTTTATAATAAGATATAACTGCTATGATTCATGTAATGGTATTTGTTGATAAAGGATACAAGATTGAATAAATTTAATAGCTATAATACAGTTTTGTCACCTTTATGTTACGTGGGCCAAGTAGGAGAATGTTAGCATGTCTCCTGATTTAGGAGACTTGATATGGCCTACTTGATCAAGTTTACCCACATCAGGATAAATACATCCTCGTTTAAATGGTGACTTAATCCAATCTGATTAGAGGTTATTCAGAGTTTATCTTATCATGTAGTTTCTTGATGGATAGAAACTAATTAGAGATAACCTTATTGATAAGGATCCGAGTCTCTAACCTAGCATTATAAATAGCCTGTAGATCCATCACCTAAGGCACTCAAGTTCTGCATAGGTTAGAAACTCCAGATCTCCCCTCTCTCTCTCCCGTAGGTCTCTTCTCTCTCTAGTGAGACCACTTTGTACTTGAACAGCGATAGCCGGAGGTTAGTGAATTCATGATTATTTATTATTCCGCAGCATATAAATGCATGTATGTGATAAGATTTACGTGTATGTGTTCTTGATTTTCTTACATGAAATACCTTAGGATATATATGTTATGAAAAGAAATCATATATCTGTAAGCAGATGATGTCTTTCTATAATTTGGCTATGTCTGGAGATCCAACTCACCACCATTGCATCATCTTTTAGGTTCTTGTAATTTTTTTTTAAAAAAATTGGTGCTAAATAGGTCCTACAACATGGTGTTCCGTTTCTAATACAAAATCTTCTTCTTCTTTTTTTTTTTCTCTCTCTAAAGCTGGTGGATCATACCTATGAGTACAGATGCACCCAAAATAATCTTCTTCTTTGATGAAAAAAAGATGCACGCATCACTCATCACACAAAGTCTCAGCGTACCACTGGCCTGCAGTACTAAATTAATTTGAAATCCTGACTCGAGACAAGGAAAGCGTCACGAGCAAAACATATTCTACTCGGTAAGGGGGAAAAGAGTAATATGTGTATGCTAAAGTTTGGTTAGATTTTATCAAATTGGGTCAAGTTATTTACCACATTGTTCCTTTTTTTTTTTACTGAAATGGCTGATTCATATCGTTCTAATATAGATTTATTTAATAAAATTAAAAAATAATAAATTTTAGAGTGCACTAGGCAGCTTCCCTCCGCAACCTATGAGGTGTTTCTGAAATGACTAGCCACATATAAAGCTACCTAGTCTGGCATGCTACACCTGTTTTTTTTTTTTTTTTTTTTGGTACATACGAATCTTTTGCTAAAATTGAAGGTCATTTCTAGTGCATCAGGAAGTGGACCGCACCAACCATTTAATCCAACGGCTGAAATAATTCAATCCTATCGGTGCGACCCAACAATAAAAAAAAGTAAAAAAAAAACCAACTGAAACCAATAATTCGATTCAGTTACCAATAATTTCCATCGGTGTCTCCAATCAACCGTGCCAATGGCGCTGGTCCCGCATATCTAAAACGGATCCGGCGGTCCAGAGAAGAGGACCCCAAGTAGAGACGGAAGCCATCCATCAATCGTAAGCATAGATATTTCTATGCGAGGCTATATCCTCCGTCCAATTATCACGGTATCCGATCACGAAGCGACCTAGAGCGAACTGACGGCTTGATCACTTGTTCTCATATATGTTATATGCGTAATTTTAGTTCGATGATTCTGTGCGGACGGGGCGGCGAACCTATCCAACGAATGGCTTCACGATGAAGTAAAGAATTTAACGAGTAAACCAAATTATTAAATTAATTCAACGCGGAAATGAACCCTAAGATTTCGGCCACTTCGCCCTTCCTATATCTCGCCTCCTACTCTCCTCGTCTCTCCCCTTCCTATAAATGGGGAGGAGACCCCTCTGATCTCCCCTCTCGAGGCTTAGCAGTAGGAAAAGAGAGGGGGAGACCAGGGATTCGCTTCGCCGGAGGCCGACGCTAGGAGAAGCACTGGTCCGCGCCGGGGCGCTGAAACCCTAGGAAAGGATCGGCGGCGGTGTTCGCCGCGGTGGATTACAGGTAAAAATATCCTTCTGCGGCTCTCTTGCGATCGTTTCTTGATTCTTTTCGTGGTTTTACCTTGCTTGTTGTGCGCGATGTGGGTGGTAACCGGATCCTGGCAGGAAAACCCTAAACGGGGAAACCCTAGTTTTGGATGCTGGTTCTTGTGATCGTGGGTGGATTGGCGTCGAATTATTCGAATCATCGGGGCCTGTGAGGAAGCCCAGGATTTAGGAAAATATGATTTCATTCATGGTTGCTCTTTGGGATTCCGTTCTATGAGATCTGCGTTGCGTCTGGTGTTTGACAATTGGGATTTGTTTCGTGGTGTTAATCCCAAATTTCGACTTTGATGCATGTAAAAACTGCCTACTCTTGGGATCTTGATCCTGTTTTAATGCGAAAAGTCGGAACCTTTTTCATAATTGGGTGGCGATCGGACAATTCTGGTTGGTACTGATCAAATTTAGAAACTCTAAATTCCAGTTTTACTTTTCATATATGTTACAGCTGTGTATCTATGGGAGATTAACTTTTTTTCATTTTTTCCTTTTTGCTGGTCAGCAATGATATTTTTGATCTTTTTTTGGTTTTTCTTGTATATTATTTTCTTGTTCAATTTGGCGATGAAAAAGATCTTGGTAAGACTAGCCCTAGGTTGATTAGTTGTACGTGCAGTTGCTGGAACCCTAGGCTTGGCTATAGATTTTGCTAACCTGGTGCGAATTGGACTTGAATTAATCAAGTCACTGGACTGTAGTGCTTCTACATGCATATGTAACAAAGAAACTCCAGATCTGAATCTTGATTGTTCCTTTTGAATTCATTTTTCCAATTGATCATCCATTCCAATGCACCTATTTGCAAATTCATGGTGCGCTGAAATTTGCATGTTATCAAGAATTGGCATTTGATTCATATGTGGGGCAATCCCATATTATAATTTTGATGTAGGTGGAGCTCTCCATTTTTGTGTGATGTTAATCTTGTTTGAACGTGAAAGCTGCTAACATTTTGTCATCTTGGTTATATGGAGCTTGAAGTAGCCGATGTTCACCTGGCTTCTGGCTAACAATTTTCGGAGAAAACTGATTTACTCTTGTACTGGTTATGATTATGTATCTTTGGGATATAAACCGATATCCCAGAGATTACGTCGAATAATTTTATGACTATGATTATGTGTCTCTGGGATTTACTCCTGTACTGGTTATGATTATGTCTTCTGGCTAATAATTTTATGATTTACTCTTGTACTGGTTATGATTATGATATTCTTGTTTTCTTTCTTTCCTTTTTTCCCCTTTGGGATTGGGATAAAATGGTATGGATTATATAGGTGGTGAGGATGTCGACCCCTGCAAGGAAGAGGCTGATGAGGGATTTTAAGCGATTGCAACAGGACCCTCCTGCAGGAATAAGTGGCGCTCCACAGGACAACAACATCATGCTCTGGAATGCTGTCATATTTGGGTATGTCTGTATGAAACTGTACGGATGTAGTTTTCTATATATTTCTTTATATAGCGACCTTGCTGATACTCTGTGCTTGGGTTTTGTTTTGCAGCCCTGATGACACCCCTTGGGATGGAGGTGAGGCATTTTAAGTACTTAAGCATTGGTTTGCAAAAGAGAATGAAAGTTGAAGCATGAGACGGACTTTTTATAGTTTGCTGTAGCTATTGATAGTCTTTTATTTATTTATTTATTTTCTGGTCTGATGTATTTTTTACCATCAGTTCTGGTGCCAGTTCATTTTTTAAAAATAGTATTAACTCTGAATCTTAGTTGCTCTTTTTCTTTGCATTTTAAATGGTAATTTTAACAACGCATAGTTGGCGTATTGTATGTTTCCATATCAAAATGATAATGCAGCATCTGTAAATACTGATTTTACTGCATGATCCTTATAGTGTTGTTGCTGTATAGAACAGTATGCAACATAACTCAACATGCCAAGCTATGTTCTCATATGTTATTTCTTATGTTCTGATATGCTTTAAGTTCCTTAAGCACATGATCGATATCTTGTTTCTCAAATGGAGATTAGGCTGTTAAAATATTTATTTTTTTTATTTATTTGTTCTCTCTTGTATGCAGGGATTTGTAGTCTGATGTGGGACAGGGTGAAGCCTTATTTTAAACCTTCATCTAGTGTGACTTATCTAAATATGTCATAAACTGAAATTCATCGAACAATTGATTTTATGCCTGGATATTGGTATAACTCAGCTTTAAAAAAGACAAGATAACATTATAAGTCATTTCCTAGAAAAGCAGGGAAGAAGTTATTTGTGAACAGCGTTCGGTGCCTTCAAGTACCTTGAATCCTACCAAATAGATTAGGAAGCAGAAAATATAGTTTCTTGATTGAGACGAGAGAAAGATGAGATGGAGTAGAATGCCATATTCATTATGAGAAGATGCTTGGATGAAACAGAGAGAGAAGAGAGGAAGGAAAAATCAGGGGTGTATATTTTCCCCAACATTTATCAATAGTCAATATTTTAGTTAATGTTATAATGTTTTGCAGAGTTTTATGAGTGAAGCCTCCAAAAGTACTTCAAATTTACAAGTTCAATGAGTTCAAGACATCCTCTTTTAACATTCACTCTTGAGGAGGCTAGAATATGACCTCTATAACAAAAATTTAGTCCCTTTTTAACTAAAAATAGAATTGGATGTTTGAAAATTTAAATAAAAAATGCCTCTTTGAAGAACATCCTTTTTACCAAAAATCCTTAATATATGCAAAGAATATGGGTATAAAATTCTTTTATGAGTTTTCATTGATCTTACCATATATTCTAATACTGTTGTCCATCGTTAGATTTCATCGATGCCCATTTATTTGGGGATTTCTGCCAGCTATAACTCTTTGCAACTCAATATGCATTTAAAATTTTACTTGATAATGAATTTCATCACCAAAGATCAAACTTCTTATGACACCAAAATAATGTGACCTAGAATAAAGAAGTCATTGCTTCAGAGGAGGCAAGAAGATATAGAAATCCACACACTTTGGGCCTTGGATGCCATGTAGTGTCTATTCTTTCATATCATGTAGATAGGACTAGAAAGAGGATAATGTGAGAACTTCTTGGTTTACAGAAGGATGCAAAGATGGACCAAGACCCCCTTTTTACTAGGACTAGTTTTGGGCATACACAGTGCAGGCTAAATGAAAACTAAAAATAGAATGTTATAAATACTCAAAAAACAAACAGCAGAACAAATGCAAGCATTAAATGCCCACTTGGGCTACCTGCTCATTGTTAGGATGAATGACACCATCATCCAAGTCATTTCTTTTCTCTCTTTTTTTTGGTGGGGGTGGGGAGGCAGGGGGATCCACACATGACACACATATGTATATATAAAGCCACTTGGATGGTAGGAGTGAGAGCTTGGAAATTGGTATCAGTTACTGTATAAGGTGGGATCTTCTAGCAATAGGATTCTGCTGTTATTGTCACTTTAATGGTTGGACAGGGATGGAATTTTGGTGGAAAAAAAGGAAAGATACTGGAAGAGGATTCATGTAGAATAGGGGAGGCAGGGGTCGATATTGGGAAAGTACAGGCTTTCTCTTTGTTTTGCATTCTTGAATTTATTGGAATCGTGTTACTTGAGTTTGAACTGGTGATGAGATTTCTGATTTAGAAAGGTTTTGTATTCTGCTTTGAATTAGGTTGGATAGAATTTAATTCTTATTTTAACGCATTTCGAGCCATGGAATGAAGTGGAATGGGAAACTTATGTCCATATTGTTGTCTTCTTACATCCAGTTGAAAAAGGCCAAATTCTTCCGCACCCCCCCCCCCCCCCCCCCCCCCCCCCCCC
>JAOXJJ010001100.1:16543734-16576524 GCA_025769935.1 Phoenix roebelenii
ACACACACATACAGACATACCTACAGAGACGCGCGCACACATACACACACATGCATACATTTATGATTATTTCCTATAAAATAATATAAAAAATAGAAGTCAAATAAAAAAAGTATGAATAATTAAAAGAAGTGTGTACTATCACTTGATCGTTATACTAGCCTTGTGATGTTACATGTGGGGTCAACTATAGAAGATTCAAAATTGAAAAGGCTCCATTGGAAGGATTTAGTAGTACAACAGGTTGTCAACTTGACTCCTTTTTTTGGAAATTGGTGCCAAATTTCTAGCTTGGGCAGATTCAAGAAAGGTGTCTATCATAAAACTTATTAGCCTAGTTGGTGGTTAGAGAGACCTACATTGTTTGCAATTTAAGGTCATCAACCAAGAAGTAACCTTCTGAGTTCAGAAATTCCCCTAGACTTGGAAAGACTCTAGGACAAAGAGATAATGATTATGTGTTGAATAACTTTACCTTAAGAATGAAATTGTTCCCTCTAGGAAAGTAAATTTGCACAGTAAAGGATAATATCTTCTTGCTTGAATTTAGTAGTTCTCCAAATAATAAGGAATGCTACAAGTACACAAGTTAGTTTATATATAGTATTTATTGTTATACATGGTATATATCAAGGACTGCTATATCGCCCCAAACCACTTGATTTGGGGCGTATTGAGCCATACTGGGGTCTGACCCACGCTATTCCAGCCCTCGGTTCGAAAAATCGGCGAGGGAAGGGGAGAGGGAGAAGGAGAGAGAGGAAAATAGAGATGGAGGGAGAGAGGGAGGGAGAGGGAGAGAGAGGAGGGAGAGGGAGGGAGAGAGAGGGAGAGAGTGAGGGCACGGAAGCCCACCTGTCCTCCTTTGCTTGTCCGCAGGGGGTGATGGGTGAAGCCCTTGTTTCGGAACCCTATTTCGAACAAGTTTGAAACAAGGGCTCCGTCCCGATTTGTATTTTTATTTTTTTATTTCTTTAAGTGAAGTTGGTCTCGATTTTTTTTTCCTATTCTTTAAGTGAAGTGACAAACTCTGTGCTGACTTCATTTAAAAAAATGAAAAAAATACCGCTCAACACCTTTGTGGATGAGCAGAGGAGAGAAGGGCTTTCGAGCCTGCTCTCTCACCCTCTCCCGACATCTCCTTCGCTCCCCCTCCTCTTCCTTTCTTGCCCTCCCTCCCTCTCTCTCTCTTCACATCGAGCCCCCGTTTCGTTCTCCGCTTAGTGGCCCAAGTAGAGGAGAGGAGGGCTTCCGAGCCCCCTCTTTCTCCCTCTTCCAGCATCTTCCCTCCTCCTCCGGTTTTTCTTCGTCGGTACATGCTGGAACAGCACAACACGATATTGTACCATCCCATACCGCCGGCCTACCAGCATGGGTGCTGGTTCTGGTACCATGGACCTTAGCATATATAGTTACAATATAGTTGGATATATTAACTAGGGTTGTGTCATACATTAAGAGGAACATGAAATTCCAAGTCTCATTATTAGGCTTGAGTTACCATTGCAATAGCAAAAGGAAGAGTTGTCTACTTTCTTTGTCTTCACGTGTGTGACACACAAACACACAGGGTACTTATACTAGGAAATAGAGATACATCTGTTTGATTATTGAGGGAGCACAAAGAGACATCATGAAGAATCCTATCGTAATAATTAGGTGCTTGTTAAGGAGTTTGACTGAATAATGATCTGAGTGTAAGTTGTAACCTGATTGGCTCAGGTGAGGTAGAGACGGGCCAGTAAATCTGCAATATGCCCATTGCCCTTACACCACAATCACAAGAACTTTTCGGAAATCTGGTTGATAGATTTTTCATTCATTGGTTAATCCTATTAATGGCTACCTCTAGATGGACAGTGAGTGGAGATGATTGGATGTATCACTACAATATTGATGTAACTTTCTGAGATGTACAATTTTTACTTTAATATACTTATTATTTGTTCTTTAAGAAGCTCTTTTCTCCATAATGGCATTTCAAATCTGAAAATATATAATTCTTGTAATGATTATGCAGTTTTGGCTGCCTTTTTGCAATTCATAATTGTTTATATGACTTATAAAGTTGTTGATTTTGTTATCATGGATATTCTCTCTAACATATGGATATATCTTGAGTTTGTCAGGTACGTTCAAACTGACACTTCAGTTTACAGAGGATTATCCTAATAAACCACCAACTGTGCGTTTTGTTTCTCGAATGTTTCATCCAAACAGTAAGTTCTGGATGCTGAGATTGTTCCACATAATAGGATCTATACTTGCATTGCTTCCTCTAGGTCTTGGTTCATTATTTATCTTTGTAATCTCTAATAGTTGCAAGAAGTTCCATGCTGAAACATTTTGATCCTATGAAGCTGCTTTTTAATCGACAGCAGTAACACTTAAGCTATGTGAGCACTTTGCAACAATAGCAAACATGGAGAGTGGATGTCCTGATGCCTCCTATTTATCAGTCCATTGGGATCTGTTCATGATGGTTCCGTTTTCTTGAATATCTTATGTTTTGTGATGTAATAAAATTACACTTTTGGTTGGCTACCTGGTCTTTAAAAGGTTTCTCTATAACTTCAATGCACTGTTGTTTTTTCAACAGGGCTGTCATTTCATCTTAAAAGGGGCCCTATACTCTTAGCATTTTGCTAAAATATTGCTTTGATTATGACATTATAATTGCATTTTATGATTTTTTTAACATTATCAGCATAGCCACTGTTATATGTTGGAAGCTAACCCATACTTTTTCTTACTTTAACCTTTTGTGGTTGAATATTTATAGTTTATGCGGATGGAAGCATATGCTTGGATATCCTACAGAATCAGTGGAGTCCAATATATGATGTTGCTGCAATACTTACATCAATCCAGGTTGGAGAATCCTCCCTTTTTTTTTCAACAAATAAATTGTTTTTATATGAAAGTTCGGATGCTTATTTAACACGGACTAGTTCATAAACACCATAGCAATGCCATGAATAAATGAATGCGGACAAGGAAGTTAGAGTCACAACCAAATTATAATATAGTTCGATATAATGCCTGGAATCTATTTTCAGTCGATATCATCATCATGGTTTTGGTTCATATTTATAATTGTCGGTTCTTTTGCAATCCATTCAAATTTCACCAGTAAGATGAACTTATAGAGCCATCAGAATATTGTATGAAACTTCTTGGTAATTTTGTTCTGTTGCTATATGCTGAAAGCTATGTTACATGGGTTCAGGCAGGGTTGTAATGGAGTCGAGCTTGATACAGCACTGAGAGTGTAGAAAGCCTGTAGAAAATTTAAGAAGAGAAAAATATGGATAAAAGAGAATTCAGAAGAGAGATTTAGAAGGAGAGAAGGGAGATTGTGGAATACACCAAGCTAAATCATTTCTTCATAATTATGAAAATTCAAACCTATCTTTACAACCTTCTGTGAACTATATAAATGGGCTATAAATAATATTAACCTTATACAACTTTTAATCTAGATCATGCCTCTAACTAAAGGACAACTAAAGGACCCTTAATACAGGTGAAATTCCAAATTTCGGTGTGAATTCACTGCTAACTACAGCTGAGGCTTTCTGCTACTTTTTGGCATAGAAAATACTAGAATTTGTCTGAGGAACGTGAAATATCAATTTTAGATATTGAAGAGACCTTTCTAACGGGTCTAAGATCATCAAAACATGATATCTGTACGAAACGTTATGCCTTGCTTTCCATGTAGACTATGACATGATTTGGTCATTTAGTTTGACAAATCTTTATATCCATCCTACATTAATCAAGGCTGGATCTGATCAAGCTTGGTTGGGAATTATTTTGGGCTTGAACTCTGGGTCAAACAGGATTTGTTTATTACTACTTTAAGCTTAATTCAAGTTTAATCTCAAACCAAGCTGAACATGGGCCTAATTCATCAACTTGATAGTCCTAAATTGAGCTGTAATCTATTCAAGTTTGATCAAGCTCGGTCCAAATTTGAATTGTAGCTTTATTCAAGCTTGATTCCTGGTCAAAATAACATTTAATTGATTCCAGGAATAAATAAAACACATTGGCGAAAGCCTTAATCCCACTATATGTAATATATAGTATATATAATGTATGGATTTCATTGTAGTGCTTCTCAAGATTTGAGTGCTTATTTTTTACTTTGGCAAAACTAGCTCTCTTCTACAAAGTAGATGGCCAAGATAGCTCAAAGATTAACATGCAATCACCTGTTGCAACCCAAAGTGCGAGTGACAAGTACCATAAGTTATTTGAAATCATGGATTATGTTTTTTAAAATAAAGGGAGTGACTGCCATCATCTTTCTTGCAACGGTGGTGATGAGAGAGAGAGAGAGAGAGAGAGAGAGAGAGAGAGAGAGAGAGAGAGAGAGAGAGGCCACCCGTTCTGAGCACCGCTGTCGATGCCAATCGCAACAGGGAAGCAGTTCTAATTGGTGGCCACGAATGACTGGGTCCTTGCCGAGTACATTGAGAGCTCCCTCAAGTTCCCTAACCTCATCATGTTGAAGTCCTGCTTTCCAACGAGGGCCCCTGTGAAGGCCCCGTCGGAGGTCAACGGTCAGCATGTTCTGGATTGGTGGTGGCAACTGAGGAGGTTCGAGAGACGTTCAGGGCCAATGGTGGGTGTTTGGGGTATCTAACAAGAAGGAAGAGGGTGTTAGGGTAGTGGTTGGGGCGGAGGAATGGGATCAGGGAGTTGTATTCGAGATGGCCGATGATGCCAGAGGATGAGAGGGTTCTCAGGACGAAGAGTTTTAGGATGAATAAAAAGGGTTCTCAGGACGAAGAGTTTTAGAATGAATAAAAAAGGGCAACCGACTGCCAACCAGTTGCCTATTATTTTACTTTAATGCCCTTGCAAAGGAAGCGCCATAATCTATTTTAACTTTTTACAAAAATAAAAATGTACAGTAGCCAAACCCTTAATATAATTATCTTCAAGCCTTACTGAGCTAGGTCAATTTTTGCCATGGCTTAAAAATAATTTTCACCTTGTTCTGCTGGTTCGAACTTGATTTGTTTAACTTCCAATGGACCTTGTTCTTAGCTTTTCTCAAGCTGAGGTTGAGCTGGTTAGCTCATTTGGCAGCCCTAGGTTTGGGTATGGTTGTCAAGTGTGGGTATGTATTGAGAGGTCAAATTCATCTTATTCAGAAATATTAGGATATGAGGAGGTAGCTAAAAAAGGATCTTTTTTATACACACTTGTATCTTTCTTATCCACGCAATTATGCCTATTTCATACAAACTTGTTTTATGAGCAGGTGAGGGACTGAAAAATAAGCCGCAATCAAAACCACGAACTGAGTGTAAATATTTGTAGGAACAATCCTTGAATGATAAATCATATGCAAAACAGAGACTGTATTTTTAATCTGTTCAATTAAATGGTTGCAATACAGCCATCCATCTAATGCTGTCTTCGCTACCCGTATTAATTGCAAGTATTTATAAACTTAACCCTGTGCCCTTCCCGTTTTCCCTTTCTCAAGTATCTATCTAGTGCGGCACTGAGTATTCCATCTCTAGCCGACTGAATCCTTCAACCACTATTTTCTGTCTCCTGGCTACCTTGTCAACCAGGTTAAGCCCCACCAACCGCTTGTCTCATCCCAGGTGGGTACCATGCAGCCTTTTTCCTTCAATCTTCTCCCCCTTTCTTCTCCTCCTTCGCTCTTTTCCCTCCCTTTAGGGTTTATTCAAGACTTCCACCTTCCCTTCTTGTTCTTTATCAAACCTCTCAATTTCTTGTACACCCTGGTGAGATGGTATTGTAACGTGTCAAAGTCGTATATCTTGTATCAACACCTTTGTCATCTTGTGTTGACATGAGTACATTGGGTATGGAGGTGAGTCTGGGTATCATTAGACTGAAAGCTGAAATAGTGGACCTTGGACCTTTCTGTGAATCTCCATTCAAAGTCCTTGTTGCTAAAACTATGTCAAAACTCATTTTTTATATCACCGCTTGGTCACATTTTTCTCTCGTTTCTTTTCAGTTTGCGCATTTGTACACATGCTCAAGTTGATTTACTTCTTTTGATGCTACCTTGCTCTAATGCTTTCTTTTATGATCATAGCTTCTGCTGTTTTAGGTGTTCCTTTGTCCTATCTTACTCTCTTTGATAATTCAGTGGTTTGTTCCTTGTGTAATTCAATAATGTAATTTAGTGGTCTTGCTCTTATATTGTCTCCTTAGGTGGCTAGGCATTTAGCAAGGTGGCTGAGCATGCACCTGAGCCTAGAGAGCCAGGTACCTGGCGTCTCTGGTTTCAGAAGTACTGATTAGAATTTGGGAGAGTTAAGGATAAGGAAAAGATAATATGAAGAAAGCAAAAGAGAAATTACAATAAGAACTAGTGGAACTCTCAGTTAGCGTTCATGAACCCCCAACATAAAATGAGATACTTATGCGGAATGTTGTATTGTGTTAAAGCTAGCGTAATGTGCGATGTTAAGAGCCTAAACATACCATTAATAGAAATAATGTAGGAGGGTGCCAGCAGGCTTGGTTGGTGAAGTCCACCTTGCCTAGTTCTTTAAAAAAAAAGACTTGTTTGCAATCCATCTAAAACATTTACTCCATGGTTGGAAGAATGTTTATTTAGAGTGGAAATGTGAGAGATTTTGCGAACTACTTGGCTACTTGGGCTCTCATCGTGGTTCTTGTCAATCTCTTACCGAAAGAAAGCCAAAAGAAAAAAAGAAAGAAAACAAAGAAAACAAAGAAATGATGTTATCGCTCTTAGCAAGCATGCTGGTTGGAAGAGTTCTCAACATAATCATTCATGTAATTTTTTCCAATTGCGCATGATTTCTTAGTCCTAGAGAAATTTTTTAGAAAAGCCTAATAGCAAAAGCTTTAGCTTCTTGTACCTCCTAATTCATCTATTCTCTCTGTATATTCATGTACTTGTGTGAAGAATGCACTTAATGTGATTAGCCTCCTCATTTAGGTTATCAAAAAGGAATCACGTCTGGTAGTTTTATTATAAAACCAACCCCCAAGATTCTATCCTCCCGACATTCTTAATTTAGCAAGAAATCATTATGTGCCAACTCAGATGGGAACATAGCATGGACTCTCCAAGTGATAATCTAGACAAGAATTTGGGTCTGTTGATTCTGCCCAATACAAAAGCTCAGCCTTTCAGCCGTTGTCCTCCCCTTAAATGATATGTTCAAATCAAACTCCAATCTTTCCCTAAAAATCTATTATTTTAGCCTTGAATCATTTTGCTCTTATCTACATTTTCAAACTCCATGTCTTCACTTCAGGACTTCCTTTAAAGTAGCTTTCTTGAAATCCAAAAATCATGTGCACATCTAAAGGAACTACCAAATTCTGCTCAGTTAGCCAATAACTGGTAACCAAGAACTTTGCATAGGTTAATGCACCTGATTTGGAAGCTCTTAGCTTTGCTCGCATGCTGGCTTCGTGAGCACATCCTTTAAATTTGTTTCAGATATCCACTTTTTTGCTACGTACCAATATCCGGTCTTGCACCCTCTCCCATCTCTCAACTAATTAAGATCCAGAGACTGACATCAGGACTCTGAAGGCAAGCTTATGGTACAGAGAATGATTGTTTAGCACAACAGTGATTAGATCACTATTCTGTAAGAGCCCACCATCCCACCTAACCAAATCCACATAAACCTTTTTTCTTGACTCTATGGTGCCAATAAGGATTCCTTTATGTCGAAGGCTTAAACTTGAAATGCTGAGATCATGAACCGTACTAGTAAGCTCCACTCTAGCCTGGAGTCGCAAGTTCTCATCTGTATACCGGTCAAGGACATTTTCCATTTGCACTTGACTCATAAAATGTTCTTTAAATTAGAACTCTTCCTGACTTCAGTGAGCGTAGAGGTGTAATTTTTTTCCAATAAATTTTCTAACACTCGCCATGTTCCTTTCCCTTGGGTTTCCAGACATCATCTGATTAGTGATTCATGCCTGGATTTTTGGTGCCCATTGAGCTCGCAGAGGTCATCTCCTCTAACCTCACATTCCCTATTCTATGTTGAAATCCATCTTGGGGCATGCCATCTTCAGATTGTGGCTAATTGTAATTAAGGCTCTATTTGGTTGAGAAATTTAAAGAAAAGAAACTAGATAGAGAGGAATATTGTTTTTGATTCTTTGGTAATGAAAACAAAATTCAGGATAAGTGAAAAAGGAGAAAATAATGGGCCAAAATTTTCTTGAAAAGATTTAACAAGTTCGCCAAAGCTAGGGATTTTAAGAGAAAATAGGGAATAGGGAAGTGGTTCAGGACTTCCTGTGTCATATTTGGTCCAACCAAATATGAGAGAATTCCTATTTTAACATTTTCTTCTTCATTTTAACATGGATGTATTTTCATCAATTTTCTCTACAACCAACTAGAACTCAAGACATATAACACATTTTATAAAGAAGAGGTAATGCAAGAATGAAGGCCTTGCTGACAACAAATGTAGAAGTTGGTAAATGTTTAGCGACCAGGCAGTTTTGCAACTGCTTAATGTTTAGCTTGTTAGACCACATTAAGTTTTCTAGGTAGGTGGTTTGTTAAAGAGACAACCACACATTATGTAGAGCTTCTAAATGTAGATTCTGCTGGGTGACTTTTGAGAATTTTTTAAAAGTTGCTTTGTTATTGGTGTCTGGTATGAATTGGTCATAAGCCACTAACTTAGATGAGGAATGGTGGGTTAAAGGAGATCATAGTAACCAACCAAACAAGATCATTAAATTTAAGGTGTACTTCCTTATAATGCAGATCTGGAAGTAAACATCGTTTTTTGATTTTTAACTACAATCATATACTTATTTTTTATGCGGTTACACAAATTTGAAAGATGTAGAAATGGACCTCGGGCCAGGTAATGCACCAGTCAGTTGGAAGTATGCTAACTGTCTGGGTTGGGTCATGCCTTAGTCTGTCCTAATGCTTTATCTTTTATCACATAAGAATCATATCTTGACCCCATACTTAGGTGATGTTTGGTTGAGAGGTTTTAGTAAGAAACACTTTTCCAAAATTCATATCTATAGAATTTTATAGAAGTTGCTGTTTGGAAAAGATTTATCAAAACAATTTTACCCCGTACAGGAAAAATTGGTTTTAGAAAGATCTGGGATTCCACGTTTTTCTTGAGATGGATTCTTCTCACTCTTGGTTATCAGGATAGAGACGGATTTTGCCACTGCCTTACTCCTCAACCCTGCCAAATTTTTGTGTATGTTCCCATTCCACCACAAACCTAATATATTAGTTTCTCCTGCAAAATAAGGAATCGAATGGAACTTAATTTTTAAGAAAACAATTTTTTTTTTATAAAAAATCTGTTTTTTGGAAAACAACTCTCATAAAACCAACAACCAAACACCATCTTCGACCGTTAGCAACACACTTTGCTAGGTTGATCTTTTTCATGGTTACGAGCCAATTCGCTGATAGAAGGCTGTGTCTTTATATTCTTTAGATTTTGTCTAGATCATATATATAGTATGCTATATAACTCGACTAAAGAAAATAACAAATTAAAAATTCTCTCTTTGGCATTGCTTGGTCCCTACTCTCTCTCTTCTCCGAAGAATGAAATGGTCCTATCATTTTTATTTTTTGTAACTTGAGTTGGAGTCCATTACTAGTGAAAGTATCTGTATAGCAATACCTGTCGAGTGACCATCGTTGTTATTTACGGGGCCATTTATGCATTTGGTGACAATGTTATTTATAAATCCTCCTTTAATACTTTTGCCTACGAAGGCCAATTCATCATTTAAAATAGGAACTATTATCCTTTAACATTGGAACCACTTTTTTGTTGCAGTCATTGCTCTGTGATCCAAACCCCAATTCCCCTGCGAATTCAGAAGCTGCACGCTTGTTCAGTGAAAACAAGCGCGAGTACAACAGGAAAGTACGTGAGATTGTGGAGCAGAGCTGGACAGCAGATTGATGGTGGATCCCGCCCCCTCCAATCAACTGATGTTTGCTTGCTTTATCCGAAAGTTGTGGGACACCATCTGTAGTTAAATGATGCAGTATATATATTGTATTCCAACTTCATGCTTGCTGCTACCGTATAGCTGCGTAGCTTTCAGACATGGACATTTTTAGCTCGTTTTCTGGAATATCTGCTAAGCTTTGTGATATGGACATGGACATTTTCACCGGACCTTTTGTTTCACACCTTTGTCGATACCTATTTCATTCGATGTGCTGGCTTGTCGGATGAATCGATGCTCCATTGGTCACTCTTACGTTTCCGCTCTCCTGTTTAAGCTTTTCTGTAGGTTTTTCTCCAGTCAAAAAAGATATGCAGGTTTTTGGAGCAAATAAATTTTGTTATTTTGTTTGACGATTAATGTGATTAGTAGCCTCGTCCGGTACTTGACTGCGTTCTGGGACTGAGTTGAGAGATTTAGGTTCCTGAAGACTATAGGATCCGAGTCATACTATCTGTATTTGGATATTCTGTTTTCCTACCCCGTCTTCAAGCATGGAATCCAGGGCGCTCTGGTTTGACCAAGAGATGGCACTTTTTGAGGCAGTGCTTCCTGGTAGCAATGGAGGCAGTTTTTTTTCTTCTTTTTTTCCCCTTAGCAGTTAGCAGTCTCCAAGTCTTATGTTTTTCGGTAGAGGGTGAAAGGACGCCTACATTCTAAGCTTGTGGGTGCTTAAACCCTTGTACTAGTTGAGTGGACCGGACTGGACATGACTTCTTCTTTTTAAATATTTAGATGTTTTATTATTTGAATGTAAAATGGATAATATTGTGCCCGATTTTTCCCCCTCTTTTCGCAGTTTTGTCGGTTTGAAATTTAGGAAGCTATTGTGATCAGTTTGAATTTTAATGTATTGCGAATGATGTGCTGTTCGAAACCTCTCTCGGAGCATCATGCCTACCCATTCGGGTTTTCCCTTCTAACCATGCATAAACCCGAGGGCTGGCTTAGAGAAAACAGGTACTACTGCCATCGCCTTACCGACCGCATTTTCCTACAACCCAGTGCCTAAACTAAAGGTGCCTAAAACCCAGTGCCATATTTGACAAGAGCTGCTTCTTGGAGGTTGCCTTTCTATCACTAAAACACTACTGATTGGTTGAGATTTTCAAACTAGATTTGTGACATGTAATGTTGTTGTTACTGGATGCAGCAGCAGAGCTCAAGGTCACGCTAAGATTTTGATCACTTCTATAAATATTTAACTTTCACTCGTGGCTTCTGAGTTGCACATACAGACTAAATATACAAATAGCTACTTGCATGACCTCTACTGGTAGCAAGCTTATCACAGATTGAAAGTACAGACAGAATAAAACAAATATGGGCGAAAAAATTGACAGCAAATACACCTCAAGATCTAGGATTGGGTGCTGAGATTCTCGCTGCTGCCCCATCCATCCTGGACTTGCACAGAATACTGTAGGTTCCAGAGAACATCATCGATCGAGGGACGCATGCTGGGATCTTCAGATATACAGTTCAAGGTAAGTTCAACTGCCGTTTTCATGGAGCCAAGAGCAAAGGTGCCGCCAATGGCAGAGTCAGCCATTCCTTTCAGCTTTGCCGGGCCATCGGTTAAGCTTTTCTGGAGCTGCGGAACATGGTAAGCACTTCCCATGTTATTCATGCTTCCTTTTTGGTAATTAAGGCTATTAAGACTTTTGTTTATTGCAAAGGCCAAATCTGAAGTCTAAATCGATGTTATCGTGACACCAAAGAAGATAAGAACTGAATACCTGAACTTTCAGAGAATCCAATTCGCTTTGGGATTCTGCAGGTTTGCCCGTGATAATTTCTAAAAGAATCAGGCCCAGCTGATAAATATCTTCTTTTTCACCATGATCCAAACTGCGAATGCTGCGAACATGAGAAAGCGGGGAAGAACAGAATTAGACTTTCATATGATCATAAGCCAAACCTACTTCCACCTTTGACCTGCATCACCTTCATATGGTATTAAACATAAGCATAACTCTGCATGCAATTACTTTGTAAACATTTTCCCACAAACTTTTTTGTAACTACCAGTCTTTTCCAATGTCTTTCTTCTTTTGAGCAATATGGTGATTTTGTACCACTACCAGGGTCCAAACTCTGGACCTCCCTCAAGGGCAAGCCCTTAAAAGAGGCTAGCCAACCGGCTAACACCTTCTGGCAACTTCTCTCAAGACTCATCATGTTGTTTGGATTGGTGATTGTGTTTTAGTTTTTTTTTACTCTTTTGTTTTTCCCCCTTTTAAAATTTCCTCCCCTTGTATTTCCCTTGCAGAGTGTAGGCATTGGACAGTGTTCAGTAGTCATGCAATCAAACTACTTTTGCCAATCAAATTGTCCACTTGCAATCAATATAGATTAGACATGTTACCTGCCAAAGTCGCTATCTTCCATTTTGGCGAAAGGGCTTTCAGAACCTACCTGATAGACCCAAGACAGAGATTTAGCTATGAACGAAATATGGAACACTAAAACCTTTGCCTTCAATAAAGTTTGTGCTTACCTTGTTGTTCTTATTCTTCAGCAGCACTGGAAGATTATAATTCCTAATTTTTGCAGTAAGAGTTTGGTCCAACAAAATATTTTCTATGTTGAGATCATTTCCAACAATACCAGGAACTGTCACTGTGTGCAAGAACTGAATTCCCCTTGCAACCCCAACAACTGCTGATACTCTCTGCGGCCATTTCATCATCTCACGCTTTCGCCACTCTGGCAAGTTGGAGGGCAAAAAAAAAAAACATCAAGTAAAATCCACTCATCTAATCTAGTCTTAGGAAGCAAGAGAATGTTCGCCTTTCAATTACCAGTAAGATGACTCCTTAAAGTTCCATTTTGGACATGCTCGAAAACAAGCAAGACAGTACTTGCTGCGTTAGCACCATCCTGGCCACTAACAATGCAATGCCCCAAAATGCTGACCAAATGACGGTGCCTGAGCTTTGAAATGAGATCCATGCACTTCAGTAGGCTTTGAAGAGAATGCTTTGGTTTCAACTTCAAACATCTCACCACAACCATAGAGCCATCCTGAAGCCAACCCTTGTAGAACTGAGAAGGCAGGGAAGAATTTTCCAAATTAAAGGAGGGTCAGCAAAGACAATATCTTTTTTTAAGTAAACAAAGTGAATCCCTGACAAAAAGAAACAAAGCGGCACCAAAAAGCATAAAGATCGTCTCTTCCACCATCATAGGAATTTCTACCACCAAAAAGAAAATTGAAAGAAGTCCACCAAGGTAACCATAGTTTCCATCAGAGAGAGATGATTCAAGAAGAGAACTGGAACTTGACCAACAAGCTCATCACCTCATCATGGAATACATATGTGAAATATTTTAGAAAACAGTAGGCAAACACAAGTTGTACATGCAATGCACAAGATCATCCTTGTAGCTAAGACTTGTAAACGAAAAAGTTTGGCAGGGCTGGATGGTTTATAATATTTATGGTGAAGACAGGAAGATGCATAACTCTTGATGCTTAAGCAATGCTACATTACTTATTCTCTACTTTTGACTTGATTTCAGTCATTCTAGTGGATGATAAAACTTTATGAGATTGTGCAGAGAGGTAAATCTAAAAATTGCCATGCGAGAGGGTTTTAAGAAATTCAAATAGACTTCTAGTCAGCCTTCTGAAGTCTTAGGCTACATCCTTAAATTCAAGAAAAATACCCATGTGCACGATTTGAATGTGTTTGGTTTTTTTCTTTCATCATATTATACATACATACATACATATATATATATATATATATATATAGAAAGAGAGAGAGAGAAAGAGAAAGGGTGACCTAATTAATATAATTTATCTCTTTTGTCAGCTTGACACTAGAACAGAGGACCTCATAACAAAAGGATTTAACATTCAAGTAGCAAGAGGATGCTCTTACATCAACTTTGACTCTTGTTTAGATATATTCATGAGGAGAAATCTAAGTCACCTCCAAACATAATGTCTAGACTCGTCTTAGATTTCAAAATTCTATTGGTAAAGAGAATTAGTACTGGAGATCAAAAATTCCGTTTGTTTTGATTTCATCTTGTAAAGCAAAAACAATTCTATATATTTCACTCTCTTACCTGTCCTCGCGGACCATCCTCGATCAAATTTGATGGGTCGAATGTATCGGTTGCTTCCTCGAGTTCTTCCATGCTAAAAACACGATAGGGAGTCAGCCCAAGTGTAGCTACACTCGCTGCTTGAGACATGTGCCCTATCAAAGA
This sequence comes from Phoenix roebelenii, assembly GCA_025769935.1. Classification (NCBI taxonomy): domain Eukaryota; kingdom Viridiplantae; phylum Streptophyta; class Magnoliopsida; order Arecales; family Arecaceae; genus Phoenix; species Phoenix roebelenii. The sequence continues at coordinate 16,557,976 of JAOXJJ010001100.1, forward strand.
CAGAATTTTGGTTCCATGATCAAAAAAAAAAAAAATGCATGAGAATTTCAAACAGATTCAAGCCATCCAAGAGGAAAGTTTTTGTTTTATTTTTATGGTGGTCTACATATGAACTTCAGAATTTTTTATTTCTTTCCTAAAGGTTCATCATATATCTAACATCAGAATAGCTCATCAAAGAGTATTAGAATTCAGCAAGTATTCTTACGTGTCTCGGCAGGAGTTCTTCTTGGAGAGGCTTGAACCTGAGTTTTTCTCGCCATGGATTTCTGGAACATGCTGCTCTCTGGATTCGCTCCTCCTCTCCTCGTCCTTGAAACCAAGAAAAGTACTAGACCCAACAGCACTGCGCCACCCACGACACCTCCGGCAATGCCGAATATAAGGCCCAGCTTGCTCTTCGATCTGCTCTTCTCATCAGCTGGAGGCAGAATGGCCGCCAGCGCCCCAGCGTTGCAATAAGAATTCGAGCGCTGGTACCTCGAATCCCCTGAAGTCATGCAGTTCCCCGAATTCAGCACCACCAGGCTCGAAGAATTCGAGCGGATGCAGCGAGGCAGTCCTCCGATCAAAAGATTGTTGGAGATGTCGACGTATCCCAGATCGCTGCTGCAAGACAGGTTCGCCGGAAGTTGCCCGGCGAGATGGTTCGCGGACAGATCCAAGTATCGAATAGATGGCAGTGAAAACAGGAAGGGCGGAATCCAGCCGACGAAGTGGTTGGAAGCCGCATCCAGCTTCTGCAGCTGATCGAGTGCTGCTAGTCCCGCTGGGATTTTGCCGCTAAAGCTGTTGTTTTTGAGGACCAGAGTCACGAGACTCTCGCCGAGGGAGGGGAAGTCGGGGCCGAGGCGGTTGCCGCCCAAGTCCAACTCGGCGAGAATCGGCAAGGATTTTTTGAGGTCGGGAATCGTTCCGTTGAAGGAGTTCCCCGCCAAGACGAGATTTTGGAGGCTGGACATGGTCGAAATCTCCGGAGGGATCGCGCCGTGGAGGAAGTTGGAGCTCAAGTTGAGGACTTTGAGGGAGGCGAAGCGATCGACCTTCCCGGGCAGCGGTCCCCAGATACCGAGTGATACCAGGGAGAGGACGGTCAAGCTGGGGAGCCTCGAAAGGGTGGTGAACAGGGAATCAGAGGAGAAGCTGGAGGGCAGGGGGATCCGGCGGTCACCGACGATAGCGAGCTGGGTGATGCGGTCGCCGGAGCAGGCGACAGAGAGGGAGGGGGAGGGAGGGAGGAAGCAGAAGTTGGTGTAGTTGGTCAATCCAGCGAGCGCGGGAGGGAACTCGAGGAGCCGCTGGAGGCGGAGGAGGGTCTTAGATTGGGAGGGGGAGAGCTGTTGGGCCGAGGCAGTGAGAAAGAAGCAGAGGAGGACAAGAACAGAGAGGTAGAGGAATCTGGGCTTGGAACGCCATGATAAAGATGCCATTTTTATCTGATGAATTGAGTGATGGTGGTGGTGGACAGTGGGAGAATGTGCATGGATACGAGTCATGCTGAGTTTTGCCTTGAAAACTCTTGACAAGTCGCCATTTGTGAGCTTTAGCTACGTCAAAGAAGCTTCATATGCAGCTCTCTACTGTTCCATTTCCAGCAAAACCAAACTAAATATGAGAGAGAGATGAAAGATGGTGATTTGCTCGATGGCCAAAACGACTGAAAAAGATGGTGATTTGCTCGATGGCCAAAATGATTGAGAAAAATGGTTGTGATCAAACTGGCGGGCGAGTCAGAGTCCGGAGGTGGCGACGGAGAGAGAGAGAGAGAGAGATGGCAACCACCGGTGGAAGTGGAAACCAGAAATAGTGGACGGCTGGCGGGGGACGCGGGGGTTCGCTTTACAGCCTACCCACGTGCCGTAGTCACGTGCGCTCTGTGGAATCCGGCGGGTTCCATGGCCCGGTATGATGCCGAACTCCTCTTCTTCTTCTTTTTTTTCTTTTTCTATTACTCGGAGATCGGGGAGAGGAGTTGAAAAAACGCGTTATTTTCACATTAAGAGTCTTTAATAAGTCTTCTGCATTACGAATATTAAATAATAATTAATAATTGTATGCAAAGATAACTACATAAGCCGAGCTGGAGCACACTTAAGTATCTCTATATTTAAGGAGGCTATTGATTTGATGGGCCACTGGAATGATTGAAGGGGGGAATTAAACTTCAATAACTTGTCAATATAATTATTTAGAAAATTATGAGTGGTGCATAAGATTATAATAGAATTATTGATAAAATTGGATATTAAATAAAGATTAAAATAGTTTACTTCTTTATGGATATAAATATTTCATCTTTAATGGTGTCGCGGTCATTGAAGATTAGTTTAGTCAATTTGTTTGAAAATTTGGGAGGTCCTCTCCTTTTCAGGATGGGGCTCTACATGTGCGTGGGTTGAAATGGGCAAGACTAGTTTAGCCTATTTTTTTGAAAACTTGGAGGTCCCCTCCTTTCAAGATGGCGCTCTTCATGTGCATAGGTTGAAATAGGCACAATATCTGAGCTTTCGTAACCGAATCTTAATGGTAGTGCGAAGCAGAGCCGGATTTATGATCAAAGGCCTCGACTCTAGACTATTGTAGCAGGTAGCAGACGTATTTATGATATTTCTGTCCTATAAAAGGAGCTAAGAATTACTTGGAAGGGCATCACCCACACGATGCTTATTTTTAGAACTTCGAATAGAACTCTACCATGATAATCAAGTGGATTCAGAACCAGTACAAAACAGATGGCGTGGGTATTAGTTTCTGCAAGACATTCATAGACTGATAAAATATTATGTTGCCTTAGAGGTCGCTTATATGTATCGGAAGCTGCTTGGACCACCTCCAATATTGCTCAATATTTTAGTAGTATTTTCTATAATCGAAACTATTTTTTATTTTTTATCTTATTTTTTTTTGGATGTAGAGCTGAATGACTTATCCAAAATTTTTTTATAAAAAAAATAACAAGGGGGCACAACGCTGCCCTTGTCTTAGGAAATCTTTTATTCGTGCGTCAACTTGATGACGGATAATTTACCAGTGGACTCGGAACCACTTCTTTAGTCATCATTCAACGCGTCAAAAAATGAGCCCGCCCATCCCTACGCGAGTCAAAGAATCCCAAAAAAGTTTCTCCATCTCTACGCTCTTTCCAGTCACCGCTATGAGTGCACGACGTACCAATTCGAGTCCCACTCAACAATCGACTGGCGTCGCGTGGAGTAATGAATCTCGCAACCCAAAACCACTGCATAATTCCATAACACATATGTCGTCGTTACCGAATGATATTATTGTCATTATTCTCGATTTTCAAGCTAAAAGTTAGGTTACGAAATAAGCGTTTTCCATGCTTGTAGAACATTTAATTTGGTAATCAGATGGAGGCCAATGACTTCAATTGAATATCTTTCCTGCAAGTGGTGCTTGATGAAGGTAAAATGGATAGTCCGACCCACAACTAAAAAGCCGCCTAGTTTCGGCCCAATAAACGTCAACACCAACCAGTTGAATTCATAATTCAGCCCAGAGTCAGCTTGACTTCGGGACTCCGCCGAAAGTTTCATCAACTTCAGACATTCGCCAACTCCCTCGACCAAGTTCGGGGTGTCTCCATTATTCGCCGACCCGTCTCGACCAAAGCTCGGAGCGTCTACCTCAGTAGTACGCCCCGACCCTCGAACTCGGAGCGTTCCATCGAGCACACCTCGGAATCCGGAAAGTTAAGCTACTCCCAGTACATGTCAGGCCGACTTCGTCAAACGCATAACGCGATCTTTCAACGAGCTCGACCTCGTCAACAACCGCACCCACGTGCGCGCCTACGCCCATCTGCATGGCCGTACTTTATAACACTACCGTGCCATGTCCCCATATTCGGCCTTCAACAGTCAGACGACACTTTGACTACTCCGGCCATATCCTGCCGTGACTGTCAACACCCTACCGTTCTCAAGAACAGACAGTACTACACACCACTAGCCAGCCTAAGCTATGTGTCATCCAGCTCAGAGCCACACCCCCTCATAATGAGGGCTGACAATGCCTCTGCCACATGGGTCACTCCACCGAGACTATAAATAGCTCGGTTAGATAACTTCTAAGGGACTTTTGGCTGGACCAAACTTACCCCACTCTAACTTAATCGTCGGAGGGTCCCCATCGGAAACACAAATGAGGCTTTGTGCAGGTCCACAGCCGTCGCACAGGAGGTGGCTTTCGTCTTCTCTATCTAACCACCGGCGGCTTTCTTGACTCCACTGGCGTGGTCACCCTTGGGCCAAATTCGAACCACAACTGTGCTTATCGCACAAGTCAACTTTTTTTTTTGTTTAATAAAAATAATTTGGATAAATTAGAACCATCAACTCACTCACTCTCATATGTATGTTTGATACCGCTAGGGATAGATATTTCCATCTTTTTTTTTTGGGTATCCTATAATTTTTATATAGTAATTGTTATGGCTTGTACTAAACACTTCTACTGGGCAAAGAAAATATTTTTTGATTTATTATTTTGTTCCCACCTATCTAAAAAAATTAAAAGTCAGATATTTTCCGAGAATTTTCTTATAAAATATTATTGCCTACACTGCATACACAATGCAGCTAATAACTACTGCTTGTTCTTATAGCTTCTATTCATCAAGCATGCATATCAGAACAATAGAAATCAGCGATCATGATTGGCTGCATGCATGACTATTGTGTAGATAATAATTTCTCCAAAATTAGATCTACATCTAATTTTAATATTTTAATATAATAATTGTGTAATCATAATATGGGGAAAGCACGTGAAAGGATGATTTGAATTAATGATAGTTAGGTTGGGGTTGGTCTACACCCCAATCCTTAGTAATTAGTTAAAGATACACTCCCAAGGTCCACTCTACAAGGAAAAAAATTTAAAAAGTTCTGTGGGAGTTGGTGAGAGAGTGTGAGGGAGAGCCTCTTGTTTCCTTCCTTCTTGTCTTCAAATCATTTTGCCCATTGCGGTCCCACAAAGCAGAGGAGGTGTCGGTGGGGCTGTTCTGCTGCTTTTACTGAGTTGCCATGGCAATGTTATTAAATATTTAGTTGCTAATGTTATGGGCCTAGGATTCTCCCACATTAGCTAATGTTTAGCTATCGCTGACCATATTGATGGAGTTGCCTTTTAGATGAATGGATAGGATATTTGCTCCATCATTCTCTTTTGTCACATTGCGTTACATAATTTTCTCTCAGTTAACTTCTATTGGCTGTTTTTGCCCTGTCTCTACTTGGCACACATCATCGAAGCCCTCTCTGGTTGTGTCTGCTCTGGTACTTATTTCATCTTCCACACTGGAATTCTTTGTATCCTATTTATTATAACCATGTTGCTTTTCTCCCTACCTTGACTCTTGTGTACATCCTTTCCCACTCCCTTCTTCCACATTAAGGGCTCGTTTGGTTCGCGGGAAAAGAATGGATGAAAGTGTGGTCAACAGGAAAGTAATAAGATGCCTCTTGTTTGGTTGGAATTTTCAAATGAGAGAGATGGGAAAGTTGTATTCCCATGGAAATATGATTCCCACATTTTATGGGAAAGTCTTTCCCATGAGAAACATGGGAAAGTCTTTTCATGAGAAACAATGGAAAGTTACTTTCCCATGAGGTGAGAATCACTTTATTTTTATTTTTTTCCAAAAATGCCCTTCAGCATTAAAGAAGCATTAAAGAGGCATTAAAGACCTATTTTTTATTAAGGCATAATAAGAATTATACATAACTTTTCCAAGAAAGTGGATGGCCAACCAAACATAAACACTTTGAAAATTTATCACTTTCCCATGGTCAATCAAACATGCCAAAAGTACTTTCCTGAGCATCCTTTTCCTAGGAATTTGTTTCCCAGAAATCATATTCCTAGGAGGAAAAATACTTCCCGCGAACCAAACGAGCTCTAATAGAACTAGCCATGTGGCACTTTTCCTCTCTTCAATGGGCTCTCAGGTATTCAGGTCAGAGATAAGGCAGTACATTTCTTGGAACAGTGAGCAGGATGGAAACTTGGATCTCAAGCAGGAATACAGCACTTTTTTCATGGTTCACACACAGCCCTGATATCAATGATCTAATAGAGTTAGAAAATAATATATCACACAAAAAAAAGAAGCACAGTTGCATAATCAACTCATAATACAATACTCTACCGCAAAGGATACAATCTAGTCTGTAATTTTGCTAGCATCATAGTATGTATGACTAGCTCAAAAAATGGTACAATCCTTGGCAAAGCACCAAATATCTTGGAACAAGAGTTATCCATCTACTACCTTTGACTGCTTCGAAATTCAATCAACTACGGTAGCTGAATCACCCTCCAAACAAATAAAAAATAGTCTCAATTTTTTTATTGCCACTATGGCAAGTTCACATTCAGCAGATGTAACTAACAAAAATAATATCCATAGTTGAGTAGTATTATATAGAATTTTTTGCAGATCATATCCTATATATTATATATAAAAAAATCTCTCTGTATTACTATTTAGAAATCAATGCTGAAAATATCAACTTAAACTACAAACGATTCTTTCTATTAATCTCCAATCATGTCAATAAACCATTGTTCCTGATTAAGTTAACCATGTATGAGGCTAAAGTGGGAATCTCAAAGTGAAACGGGCAACAAGTTTCCAAGAGCTAATGGACACTAAACAAGAAATCGGGTTCATTGGTTCGAGTTGATTGCCAATCCTGCATTTCTGATGTCCAGGTCACCTACTCGGCCTCCAATATGCGCGACGTGTTCCGCAGGCTCGCTCCATTCTAATGAAAGAAGACTCGACCACAGTAATTGGATGGATTCAGAAGGGCCCGATCGGGATGGGGTCGGACCATCCCCTAACTCGAGACATTTGAGAGATAGGCAGTGATGGAGTGGCCTTTTAGGCCAAACATATGTATAGAGAGGTAAATAAGGCCACGGACTGGGTCGCTGCTTACGTGGCCAACCACACGGGAGGTATGCTGTGGACGACTGAGAGAGAGTTGCCTAGGGCACTCCATGACATTTTGTTTTCTAGTTTTGTTGCATGTGTTCATATTCGAGTGATATGAACTGTCTACTTAAGCAGAAAAAAACAAAAAAAAAAAAAAAGGAAAAAAAAGAAGAATAAAGAAAGCAAGTGGCCGACGACACCTTCTGGACCTTAAAACAGGGTGAGGGAGGACGAGTGATGGGTAGCGCGCAAGCCACTGCAGCTCAAATTTTCAATTCCCTAATTTCTGCCCCACCAATTCCCTAATCTCTGACCTCCAACCCTCAAATCCAACCCCTTTATGTGCTTCCAGTCTAATTTTCCTCTCTGCGATCTCTTAATTCATGCCAATCTCACTGTTTGCCTGGGTGATTAATCCCCTAACTTGCAAAGATCCAACTCAAATGGCTAAACAAAGGGCCATCTACTAATCTCTTGAGATAAACTTAGCTCGAGGTCTTCACAACAAAGGAGATGAATTTTATCGGAATTGATGTGTATGTATGTATGTGTGTATTTATCTATATATATCAATAATATCGAAAAAATATTGAACGTAATTTGCAAAAAGTCCTATTTTATAGAAGAGGATTGGAGGACTAATCCGGAGAACAAGAAAAGGATGCTTGCCTAGCTATTAAGGGCTTTCATGCATGTCTTTGATGGTATGTCTTCTCTAGGGAATGGGATAGAGCACTGGCTTTGCATTAATTTTGGTATCATCTTTGTGGAGGGTTTGAAAGGAACATATAATCCTACCACCATGCAGGTTAGCTCCATTTCCCGTGGCACCGTGACACAGTGACGTTAGCTCAGCAAGAGATGGGCTTTGACTCTAGTGGGCCAAGAACAAATTATGGTCCACATTTATATCTACCCAAAAAAGCTATGGTCTTCTTTTTGGTTCGTATGAAAAAGAGAGAGGAAAATATGGTCAATATAAAAATAAAAAAAAAATATTTCATAATTACTTGGAGCTTTCAAAGAAGAGAAATGAAAAAATAATTTTTCTATAGGAATAAAATTTTCACATTTCACAAGAAAGAAAAATCCATGTGGGATATAAAAAAATTCAATTCCCACTGACTGAAAATTAGGATATTATTTTTCCAAAAATGTACTTAAGCTTTTAGATTGAATGGGTTATGATCTTTTTCTTTATTAAGAAAATAGTAAGTATTTTATATAATTTTTTCAAAAAATATACGCTCAACTTAAACCACTCTAGAATATGCTATTTTTTTATGATCAACCAAATATGCAAAAATTATTCTTTCAGACATCACATAGCTAGACATCAGCTTTCCGAAAAAAATATTTTAATAGAAAAATTCTTCTCGCAAACCGAATGAGTCCTATATATTGTGGCAGTCTCTTTGCATCCAAATGGGCCAAATATAGATTCCAGTCCAAATTTACAACGTTTTTTGAGAATCAATTAAAATGACATGCAAACTCAAATTAGAATTCAAAAAAAAAAAAATCACTCATCTAATGCGGCCCACATGCTGAATTCACAACTTGGTGCCGCTGGAGCCTTCGAGTACACAAGCAGAAGTTACATCCGGCCATTTCTTTGTAAATTGGGACATGCGGGGGTAAGATCATGTAGTAGCTCATGAACATAATCAAAAGAGCATACTTAAGTTCATGTCATTTCACCAGAAGCGAGTGTTTTGCTAGATGAATGATCTGTTTCCCCCAAGTTGAAAGTTTCTTCATGGATGACCAACTCATCATACAGATTCCTCGGCCTCAGATATATATATAAAATAGAAGAAATAATAGTTACAGTAATATATATGCCCCTAATTTTCTTCTCTTCCACAAACTTAGGTCAGTTGTGAGGTTTCCTTTCATCTTGTGAGGTTTACTTGAAATGATATCTGCGTCCAAGAATGGCACCTCGCTGCATGGGAAAGAAACGAGTTTCCGTACCAGTTGAAAAAAATGACACTCTGTAGCAGGGCCCAAGTCCAGAGACGTAATAGCAAAATATGAATCCGGGCCAGCACAAGGCATAGTCCAAATGGCTGGAGCCTTGTAGAGTTCTGTCACCAGCCCAACTATTAAGCTCTATGATTCCATGAGGAAATTGGCGTAGTTCACCGTTAAGATTGTCAGATTTTATGAATCCAAATTGGATCGAAGAAAAAGTTTCAGTGCTTGTAAAAGCCATTCCAAACTCTTAACAAAAAAAATTGATTGTTCCATATGGCATCAATTGGTTCATGAATGCGACCCAGCTCCCATAAGCCTCGGTCCTTCAGGCTACTATAACTAAGATATGATTCTTTTGGAATAAGAATTCCTCAAACAAACATTTCAGAAGAATTTCATTACTTTTGACAAATATCACAAAAGAAGAAAAAAATTCCTATATGTAATGCTCATATAGAAATCAACACTTCGAGCTGATCAAACAATACAAGCAAAACTAACAAGTAACTAGTGCAAGCACAACCCTGGCATCACACGTAACAATATTAGTACAAGTCTCTCTTTATCCCTTTCTATAGTTTAAAAATATTAAATAGAACTTTCAATCATATATCAACAGCAAACTACAGCAACAGACTGGAAAACGCAACCCATCTTCACATTCAGCAATAAAAATTCGAATCTGAAGTTACTGGCTCAGTTTGTTTGAGTTTCCTCAATCCTCGCTCCTTCCATTAGCTGAGTATTCTACAATAACACACAGAAGAAAAAAATAAAAAAAGATATAGTAAGGGAAAAAAATCGAAGGGCATATTGAGGACAATGGTTATCTTTGCGATAATGGAAGCAACATTATAATGTAATATGCCACATAAACAAAACAGAGATATGCATTGAGTCAAAACTAATGAGCATACCATGTTCTCCTTGTCTTCAAAAGATGCCTCCTCAATAGGAAAAGGATCAGCTGAATCAACTAAAATAAAAACCAATCATTTAAAATAGTAGCATATAGAATGCTAAACAATACAGTAATTAGAGAGAAACATGCTCAGGAGCGAAATCAATTTCACACAATACCCATTAATAAGAAGGCCCATCATGTTGCCATCCGATAGATTTCATGATTAGATATTATTCTACACATGCAACTCATATGGAAAACATGTTCCGTTAGAAATCAAAAACAGCAAAACCTCTGCAGCAGGCCGAGCAGATCTTTTTTTGTAATTATTAGTAATCCAAAGAGACCAGGTATGCTAAAAGACATGCCAGCCACATGATCTGGTGATCCAAATTTCTTAGTAGTTACCTGATTCGACCATTATTGACTTCTTTGGCGAGCTCTTGATCTTCCCCTTTCCCCTGTTAGATTCCGTCTTTCTTGGCTGCCGAGATTTTTTCTGCGCATTACTACCATTAGTATCTTCCACAGACAAAGCAGACACTGGGCTCTCATTGCGGGATCCCTTGTTCTTTGATGCTGGTTTTCTCTTCTGAACGTTCTCTCGCTTATTTGATTCTGCAACTGCCACAGTGTTTGAATTCAGAGACTTTGGTTTCAGATTCCCACTTTTGGAGGCAGTGGAGAAGCTGCGAGGACCTTTGTCTGAAATCTGGCTTCCCTCTACAGGTAACTGAGAACAACTCTCAGAAACCTTCAACTGTTCAAGATCTTCGACAATGTTGTACATCTTGAGTAAATCCTTTGCAGGCTCTCCTAGCTCTGCTACAAGGTTGTGTCTGCATGCATATGATTTGAGCTCATCTCGCACTCGATCCAAAGGCTGTAGATTTGATTAAAAAATGGAACGAAAATTAATAAAATGATATATAACTAAAAAAGAGAGAAAAATGAGCATCCCTCTGCAAATAACTTTGTGGGTTTTGTATTGTAAATGTAGACTCCGATCATCAAACACAGTCAACAAGCACAAAATGCCGAGTATAAATACCTCACATCCTGACTCCATTGCAAGCTTGAAGAAACCAAGTGAGATTGAGTGCTTTAAAGCAGACTCTGACAGTTTGATCTGTGTCAGCCAATAAGAGACTGAAGATATCACGCTGAACTTTCGCCTGGTCATAGACTTTGATACATCAGAGACGGGAGTATCACTTTTCCCTGGGGTGTTTGATCTTTTCATTCGGGTCTCTGATATTGGAGTTATACTTCCAAAAGGGGCCTGTCGAGGGCTGGCAGTAGGTTTGGTAGGTATGGAGAGCCTTCGTGGAGGTTTTGCTGATTTCTCTTTTCCAGAAATATCAAGAGCACTCACGCTCTTGCTTACAACTGATGGAGGCCTTCCCCTGAATAATATATTGCAGAAGAAATGACTACTTGAATAGTTGGAAATGGTAATGGCAAAATCGGTCAGTACAGCATGGAAAAGCCAACATATATAGCACTTGCAGTATGTTTCTATTGGAAAATCTTGCATAAAATTGTACAAAGGTAGGACTCACAGGATAATCTGAGACTTTCAAAAAGTTTAGGCATCAAATTTGAGACAAGATCAGCACCAACAACTCAGATAGGCAAATTTAGCTCTAATTCATAACCCAAACATAACTTTATTAGCATATGTCCATAATCAGACAACTCAAAGAAAGGTCCATACCAACAGACTAAACATATACTGCGTTATAACCACAAAACTACGATAACAGCAGTAAAACTTATGACAAAATGAAAACACTCACAAAAACAACTGTGCGCAAGAAAGAACTGTATTAGATAAGTTCGACCTTAAAGTGAACCAATTTTATCATTGTTGTCATTGACATCTAGCACATTTAGTCTTCAAGGGTTCCTTCCATAAAGAAGCTCGATCAGAAGCATAGTTTTGGCTGGCTCATACAGTTTTCCTTCTTGTGTGAGCATATGTTGTGCGCGTGCATGCATTCAGGAGAGGGGGGGGGGCGGCGGGGGGCGACCACAAGATAGAATTCTTAAGTATGGTTGAACCGGATGCATTAAAACCATATGCTACGCGACTGTTCTCAGGCTTGCTCAATAATATCTGTCGCCAAAGGATCTGAGATGGCTAACTAATCAATATGAAGCAATCAAGTTTTCCTTTATTTACACAGAAACAAAATGGGTGGCAGACTGGCCCACAAGGAGGGTCACGGAGAACAAATGACAAGATTATGGACAGCCTGTATCTCCTTTAGAATGGTTAGAATTTGTCTGCAGAGTTATAAGGCAAGGATTGTATCTTAGAAACAATAGCTAGTGTATTTTAACACTTGACTGTATCAAACTATCAATTAATTTGAAAATTTTTAAAAACAATAATAAATCCTTCCTATTCCACCCTTCATAGACAAGCATTATTTGGACAATTAAGTAGATTTAACTAAATGTGACATATAATCGTCCTCTGTCATGCATTTAAAAGTTATTATAAAAAAAAGAACAATTCATTCACTCCCTGAATAATGACACAATGGAAAGGATACTTTCTATGCTCTGCTGCGAATTATTGAGCTTTGCAAGCTTCTCCACCAAAATTTGCCCATTAAATAAGCCACTCATTTTTTGCACTCTAAAAACCTGCAGCTTCAAAATGATAGATAGCATACAAGCAAAAAGCGTAAGAGAGTCAGCTTATATTATCTATGCAGTTCAAGGAGGTAAAAGAAGGAGGTGATACATTGAAGGAATAATAAATTGCTTCCGTATCAAAATAAGAATTCTGCCAATCCCCTGGCTATCATTTACATTCTTTCCAAGACAACTTTAGTGATAGATGTAAACTGATTACAACCAAACAGTATTTACAAAAAGCAGTAGAGGGAGGCATTAACACTGATGATGACAAAAGATTTGAGCTAAATACAAGGTTTTCATGGATATCCTTTATGCAATAGAAATATCTGGAAAAAAATTAGCATGGTGTTTGGACTTGGTTATCTTACCATAAGTTGGTAAGCAATATCCTGATGTTACATGTTCCAAATTTGTACAAGCTGTTAAGCAAATGTACTAAAAATAGACTTCTTTGGTTCTTTATAATCTTATCGCAATGATTATATAAGGCTACAAGGCTAAAAGGCAAAAGGCTAAAAGTGACAATAACATATTCTAGCAAGGCGAAGTCCAGAATTTCAGTCCACCCACCACAGAAACATAAACTTAGAAGGGAGGCGGCCCAGTTATGAGCGCCATTTTGGGGTCTGGAGGGGGTTAACCCACCATAGTAACATCCAAAAATAAATTTTGAAACATATTCCTCTCTTTGTTATCTCACGTAAATATATCTAATGGCATATGTCTACCAGGGTGCAAAATAAGGCACAACACATACATGCAAAAACAACTTATAAATCTGATGTGTATGCCTCACCATATAGTTTCATCAGCAAGCCTCGAGGTATTCGTCAAAGAATATGCTTAGGGTAGTAATGCCACTTATCATCAACCAAGCTTTATAAGTACGAACATTTAGTAATTAGATCCCTCAAATTAACTACTAGTCACTTGGCTGTCCTGCTGACCACAGCAGTAGGCTGTCCTGCTGACCACAGCAGTAGGCTGTCCTGCTGACCACAGCAGTAGCCTGCAGAAGGTTATCAAAGATAGTACCAGAACCCATCCAAGAAGTAGATAAGAAACCTAAATGGTAGTCATTAACCACCGATAGCTTTAAACTTCTCAATGGAACCATCAAACTCCTCATCTCAAATAAAGCAATTTCTACTACCTTTTAACTCATTTTTTTTTTAAAGAAAAGAACCAGTCTTGATTTGTCCGTACAACCTCATAGCAATAGGATGACTAATTAATTCTGAAGAAACAATTCCAAAAGAAAAGATCAAAGTTTTATCTGATAACGGACGATTTCATACGCCATCTTTCTTCCTTAGTGTAAGAAAGCCCTCCAACTCTCTATAAACAAATAAAACCAACAAGACAAACACTAAATTCGGAAGTAGGGTTGAAAGAATCAACAAAATTTCTTTAGGCACAAAAAAGAGAGAAGAAAACACTCGAGCAAGCAAAATTTAAGAGAACTAACCTTCTAATTGGAACGATGCATGAACAGAACCGCGAATCGAAGATGACGCGAGCCGACGGAATCGTTCATTCTTGTTTGGGACTTGTTCTCGTGGTCGCTGGAGGACGGGGGAAGGAGAAATTTAGGGTTTCGCTTTCTTAGTAGAATTTCCTCTTCTCTTAGGCGGTGAGATGAGCGTGTCTTGGTTCTTCTCTGACTCTCGATCTCAAAACCACTGGAGAAAGAGAGGAGCTGTGAGCGGGGTTAAGAGGTTTTGTACTGCTGCTAATGAACGAGTAGAACGCGACTCTTTCGACCCCAACAAACAACCTTTTTTTTCCTTCTTGGAATAGATTGTGGGCTCACGTGAATGACTCCTGTTTTTCGTTATGAACTTTGCCTATCGGTTTCTTGGACCAGGATCGTTGGGCTGAGCTGTATTTTCCTTTTTCTTTTTTTTTTTAAGTACAACCACAGCTCACACCCTACAATTATAGATATAACCAATAAAATCAAAAAATAACAGAACATATAAAGAATCTGGCACTATATTATGCTCTATCCAAATGAAGCCTTCGAAATGATGAGCCGCATAGCAGGCAACCCAATCACCTGCAACATTTACTTCTTTGTAGACGTATATAGCCTGATGAAAGCCATACTCTTGCAGTAGTCTGCGAATATCGAGAGCAGCAACTCATCCTTAAGGGTGACTCAGCTATGGTGATCAACTAGATCTAGGGTTGGGGTCATGTAGGCGAGGGCTGTATTTTCTTGAAGAGGAGAATAGCTATACAAGTTTTCATTGCAAGGAGCCAATGCTGAAGGATGGGTGGGATGGATAGTTTCTCTCTGGATTAGGATACCAATCCTTGGAGTCCCATCCGTGTATTGACTATATTAGCTGGTCTTGGACACAAACCTGGGATTTTTACTAGAGTTGTTTGGGAAGTTCCCGTCAAATATGGTGGATAAACCAGCATTTTTACTTGGTGCATGTTTGGGAAGTTCCCACCAAATCTGGCAGGATAGGGCAAAATAAATAAATAAATAATGCTAAGGAGAGAGGGGGAGAGAGTAAGCAGGATTTTGCCAAACAGGCCTTTAACATAAAATCCGACCTATATAGAATTACGAGGGCTGAGTTCTAAGAGCATATCGCACAATGTTCAAACCCAATTTCTAACTCGTGTGCATATGGATAGTCGTTTTCTCTAAATAACAAAGAAGAGTTTTGTTAAAAAAAATAAAAAATACATATTTGTCAAATAAAAATAATTTTAAAGGTAGGGAATTCAACTAGACGGATTTTTTTGGATATTTGACATGTCCCGAACACTAATAGAATCCATATAGTTTAGCAAAATTCTATTCAGTTATATATACTATTATGGGACTTCAACCCCAATCAAGGATAACTAGTCTCAACCTTTACCATTAAGCTAAAAAAATCATTTGTATTTAAATTGTTTGTCAAATTATTTATATCCATTTTTACTTGTTATTATTCCCTCATTTCTTTTTTTTGTGGTAATTTTGGGTCAGATACTCGACCCGATTTAAGTGACCTGATTTGAACAAAGATTAATCGGGCTGGTTTAGATGCCCGATGAATTTACTATTTTGTGATAGGATAGGTTTGAAATTTTTTGACAAATTTTTAATCAAATGTGGGATAGGTTTGGGTGGCAAGATTTTAATCGGCCCGAATATGAGTAAGGTAAATTTTGTGGGTACTTTATCTATTGCCATTCCTATTTAAAGGTAGGTGATGATGAAAAAAATCAAATTTGATGATGTCCAATTAAATTTAAATTTTAGTAGAGAGATATTATTATTGCATCCAATGTCTAAATAGTATTGACATGTCTTAGTAAAAAACCATAAATGGGTTTTATCTATTGGTATAACAACGATGATATTAATTATATCATTACTCAATTATTCTTTAATTATAATTATTTAACTTTTACAATCATATAATAAAGTGCAAATTTTTAAAATTCTCATTCTTTTTGGAAAGCAGCAAATTAAGATTTACTTAGCATTTTTATTATATTTGAAGCAGTTTTCTTTGAGTGCTTTCGTGAATCATCTTAGAGGATTTGCAATCGCATGCCTTTTTGTAAGAGAGGATTAAGAGCCCATATTTATACTCCTAACCAGGAAAAAAAATTATATCAAGAAATACTATTTAAATAAATGATCATAACTTAATAATAATGAAAAAGACATGCAATATTTTTTAGTATATTTTTTATAATGAAATAATTGTTTTTTATTACAAGAAAATATTTATCATTAAAGCAAGACAATGGCTAAATAATCATCTTACCCGAATCCTTGTAATGTATATGTTAAATTGTTTATGCCACATCTAATCATTATGATTCGAAAATCGATGAACTAGCCTCAGAAGGCTATCTAGTATAGACCGAGTAGTAGTAGGTCTATAAAAGGGATATCTTGTGCAGGTCGAATAAGTTTTGGAAGAATATCAACCTTTGATTAAGTACTAAGGTGCAAACCGAGAATCAGTCAGTAGGCTAAAGTATTTAGCTAGTAGGCCGAAGTTGTACTTAGCTAGCAGGCTAAGTTTACTTGGTCAACAAGTCAAAGTTGTACTCAGTCAGTAGGCTAGATTATTTGGACAATAGGCCGAAATACATGGCTAGCTAATAAACTAAGTATTACTAAAAGGTTGCCACCTCTTACCAAGCATCAAAGAAGCAGAATGAAACACCAAGGATGTAGGCCAAACTTTGATATACCAAGGATGCATGTTAATACATCGAGGATGCAGACTGATATATCAAAAGTGCAAGCTGAAATACCAAAAAAGTTGCAAGTTAAGACACTAAGGGTATAGGCTGATACACCAAAGATGCAAGCCAAAACATTTCAAAGCAAAAAAAAAAAAGAAAAAAAAAAAGATGCAAGCCAAAACATCAAAAGGGGAGCAGATTGATACACTAATTGTATAGACCGAAATACTAAGAGCATGCAGTCCAAAACACCAAGGGTGTAGGCTGATATACTAAAAGTATAGGTCAATATAATAAGAGTGCAAGCTGATACACCAAGGATATAAGCCGAGTAATTAGGATGTAGATTGAGGGAGCGAGAGCTATCGGCGGATAATGAGGTTTGTAATGGAGTGAAACCTAAGTGATATCTAGCCAGCAATTACTACTACCCAGTACTTGGAGGATGATGCAGACGGGGAGGTGGGTACGACTGAATTTTTTGTGGATAATGGCTGAAATTGGTTGGACCTAAAGCTAATTTAGGTTAGGACTTGAGAGGAAGGGATTAGACCTGCGATTTAGATCTGAAACCTAAAGAACTTTGTGATGATTGGGCGTTTAAGGAATTAAAGCTATGGTATGATGAAGGTTGGCGGGTGGAAGCAGGAACAATGGAAGGTGCTGCGGTTTTGATAATCACAAGATAACTACGGGCTGAATAGAAGAATCTCGCCTCTAATCTAAACCCAAGAATTTTTTGGTGTCTCACCGAGGAAGAAAGGAACCTTTGGAGTCTCACTAAAGGAAGAAGAAGAAGCCTCTCACCTCTAGATCACAAGGGCAATTGAAAACTAAAATTAATTCTTCTTTATTCTTCAACGTCCACCCTTTAAATAGATGGGGCGTTGGAACAAAATTGAAAATTCATTATAAGACTCAAACTCAGATTTAGGCTCATGACTAAATTCAAATACTAGGGACTCAATAGGACTCCTAACTAAAGTAGGATATGACCAAGTCAAAAGACTCCATACGCTAAGAAAAATCTTTAAGGAGTTTCCATGTAGGAAACATGCCCTCTAAGACTCCCAACCGTTGGATAATCTTCATGTGTTGGATGATTCACGTAATGACGTAATGAGAGTCCTTCTTCAAGTAGAACTTCTCAAAGGGGTGCCAAATCATGGAGATGAGGATCCCTAAAAATTAGCAAGATGAGGATCCCTAAAAATCAGCAAGATGACGATCCCATCCTTAGTACAATCATATATCAAGCACTTAAGAAACAATACATAATCTTCTTCAAATGCTTTGTAGTATATATGGATGCAGTTTGCTTCAATCCTAAATATCTTTTATAATGTCCAAAAAACTTTTGATACCGTCATTCATAGGTTTTTTAGAGTAGTTATCATGTCGGCACAAAATGCTCTATGCCCATGCACTAAACCCATTTTTATAATCTTCAAACTAGCTTCCTCGGTCATTCATTACAAGTTATATTTTCCAACATCTTATTCTACGGTGTTTGTAACTCGTCTTTATCTTCATAATCATAAATACAGCAATTAAAGTTGTACTCAAAACCATGGCTAAAATGCTTTGTTGTAATTTGGTACATGTCCCAAATGCAAATGCAATAGAATTTATTTAGCCACACTTCTACAATCTCTTTACTGATGCCTGAATCCAGATTAACCATTGTCACCTTTGGAGCTTTTCCCATGGCAGGACATAGATGGCATTATCTCAGAATATATAGCCATAAGAAGTTAGCTTATTCATTTAGAAATAGTTATTTTGGACTTAATGCAATTCTAAACACATCAGTTAAGTTCAACCACTGGCACTTCCC
>JAOXJJ010001100.1:16576624-16595559 GCA_025769935.1 Phoenix roebelenii
GGAAGAGAAGGAAGTTCTACATGCTTGAATCAGATATATACCGATTTTTTTATGTGCTTCAACAATCAGAACTATTTGCCAGAACAAAAAAAAAAAAAACTGATTTGAGCTAGAGAATCCAGACAGTGCTTCATTATTGGAACGATGATAGAATTCCACTATTGACACAATTAATACTAGATATAATTTCATTAAGAACCATGTTACTTTTCAGAGATTAGTAAGTCAAATAGTTGGTTATTGTCATAAGGAAGTAAAATATGACTACAATAAAATGATGCATGATCATAAATGTATTTTGCCGGTGACATATTCCAGGGACCGTCCATCTAAATTGCTGGTGTAATGTTTCATATTTTTCATAGTTTCTCCAAATGCAGCCTGGAGAATAATGTATGTTTTTTTTACACATGTTACAATGTATACAAAATACAGCAGGCCATTAAATCAACACTAGTAAGAAATCAAATTAATGCAATCATACAGCAACATATCTGATCAAAGCACTGTTTGTTCCAACCGAAAAACAAACACTAGATTGCATGCGACTCGCACACCAGCCCTTTCATCCATCTTCTTTCACATGAAAGTTTAACTACCGATGCTATTTCACTCCCTTTTTGCATGTCATTCGTGCGTCTAATGTACAAAAGCCTTTTGTAACTTGATATTCCCATTAATTTAGAGATCATGATCCTTGGGATCCTACATGCAGATTGTAATGTTCTCTGAGACTCCTAGGCAAATGGACTGCCTCCTCCGAATTGTACTAAAAGTAAATCTTGATATTTGTACCGACAATTTAAGTTTACTATGATCCTATATAATAATTTTTGTACTAATCAGTTTCAACTTCAAGAAAGAAAGAGAGGTATGGATGCAGTTAATAATTGTTCAAGCACCTTTAGATCTCTCATGTTTCATTCCCTGTTAAAAATTTAAATATATTTGATTTGTGTATAGCTGTAATTATAGTAAAAGTTTGTCTCATTTGCACTTATATATTTCTATACTTCCTAATTAAATTATACAATCCCTAATTTGTAATTGTTATCTCTGGTTTTTATAATAGTGGCATCTTGTTATAAATAAATATCAATTCAGTAGCATTTATTTACTACCAATGTTGGAAAGCATTCCATAACATATATTTTTAAAGGGAACATTCTCACCATAAAGGAACCTGGACAAATATGTCCCCTTCATATACTTCAATTCAAGAAAAACAACTCTTTCATGGAGTAAAGAAATGCCACTTTGTTCTATTGATTAAAATCCCTTCAACTTCAACTGTGCTTTCCGAGATGTGTGCATCAATCACAACCTAATGTATAGAGTTAACACATTAAGCAACACACAAATATTTAGCAACACTGTATTTCTGATCAAGTTATTTTTATTTTTTTATTTTTTTGCTTTAACAGGTTCTTCATACAACGCGTGTACGATTTCTGATCAAGTTTACTGACCTAACAAAAGCCAGCAATCTGACATAACAGGAATCGATCACTCCATTCAGCAATTATAGTAAATCTTAGGGACCAGGCTTGAATCAAGAGTCCATTGGATTCAGGAGACACAAAGTTTTCCACATACAAGGTAATATCTAATAAATATTAGATTACATCAATAGTTTAGATAATACGATAATGCTTACACTACCAATACTGAAATAATCCAGATAAACTGCTTAATCTTGCAAATTACTATTTTGTTGTGAAAGCAGAATGTCCCTGTAAAGGAATTCGCATCAAACAAACCTGAATAGCTTTTTCTTTGGGGAAAAAACTCAAACATTTTGTGATGCAGTTAATGTTGGGTTTCCGGTATCCTCTGGTACAAACCCCATATTCCCATCCGTCAATTGAAACCATGCTTGTTCCCAAAATGGACGCACTGGCAAAATTCAATTCCTATATAAGCAGTGAAAACTATCGATCCCATGACTTGCGGCCTCATTTCTTCTTCAATTTAGGGGAAAAAAAAAGAATACAAAGACCCTAATTCATTTACGGCAACATAAACCGAAACATGGAATTAAAACGAAAGGAGGAAGATTAACAAAAACCCACCATCTATCTACATCCAGAAACAGAAATTAATCGTAACAACAAAATGCTGATTTAGAACCCGGGGAAAAATAAAAGGAAGAAAAAAAAAAACCTCTTTGAGGTGGAATTTGATGAATCCGCGATCGCCGGATTCCCCTCCTTCGGCCTGGCAGCAGATCGCAGCGGGTACCGTAACTTTGATGCTCTCAGCGAAGTTGCTAGAATTAAGCAAATTATGTGGGAAGTAAATCAAAAAATTAGAGAGTAAAAGAGTGAAAGAAGGAAGAGATTCAGAGAATGAAACAGTGGGCAAGCGTAGGAAGATTACCAGGGCCAGCCGAGTCGTCCTTCTCCATCTTCCCTCTTCTCTCTCGCTCTCTCTCTCTCTCTTCTCGAATGCGGTGGAGTTAATGCGTTGTGTCGGTTGCTAATTTTCGCTGTGATATAAAGAGAGGGGGAGGGAGCTTTGCCTGGGACCCACCGCTCGATTCAAATTGTTGTTTGGGCGGGAAAAGGCTGCCTGTAATCGGGAATTCAGAAAAAACGGTGAAGATAACGCTCCATGTTGCCGTTAACGGTCGGGATGGCAGCGCGCGCAGTGGGTCCCACACTTACGAGAAATGTAAAAGTTTTCGGCAGGTATAATCGCACCCAGAGTGGCGCCCAGCGCGACCGTGCTCTACCACCGAGTCGCGGGTCCCACGTTGTTTGCTGGCGAGGTGCAGAAGTT
Organism: Phoenix roebelenii; assembly: GCA_025769935.1. Lineage (NCBI taxonomy): Eukaryota > Viridiplantae > Streptophyta > Magnoliopsida > Arecales > Arecaceae > Phoenix > Phoenix roebelenii. Next base: position 16,579,406 of record JAOXJJ010001100.1, read on the forward strand.
GGTAAATTTTTTGTTTTCTTGTTTTAAGATTTCGAAATTTGAAACGCATGGGAGTGGCGGGTGGGTCCAGGCAGAGAGGCGGACCCGTGGAGTTTTCTTTTCGTTGTTTTGTTTGGGAACGGAGAATTTCTTTTTATCCGTTTTTTTTTTAGCTGCGCCAAGAAACGTGCCGGTGGGAAACGGAAACGGTTGACGGAGGGGTAACCGTACCTCCCCTCAGCCCTCCTCCAAAACCACCGCCGCCCTCCCTTCCAATAGCCTACCTCAGATTTGCCCGCACCCTCCCCTGCTGCCCCGTCGCCTAGGTCTAACATATGATATCCTAAATAAATCTAATAGTACACGGGCGTGAAAGACCATATGGGCTTTCGGGCGAAAGATGACCCGAAACCTTGACCATAGTAAGATGACTCAACTACGATGATCGGCTGGGTCCAGAAATATACAAACGGTATATATGGATGTCATCCTCTGTTTTGAAATATCGGGACTATAGTTAGTATTGACGTGGTTGTCCAGGCTAGACATGTACACAAAGATGCTAACGGAACTGCAGACTGGGTAGCCTTGTATATGGTCAATCATTCTAGAGGTGCCTCATGGGTCGGAGAGAGAGAGCTGTCTTAAGAACTCCAAGAGGTACTATATTTTCATCTTTTTGCATGTGTTCGTACTAGAATTGTATAAATCATCCTTTCTATCAAAAAGAAAAAAAAAATTCTGAACCATGTCATGCAAGAGAAGAGTGGCACAATTCGTGAGTAAGACTAAGCCCAAAACATTTTCTCTCTTGAAATTAATCAAAACATGGGTCATTGAATCAATCTTGTCAATCACGCCAATCTTCGCATGCCACATGACATGTAATATGCCGTGCATATTCTTTTGGCCAATATTGAGCCTAGCAGCATTACTCTTCCAAGCCATATCGTATATGTTTGGTCATGAAAAATAGCTATGTGTTTCAACAAGAGGGATCCATGGTATCCCTCTATGAAATGAATTATTAGCAAGGGACACATCCACGATTCAAAGTAATACCTGTTATAACGTATTGAAGGAGGGATCCATTGTATTATATATATAGATGATAAGGAATTCAAGTAATGGTCAATGTTTCATATAGTTTATAGTGATTTATAACAAATGTTATTTAATAGGAGAAAATGATTATTATTTTATTATTGCTTGATGAAAAAAAGCGAGCACTGAAATGAGAAAGGAACGAGTGACGCAAGACGACTTCGGTTCACACGTGAAAGTGCTTCGAAAGGTGTCAGCAGGTGCGCGGGGCCGGAGCCCAGCATGTTCGCCCGCTGAGACGAGTGTTCGCCCTACGAAAAACAAAACACGAGCAATAACTTAGTCTAATAATACCGTCAATCTTTTATTGTCGTCCATTTTTTTATGTTACAATGGCGAATAATGACACCCGAATAATTGTTACTACAGTTCCGGATAATCTTATTACAATCTTAAAATTATCTATTGCAGTTTTTGGAGTTTTCAATTAAGAAAAGCACTATCTCATCCATTGGCTAAATTGTAGCTGCACTCCACTTCCTATCGAATACCTTGGACTACCTTTGAGAGGGGGTAGACCATCCAAGGTTGATTGGACCATCTTGTTACAGAGGGTGCAGTTTAGATTGGCAGCATGGAAGAGTAAATATCTCTCATTTGCAGGGCAGCTCACACTTTTGAATTCTGTGCTTACCTCTCTGCCTCTCTATTTCATGTCACTCTTCAGGCTCCCAATAGGTGATTTAAAAGATAGGTGCTTACAAAAGATCCTTTCTTTGGACTGGTTCCTTAAGTTAATTGACAAATAGTATGTATGTAACAACCCAGGACCTCATCCAAAATGACTAGTCGAAAGGTATTATTTGGATTCTTTGATCGTGTATAAGTACCCAAGATTTATCCAACAAATAATCGATGTGGGACTAAACACACGCCCGCACGGATCCTCACGTACTCCCCTCGTTCAAGTTCTGACGTCCTCATCAGACTAAGGGTTCAAATCCATTCAAATCTAATCACAAATACCACGATCGGCCCATGGCCAGCCCTAATAGAACCGTGCTGCAGTGTCCCCTAGTCCACATAGGTTATGGGCCGGATCCACTTTGATATCATTTGTAACAACCTAGAACCTCGTCTAAAATGGCTAACCGGAAGGTATTATTTGGGTTCATTGATCCTGTATAAGTACTCAAGATCTACCCAGCGAATAATTGATGTGGGACTAAACACATGCCCTCACGGTCCTCACAATGTATGCTAAAAAAAAAAAGGAAGAAGGGCTGGGTGTAAAAGATATTGATCAATTGAACACTTCTTTTTTTTTGTTTTTTTTGGTAAAATTGAACACTTCTTTGCTGGCTACGGAGAAGACAAATTTTGTTTGCTTATCATAGGTGGGTTAAGCTTTCAATGCACTGGGGGCCAACAAGGAGATGCTCGAGTATGTGGCGAGATATTGTAAATGCACTACCGGCTTTCTGGAACAGAATCCAATTCAAGTAGAGCCAACCCTTCATTCGGATGCTAGGACTCAATTCTCCCAACCATCAGCTCTACTTGCTTATGCATACCCAACCCAGGGAAGACCAGATTTTATGGAAGCCAAAGGATAATGGAATTCTCTCCACTGCTTCCTTGTATGATTTCTTAAAAAACTAGAGGGGTTAAATGCAGGTTTGCAAAGTCTCTCCTTATACCTTTGAAGATCAAAAGCTACTTGTGGTTGTGTTGGAAGAAAAAACTCAATACATGAGAGATTATTGGAAGAAAATTGGGGAGTAATCTAGGTGGATGTGCCCTATGAAACCAATCACCCGAAACAGTGGATCATCTTTTCTCCCATGTTATTTCTTCTCCACCATTTGGATGGCCATTTGCTCAGCATTGAGAGTCCTACACCCTCAATCCTCTTTTCAGTTCCTTTGCTTTGATTGGGTTCAAAGAAACTTCTATAGGTCAGCCCACCCCATCATTCTGATGTTGTTAGCTGCCATGACATGGACATGTTGGAAGGAATGAAATACCAGGCTTTTCCTCATTAAGTGCTCTTCCATTATCTCAGCTGCAGCAAAAGGACTGCACACTTTCAATGATTGGTCCTGGTTGTGCAACTTCAAAGAGCTTGCTGAATTCGGGGGCATTTGGTCTAAAGTCAAGGATATTTGCAGATCGCTTTCAGAAGATTGAACATCTTTGCAGACGCAAAACTCTGTTGCAATTCACCTCCGAGAATATAAAAATCTCCACTGTTGCTTCGGAGTTCCCTCGCTGCTTGCTGCTATCGCAGGGGTGTGCTGGAAAGAAAGAAATCCATAAGCTTCTTCCTGAGTTTGTCATGATTCGGGACCAAACGTATTTTTTCAGTAAGCATTCTGGTTGGAAGCCTGTCTCTATGATGTTACCATCCTGCTGATCCTTCTTCTGTATTGCTGCTACACCCTGGGATGCTCACTTTTGGACCCATAAAAATCTCTATTTCTGCAAGGGTTTTCCTTTTGTTCCACAATTCTCCATGATTCTCTTCTGTTTTTTAGAGCATTGGTTCCCTTTCTAGAGAACAATTGAAGACAGCACAAATGTTGGAGCCCCAGCCTCTCTTTCAACTAGCTTAACTTTCCATGCTGCAGTTATCCAAAAGGAATTTTTTTGTTCTTAGGAGCACATTTGTCTGATTTTTGGGGCTTGGTTTCTGTTTCCTCACTCTCCTCTTATGTTCTGAACACAGTCAATTGCTAATTGCTCATTCATAAGAGCAGACCATCTAGTGTAAATTTTACCTTTTTTTTCCTCTTTACAATAAATTTCAGGGTGGCCTGTTCAGCCTCCTTTATCCTCAAAAAAAAAAAAAAAAAAATCAAGCAAATGGTTGTCATCATAGCTGCTTGCAACAATCTAGGATAGGATCTATTATAGCAAAATAATTGTATTGTTGAAAGTTTAGTCCCACCTTCATTGCTTTTTCATTGTGATGGATGATCTCAATCTAGACAGTGATATTTTTGGCTTTTAAGCTAGCTTGAAATTGCACTCAATCAGGTCCTCCTAAACTCTTATCCTGAGCAAGCTTTTTTCGGGTTTCAATTTCTTGATCTTGGTTTAAAAATGCTTGGATCAAACCTAAATTCTCTTTTTGAGTTTAAACCTTTAAACCGATTAAACCTTACCACCTTGTATGGCTCTCTTATCTCAGCATGACAACAGAACTGCTAAGCTAATATTGGGGGGAAAGAAGAAGAACATCCAAGAATCATTTCTAGTCTACATTTGAGATAAAGGGTCAAAAACCTAGGTGGTGGGGTCCCAATAGCAATAATTGTTGGGCCATTCTTGTTGGGTTGATATTGCTCGGAGCTCAATGTATGGTATTCTAGCCATTGATCTATTCTCGTCAATATTAAGGTCAACCTAGTTGCTATGAAATTTATTTCAACTAAGAATGATGCAATATGTCGTCAGTATGGTGGATTGTTTGGATTTTTTTTTTCATTTCTACAATCGTCTAGTTAGAGGCATATCTTTCACGTGAAAGAATGATTATTAACCTTTCCTCTCACAAAACCATCGTTGGATTATCAGCTACGCACTTTGAGATCTATGCTGATGGATGAATAATGGACTTCGAAGTGCTTTGAGAAAAATGCGAAATGGATGATCCAATGGTGGTTTTGTGTGAAGAAAGGTTAATCGCTTCCTTTATCTTTGTCTCATTGCTCACCGTGCATGCGAATGGGCACAAACATGCACACGCATTTTGTGGTATGATGTCTCATGGTGAGATGGTTGTGTTTGAATTAATGCATTTTGTTGTACCTCAATGATAGGTAATAGTGATTAAATCAAGAAAACCAAATCTTAACAAAAACTATGAAAACCGGAAAATCGAGGCATGGAAGGGATGGATACACTAAATGAGGTGTAGATCTTTATCTATTTCATGACAATGATGATACACAGTCATTAAACATAGTGAGTTTTGATATGGGCAAGATAAAGAATGTTGCCAATGCGCCCATGCCACTATGCTTTTGGAATTATGCATTCCAATGATAAGGTAATTCAAATTGTCATAAAATTATAAACATATAGGTTTTTAGTACTTCAAAAAAAATTCTAACATCCGCTACTAGGCGACATATGTTGGCTAGTGGCTGGTGAGGGAGTGTGGTGCCTTCCAGGCCGTACATATATATCGAAATGCAAACAGAGCAGTTGATTGAGTCGCCTCTACTGTGCCATCTTCTTTTCTTTGATTTTGTTGGTTGTACTCATGCAAAATTAGTGTGAGCAGTGGGTGTACAAAAAAAAAAACAAATCCTCTCATCCGCTAATCTTCTTTCATTGATATAAACACATCCATGATGCGGATGGAACTCGAATTATGAGGTGGCCAGTTGTTAGGGTCAGATAAGTGGTTAAGATTGTTCCGTCATTTCATTTTCGGGACTCCGACGCAAGCTCCTTCCAAAAGGCAAAAGTTAAAGTTGGGTTGATTTGGAGTGCACCATCTGAGCCGTTGGATGTGCACCGAGACGATAAAGATCCGTCGTCTAGCACGCGCCTCATCATAACGCGTCGGTGTTATAATGGACGCACGTGATTTGCTGCAGCCCCCGCGTCCGAGAGGCAGAGGCCGGGTGGCGTCCCGATGTCTCGTCTCCTTTACTAGCGGTTATATGCGGGTGTTGGATCTACCGTTGCAAGCATACCTTATATAGGCGGGCGGTCAGGATCCACTCGAAAGAAACAAGATCGGTGGCGGTTTCGTTGTTCGCATATAAATTTATATGCGGACTAGTCTTCCATCTGTTCTACTCTCACACCTTTCGGCAGCACCTTAGTGCCAGGTGTCATTCGACTGCCAAGTTCCACCACCGACTTCATTATGACAAGTAAATGACATAAATATCCTTAGCAGGACAAGGAAATCATGTTCGCAACCGGGAAGAAAATCCACAAATCCAATTGCCAAATTTCTCCACCGACAGTAGCCCCAGTATGAATGGTCGTTGATCCAGCCACTTCAGAAGGAGAGAGAGAGAGCACCACCGTCAATATCCGATAAATTGGGGGTAGTTCTGGAATCTAGTTTAGATAATATCGTGAGGACGGATAACGGCTAATACCAGGCCATGGAGTGCAAAAGAAGTCAGATAAATTAAGATCTCTGTTATGCGGCCCCGTCGAAGCCCACGAAAAGAATGAACACTTATAAAGCGGTCCGCGAGAAAACTGCGTCACCTGCACGCAAAGCCGATCTTCCCTCCGCTTTGGGGGATATATTGGGGCCGCATTTCTTCCTGTTTATACTGTTTAATATCTACCTGCTGTTGTTATCCAACGGCTCTTTCTTGAAGAGCCTTTCCGATCCCGTTCACGTTTCGCTTTTCCGACACTGTCAAGCCCAGCAAACCCCAACCCCCCCGCCCCCCCCCATTTTCCTCTCTCTCTCTCTTCTTTACTTTTCTTTTTTTCTTTTTTTTTTTTTACTTCTTTTTTGTTGGTTACGGGTTTCCATCAGCTCCTTAGAGATCTGAAACCTAGTCTGATCTCTCTCGCCTTTTCTTTCTCCATCTCCCCCCTTTCTTGATTTCTGTGGAAGCTAAGGTGTAGGTACGGTTTCCGGTAACTTGGTTCATCTGGTAAGCTTCAGATCCATGAGATTTCTTTTCTTATCTATTTGATTTCACTCCGTGTTAGTTTTTTCCTTTTTCATGTGCATTGGATTTGGAGTTTGGACAAAGTTGGTCGAGCTCTGGGACTGACCGTGGCGTTCTTGTCGATCGGAGTCAGGCTTTCACGCTTTTCTTTGTGATTTGAGCTGTTTTCTACATATTTTCAGTGTTTTGGTCTCAAAAGCTTTGATTCTTCCTGTCGATTAATTGTTTTGGCCTTCTTTGTTCTAGCAAGTAATTGTTTTTTGGGGTAGGTTTTCCTATTCCCCTTTTCTCTTTTTTCTCTCATTTAAGCGTTTTGACCTTTTCGATAGAATGCGAAGTGCTGAGACGATCGGTTGAGTCATAGTTTCCTTCACCTTACAAGTCATTTCTCTGCCTTTCGTTCCATGAATCAGATTTCTCCTTACTTGATGTTGCTTGCTCTATATTCTGTGCCGTGATCAAGGGTTTTTGCAGGTTTTGTTTCGAGATATTACAATTTAGGGTCTTGAATTTTTGCTGATGGGGAGGTCTCCTGGAAGATGGATCAAGACAGTGCTCTTTGGCAAGAAATCATCTAGATCTCATGCATCAAAAGGAAGGGATGCTTTGGTATGCAACTGGATGCCTTTGTTCTTTATGTCAATAATTGTTTTATGTTTTTTTTTTTTCTGTGGTTAATGATTAGATGTCTGGTTTTTAGAGGTAAAGATTCACTTGGCAATTGATCTACATGTGTTATATATAGCTTCTGTCATTTGCTTCCTAAGCTGATTAAGGAAGCCTTCCATGGCAGCAAGTTGCTAGTTTTGTGTACTTTTTTAGCCACACGTTATTCTCACCATCACCAATTAATTCAAGTGATGATGTCTGCATGACTCCCTGTAACATCTCTGATCTTTCATTTGTGCATACATTCGTTCCGAGATTAACCAAACAGATCTAAAGCATTACATACATGCCATCTTACTGTTATGTCAAGGGATGTGGTTGTCTTGCAGTGAAGATGAAGTGGGGGTTTGGTTCGGTTGGTGTATATTTGGCTTCTTTATATGATGGATATAAGAATCTTCAATAGAGAAAGGACTGAGGTGATGAACATGGTGCAAGCCTTCTTTTATATAGGACTAAGGTGATAAATATCATGAGTTTAGAGTTAATGATGGTTTGATAAGATATAGCTTTATGGGGATGGAATGCATTGAAACATGAATCATTAAAAATGAAATGGGAAGACTGGCATTGCAAGATGAGCTACTTGATAGTTGCATTGTCATTCATACAAATCAAGGTATTGGTAAGTTTGATGGGATGATTTTTGACTTTTGAGAGGAAATGGGTAAGGTTAATGCCGTTTGAATGCCGATGCATGTCTAAGCTAGGAGGTATTATCCTGTGTCTTTGGAGGACAAGGGAGTTTTAAAAGTGAATGACATGTAGGATAGATAGCACACATGCATTGCATTTGGCTTTAACATGAGGACGAGTGAGCTTCATGGTCTCAATTCTCTAATGGAAGGATGTCCTTAAATTTTGTAAGATCTCTTCATGTTGATTATAGGTTTCATTCTTTTTTCCAAAGCCCCTATTATTGTTCCATCCTGTGATCTGATGGCTATTTTGCACACAAGGTTAATAAATCCAAACATAATGACCATAACATGTAGTAAGCTCATAAAGTTTCATCTTTTGGAACAAAGTTTCAAATATCGGCATTGCATCTCATACCAGTTTTTTGTCGGAATGGTATGGTACCAGTTACCAACACAGGGTATGGGACACGACACATTATGTATTAGTGTTGAAAACTTTCTAGAACGGTATGGTATTGTTCTTACTGTCCTGTTCTGGCGGTATTTGATATCTTTTTTTTTGGAATGTGAATATTACAACCAAAAGCGAGGAGTTTGGTTGAAAGTTTATATGATTAAAAAGAGGTATGGGTATGTAACCATCCAAAAGGGGCATTAAATAGAATGTTGGGGAACAAAGAGATCAGGAGTTTTTTTATCAAAATACTGTGTTTTGGAACAAATATGATTTAATGGCAATGACAAAAAATAGGGAAAGAGAGGGGGAGGGTACCATTGTGCTTGCAAAAAATTAACACCTGAAACCAAATATTGGAGGAAGCACATAAAGGGTATCATTGTGCTTGCAAAAATTAACACCTGAAACCAAATGTTGGTGGAAGCACATAAAAGATAAGTCATCAAAGAAATAATTCATAATTTATAAGCTTCTGCAGCAGCCTTTAGAGTTGAGATAAGCTTGAGAGTTGGCTTCTCTAAACTCAAAAGAGGCTATTAGGCTTCGCTCTGTCATGTAATGGGTCAAATTTGATTCAACAGACTGTCATTGTAGTGATACTGTATTTTTACAATGTGGTTTTCCACAACAAAGACAATGATTTTTAAGGGCATTTGCTGATTATACATGAAAACTGAGCTATATGATTATAATAGATCATCAAACACTGCTTCATTTCCGAGGGCCTGTTTGGATGCAGGTATAACTTGTCCTTGAGTTAAACTAAACAATTGGTCGAAGTTGAGGAAGGTAGTGGCGGCCGTAAAGAAGAAAATTGATGAGAACATACGTACTCTTGTCTTTCATGGAGCACCCAACCCCTAAAAAATTGAGATACTGTATTGCACTTAAAAGGTGTTTTCTCGTGTCCTGATCCTTTTGGGATTTTGATCTCAAGTTTCCCTAATGGGAAACTTATTCGCACTATTTACTTATTCTCAGCATTTGTCATATATAGATAATTCAACCGGATAATCTATAGCGGCATCCAAACAGCCCCTACATTAGGGCTTTGCATTCCTTAGAGTTGACAGTGACTACAATACGATGAGGTTTCCTGGGGATAGAGAGTGGATGCCTTACCAAGTAAACGAATGATTTTGGGCAATGAATTAGAGACATGTTGTTACTTGATGTGCCTTTATTTAATCAATGTTTCAACTTGGAACAATATCAGAAATTTTATAATTTGTTATATCCATCTTTGATGCTAACTGAGATGCATTGATGCAGTTAAGAATCTTACAGATTGAAAATGATGCACTTTGGGCTTAAAAAATAACTCAACTAAGTTTCTCTTGGCTGCTTTAGTTAATTATGAAGATATAATTTACCAAAAGTAAGATGGTTTGACTTGGTTTTAAGTAAATTAGGGAAGATTAGATGGTCATGATTAGATTGTATGTTGGAGATGTCGCTGTTTGGAAGGGAATGTTTTATCTTTGAGGGCTCGAATCACTTTCTTGAAGTTGTTTTGTCTATCATATAATTTTCTCTTATATATGTATGCATCATATTTCCATGGAGAGAAAGAAAAGGTGATGGTAAGAGACCAATCTGTTTTACTTGAAAAAGGCTACATAACTAGGGTTCAGCATTAAGCCTTTGAAGAAAGTATATCATGCACCTTGCTCACAGTTCATCATTCTTCCTATTACTTAATTTCTGAACATGCAAGATATAAGAGGATATCAAATTACTGGGAAAATGATTTGCTAGGAATACAACTGACCTTGTGGGGTCCATGTATTTCATGCTGCTGAGTGTAATATTGCTTAATATTCACTTACCACTGAAATTTAGGTTTTTTCTTTGTTTGATTTCAGAGGAGTCTAAAGGAAAATTATTTCCTTGAGGAGGCATCTTTCTTTTCGAAGGAGTTGCTCCTTGTTAATGTTAATTCTACTGTTGTCTTCTCCTCCATATATTTATTTTTGTTGATCCCCTTTTCCCCTTACCCCCTTATCAGGGCAGTGGATGAGCTAACCTTGCTTTTACTTTGTTCCATCTCATGGAATTTCTTGCCATGAATAGACTTTAATTTCAGAGGAGTCTAAAGGAAAATTATTTCCTTGAGGAGGCATCTTTCCTTTCGAAGGAGTTGCTCCTTGTTAATGTTAATTCTACTGTTGTCTTCTCCTCCATATATTTATTTTTGTTGATCCCCTTTTCCCCTTACCCCCTTATCAGGGCAGTGGATGAGCTAACCTTGCTTTTACTTTGTTCCATCTCATGGAATTTCTTGCCATGAATAGACTTTAAAGAAATATTGCCTCTGCCTGCTGTAGAGAAATTAAGTCACAAGATATCAACATGATCATCTTTTGGGTCTGCAACCAAATATAAAGGAAAAAGGAGCATTGGTGATTGATCTTAGTTATCGATGGCTGGATATCTTACTGTTGTTATGTCTTCTGGTTGCTTTCAGTGCATGTCTGTTTGGTTGCTGTTTCTAGGCCTTATTTTCTCTGGCTTTTCTTTCTTCGGGGTGGGGGTGTTTCTTGTTCTGTCTCTACTTATGAGTTGAAGATCTTGGGGTATGATCTTGTATTGTCCGCTTTTTTCCCTCAAGACTATTCTTGAGGCAGCTATAAAGTTACAACTGCTAAGGTCTCACCTTTTTTGGGAGAAAAACCCAAAAAATAAAAAAAAACAAAATTGTTCATTGCTTATTCTAGCCTCTTCTGCATGTGATGTCAGACTTATGAGAGCTTGGTTTGGCTCGAGATTGCCTGCAAGATATGCAGTCCTTCAGTAAACTTGTCCTATTGTGGCACCAAACTGCTTTGGCTGGCTTGGCATTGACAAGTCAGCATAGCTTTGTTTTGTGATTTTAATACCATTCTATGAAATTTCTTAACTTTCCAGGAGCTTTTTAACTTTCTCTGCATGGTTACTCTTCTTTTAGAGATGACCAGAAACCTATCAGATATAACTAAACATAAGGACTGTTAGTCTTCCTGTATTTCATCAGCAATGCAAAGATTCCCAGATGGAAATGGAATCATGCCTTTTGAAGTATGTCACAAGAGCCTAAAGAATCCTGATTAAGCTGTTTATCGAGAAAAGTTTGAGGTTCTTAATATTTTTTCCTGCTGGGTCTGTTCACTTTCACCTGTGCAAGATTTATTAGCATCCTAAAACCTTTTTCCTTTAATTTAAAATTGTCAGATACGTTCTCTTAACATCACTTTCACTTGGAATCCTGGATTGTTAATATAGTCACAACTTTTCAGTAAGTTTTCAATACTATATATTAGCTTTCTTTTTTCATGTCGCAAAGCTATTTGGTGACAAATATTGAAGGTAGATAGGTCTGGCTGGTTAGTTTCATAACCAGTAGATAGGGCCATTAAATGATGACAGAAAAGAACTTGCAATATCAAGTGCAGTTGTCAAAGAGGACTATTAAGGAGCAGAATGCATGTGTTATTAGTTGTACAGGGCCTATTAGTGGGAAATATCATAGTTTAACCAACTGTCGAAAACCATTTTTATTCTAATGTGAAGTCAGAGAGATGAGGAATAACATGTGCCTTTAAAAGTCAAATCCTGGTTTTCTGTGTATATTTCTATGTATCTCAATATTTCTTACTCTCCTTCAAGTTTGCTAAAGTTTATCATTAAGTTTCCTCACCAAAAAATTGCCATGCATAGTATGCCCAGTCTAAATCTGCTAGAGTGATTGTATTTGCAAGGACTGACCAATCTGTCTATTTCTATCAGAAGAAAGCTGCAAATGATAAAGAGAATATTGGTGGAAAAGGACCATCTGCTCAGGTTGTGAGTTCAGCAGTGATATCTCAATCAGTACTTGTAAATGCCAGAGCTAATGATATCATCTCAGAACCAGAAAAGGGGGCACCTGCTGATATGGCTGCTGGAGCAGTTCCATCATCCATAGGTCAAGATGCAGATGATCAAGGAATTGTTGGTCCTGATGTATCAAAGGAGACTGAAAAAGTCAAGGGAGAGCAGGCTGCTACCAAGCTGCAAGCAGCCTTCAGGGGTTATCTGGTAATGTTTGATTGGAGTTATGATAATTTGCATTTACTTTGGCTATTTCCTATTTTCCTTCCTCACACTACATCTATATTGCAATTTGGCCAGGATAATGCACTCCTATTTGCACACTCTTATTTGCACATTATTTCAGTAATGTGCTCATCAATATTTTTTTTACTCTTTAAGCTCTTTTAGGGAGATAATTGTCGATATCCCTGTCCTTCCCTCTCTCATCATTTGATATGCTCTCTCTCTCTCTATCTATCTCTATCTTTCTCTCTCTCTCTCTCTCTCTCTGTAATTTTTTAACTGCTTTTGCAAAGTGTGGAACAGATAGATATGCAGGAGAATACAATGGAAAAAAAGTTCTCAATGCTGTCTGATATATGTATATTTTTTATGCAGTCACGCAGGGCATTTTGTGCGCTTAAGGGCATCATAAGGCTGCAGGCATTAGTTCGCGGGCACTTGGTGAGGAGACAAGCAGTTGTAACTCTACGTTCTTTTCAGGGAATCGTTAGGTTACAAGCATTGATTCGTGGGCGGCGAGTCAGGCTTTCTGGTATTGGCCTTGAAATCGACACAAAACGCAATCAGGGAAAGGATGTGGTAAATATTCTTACCTTGGAACTTTTGAACTATAAAGAATTAACTTAGTGGGTGTGTAACTTGTTCTTTTATTTTTCTCATTCTTCTCTGAAATGAAACTCCTTGTGGATGTCAATGTTCCACTACTTTGAAAAAAATAGCCACATAATCTTGATTTATTGCGATGTTGGTCAAATTGGTGGAATAACAACTGGTTGGCTATTGTTAGTCCAGCTGCCTTGCCGTTGTGTTATGAAAACAAGGTCTTGCATATAGTTCTGTAGCAATGAAGCTACTATTTCTTTTTGTTTCACACTCTCTTGGGAATTGTACTGACATGTATGCCCCTTGTGAGATTGTGGCCTTGCATGTTTGGGTAAAGGCAGGCAATTAGGGGATGTGTGGATGCAAATGTGCATTCAGCTTTTGGCAACACAAAAATTTCAAAATTGCAAGAACAACATGCGTGCATGCATTTTGTTTTATTTTATGGTCTAAATAGAGTTGGCCATACTTCGCTTGTTCAAGCTTTACTTGTATCTTAATCAATTCACTATAAGGTCTTGGAATGGTTGCACCAGTTTATTGTAGTACTTTCTCATCTCTTTGTTGAAGATTGTCTGCCTCTTTCTTTTCAGGATGCTAAACACTTGAGAACTTGGAATGAGAAACTGTCAACTAACGCTTTCATTTGTAAGGTAAGTTATGTTGCGTTAGAGCTATTAGCATGATGAGATCATGTTTTTCAAAATGCTGCTTCATATGCTTGCTTACTGTCACTGCTATATATGCCAAGCTGGTTAAACAAGCCTTTGAACAATTTTCCAGAATATATATTGCACATCAATCTTGTTTATTATATATTCATTTGACAAGGGATATCGCTTGTTCCATTGCTGTAGCTTCTTTCTGCATCACCTGTTACAAAACCTCTGCAAATCCAGTATGGTGATGGGGAACCCAATTCAGTCTTGAGCTGGATGGAGCGCTGGACGTCCTATCGTTTTTGGAAACCACTTCCTCAACCAAAGAAGGCTGTTGATTTGAAATCTCAGGCGAGAAGGGGTGTTGGTGCTATGGAGAGTGAATCAAGCAGACCTAAACGTCGAGTTCATAGGAATTCAGGTGCAAATGCTGACTCTGGGCCAGCAAATGTCATCACTGAACCTGGAAAATCCAAACGCAACCCGAGGAAGGTACCTAATTCCCCTGCTGATTCTGCCCAGGAAAATCCACAAACTGAGCTTGAAAAGGTCAAGCGTAATTTAAGGAAGGTATCTAATGCGACAACGGAAGCCTCTAACAGGTTGGATACTGAAAATGAGATACCACCTCGCAGTTTGAAGGTGTCAAGTTCCCCTTCTGATGTTATGCAACAGAGCATTGAGGATTCTGCAGACAAGATGAAGAGAGACACTGCAGTGACTCTTGAGAATAAACCTGATGTGGAAACTGCAAGACTGGTGGCATCAGATGGGCCTACGAATACATTTCTAGATGATTGCCCCCCTCTTGAATTGTATCCATCGCAAAATCACAGTAAAGAAGATAATCTTTCTGCATCTTATAGGGATTTGAGCATGAAGGATGAACAGCCATGTGATGGAAGCCAGAAAAGCAGCAAGAGGCGGGCTTCTTTCTCATCAAAATCTGAACATCATGCAGAAAATGGTTTGCAGAATGCTCCAAAATTACCAAGCTATATGCAAGCAACTGAATCTGCAAAGGCAAAACTACGGGGACAAGTTTCACCGAGGTTTGGCTCAGATTCAGCTGAGAAAAATAGCACCACACGCCGCCATTCTTTGCCGTCTTCAATGAATGGAAAGCAGAGCTCGCCACGGACACAGAAACTGATTCAAGCAATTGGCAAGGGGGTGATCAGAAATGACAGATCTCTGACATCATCTGGAGATGGTAATGATTTTGGACCAACTCTGCCTATATTTTTGGGAACCACATTCTTGGATTTGTTTTTGTTTGTTAGGGTCATATATTCTTTCCTTTTCATAAGAGCATAGCTCAATGATTTTACTTGAGATATTGATAGTTCTCTTGTACTTGCTATTCCATCTGGAAATGTTCGAGTACTTTGTCGCATTTTACACAATCATGTACTCACTCCCCTTTTATTTTTATTATTAAATGCAGAGAAGGCGATCAAAGTAGATTGGAGGAGGTGATGACACAAGTGGGATTCACGTTCTTACAATAGCAAATATTGTGGTTTATCAGCAGGTTTCCCCTCTTAATTGTGTGTGGGTGGTGTAGGGTTGCCCTGTAATGCTGTAACAACTTATTATCATTTGGGGTTTGGTGTGCTTAATGCTGTGTTCTTCACAAACTTCAGGTTACAGAATGTTGTTTTGTATTTGTACAGAAGAAATGCCTTTCGGATTCGTCTTGTTTGTCATTTAGGTAGATTGCTTTGAATTTTCCAAATGTCGGACATGGCCATCAACTGCGGGACCACTTATTAAATTCAGCATCATCTCAGTACCTTTTCTGACATGAACGAATTCCTAGACATATGCTGCTATAAAAATGGGGCAGGTTCTTTGTTTAATGATCTGTTAGAGTAGCTTTGTGGTTTTGAATATATTGTTGTAGAAATGTTGTTAGGCTCTGTTTGGAGAGCATTGGTAGTAGAATTTTTGAAAATAGAGCTTTTTGGAAGTAGAGTTATTTGAAATAGAGTTTTTATAAAATATTGTTTGTTGTTTGGTAACTACATTTCTAAAATGTTGTGATACTTTAATATGTGTTTGGTAAACAAACCGAGAAAGTACTTTTAGTATGACAAAATAGTCATAAAGGATATTGTATAGTATTATACAATAGAGCATAATAAATATAGTATGTATTAATATATAAATATATGATATAGTATAATATTACTATAATATAATATAATATTATCATAATATAGTAATATAATATTGTATATTCTAGCATAATAATTTAATATAATATTAAATTATTTAACATAACATATATCATGCTATAATGTAACATAATATTATATTTATAGTATAATATAATAATAAGGTATAAAATATTATAATTATTAGC
>JAOXJJ010001100.1:16595695-16606003 GCA_025769935.1 Phoenix roebelenii
GTAAATTAATTTTTTACTCTTCCGATGATCATTTATCAATATAACAAATTTTCTAGCAGATTTTTAGGATTGTAAAAGGATATTTTGTGTAATTGTTATATTTTATCACGGGTATTTTGGTAAAAAAATAGCCGTGATAAAAGTGCTATTTCGAAAAGCTCCAAAATGGAGCTTTTCTCAAAAAGCTATTTTTAGTTTTCTAGAAAAACTAAAATAGTTTTCTAAAATTTTTACTAAATACTCTTATTTCATCTAAAAGTGCTTTTGAAGAGTCAGAAAGTACTTTTTGGCTCTTCAAAAGTCCCTCCCAATAGAACCTTAGACATTTTATTTTTCAAAGTATCTCTAAAAGGTGCCCTAGAACTTTTGAAGCTGATTTTGAGTTGTACACTAACACATCTTTTATCTTGAGTTGTGGTCTGCAACAAGATTTTTTTCTTTTGGATTTTTTACATGGATACCTTTCTAAATATCGAATTGTGTATAAATACCCTTTCAAAATTAATATTTGCATGTATACCCTCATAAAACTCAGTTATTGTACAAATGCCTATAATATCACGGTTGTTTTAACAGTATTAAGAAATATCATATTTATATTAATTAAAAATAAAATAAAATTTTAAAATTATGCTATTGTATTTGTCTTCTCCTACTATCAGGATTGCGATCTATTTGCATGTCTACCTATTAAGGATATTTTAGTTATTTTTTAACATCGTTAAATAGCATGGGTACATATGCAAAAATAAAAATATAAAAAAAGGTAGAATGACAAAACAAGTGTTTTATGAGGATATACATGCAAATATTAATTTTGGAAAGATATTCATGCAAAATTTGATATTTAGGAGGGTATTTATGTTTTTTTTTTTTTTCTAGTCATGCTATACCTCCTATAACATGCACTCTCCTACTGTTTAGTTTTCTCTATCCTATGCTTTTATTTTCCTGGCTAAGTTATTTACAATGTAACTGTCGAGTCAAGTATTTAATTAGATGGTATTTTTTTTTCACTTGGATAAGGGGATGGAAAACCGATTTTGGTTGGAGGCGGTCCTTAAAGAATTAATAATAATAAGATCAGGGTCAAAAGTTCAAATTCTTTCTGTATATTTATTATTTATTTAGATATTTTTTATTGAAAAGCTTGAAAAGTATGTATATTGTACGTACTGCATCCTAGTTCGTATAAATCATTTTTTTTTTAACACTACATTCTCTAATTGTAGCATGCGTGATTGGTTCTTACCTGAATCTTTCGAGCAAGATCTTGGACCCATATTCCTGTACGGGAAAACTATTAAACTTCCATGCTCTTGATGCTCCTCAACTCATTATTAAAATAACACAGTCAAAGCAAGTGCAACGGTCTATTTATTTATTTATTTCGGTACAACGGTTTATTTGTTTGAATTAGTTTTCTTGTGCCAAGAAAAAAAATAAATTTCAATAAATGACAAGAAGCTGTCATCCAAAGGAACATAAGGTGACATAGTTTTATTGCATGCATGAAGACTTTAAATTTTTTTATGTAACTTCCATCTTATTATTGATAGGTGATTAGCTTTATAATTCATGGCAAAATGGCTACCAATTTTTTTGGATTGGTTTGTCAAGCTAAAAATATATGCGTGCTTAAATAAGTTAGTTAGATGTTTTGCATTTCCTTTTCAGCCAATATCCCAACTATAAAATGCGACGGATAGGATTACAGCTGATCCAGCTCCTCACGAATATGATCTTTGAGTTGGACATCAAAGCGTGTATTGTCAGAATCAGGATCTCACCCAAAATAGTTAGTCGAAATATATTATTTGGATTCTCTGATCCTGTATAAGTATTCAAGATCTACTCAGTAAATAACCGATGTATAACTAAACACACGCTCACACAAGTCCTACATATTTTTTCCATTTAAGTTCTGATGTCTTCGTTGGGCTAAAGGTTCAAATCAATTTAAATCTAATTATAAACACCATGATTGGTCCGTGGTCAGTCCTAATGAATGTATTTTGTAATGTCTACTAATCTATATAGATTATGTGCCATATCCACTTTGATATTATTTATTACAATTCAAAATTTTACTATATTTGAGTTCATTTGTACACTATAACCATCTAGGTTCTACCTTAACTAAATATACGATTGGGAGGAGTACCACAAAAACACGTGCGGCCCCACTACTTATAGAAGGCTGTTTTATATTATTCTAAATATCAAAATTTATATAAATATTTTTTAAAAATAATATTTGTATGTATATTTTAGCTATTTTATTATTTTTATTTTTATTTTTACATATGTACCCACGCCATCTAACACCAGTAAAAAATTAACGATTTCAAATTAAAATAACAAAATACTTTTAAGTAGGTATAAAAAAAAATATTTATAAGATAATCACAATGAGAGAAAAAAAGTAATTTTAAAATTTTATTTTATTTTTAATTAAAATAATTATGGTTTTTATTAATGGTTTCAGTGTCAGAATAACCATTATATTAGGAGTATTTGTATAAAAACAGTGTTTTTATGAAGGTATAAAAATAAATATAAGTTTTAAGGGGGCACGCAAATTTGAATTTCGAAGAAGGGAACTCTGGCGAAAAAAAAAAAAATGAACCCTTCTTCTTTTATATTTTTCAACTCAAGCTCTCCTCAAGAAAGACGTCAAAAGGAGGGGCAATTTCGTCTTTTCGTCGCAGAGGATCTATGCCTATAAATAGAGAGTGGGGGAGGGCCGGAGGGGGGAGGGAGGAGAGAGGAACCAGACTTTATAATGGGCGTCTTCTTGGAATCAGGAAGAAGGGAAGTCTTAGATGGGGAAGACGTGAAACACTATCCGTTGCTGCGAGCTCTGGAGAGCGCAGGGGAATCAAGAAGACGTGAATTCCAGAACAAGAAGACGGTGGATGGAGGGCCGTTGTCCTTTGGAGCTTCGTCACCCAGGCCGACGCCCCTTGGAAAGAACCCCACATTCCAGGTCGGAGAAGTCCACCTCTTTCTATCTTCCCCGTTTCTTTTTCGCTCTCTTTCATCGGTGGGAGGTAAATTTATAATGTTGTCGTATTCATTGATGTCTCCGACAATTGTTGCGATTTCTTGGTTGTGGTTTCCGGTAGGAAATTTCGATGTCACGAAGGATCTAAAATTTTTCTTGCGCAATTGAGATTAGGGTTTTCATTCTTTGTTTTTCTTGGTTCTTGATGATAGTTCACGTAATGTAATGCAGAAATTGGATTGGACGCTGCGAAAGTTGAGATTTTTATTAAAGAATCACGCTTCAGTTCAAGAATGTTTTCTTCTTTTTTTCTTTTGTTTTTACGTAATGAATGCAAACTAGTGGTGAATGCTTTGGTCATTCATCCATCAGGAAAATTCAAAATCTCAAAGCTGAGAAAGATTAATTACAAAAAGGCTTCTATTATTGAGTTCTTGCAATAGGGGCCGCTTTTGTTTCGGGTGGTCTCTCTTGCGTGCTGTAAATTTGAGATTAACCTTCTTGATTGTTTTTGGTGGTTTATGTAAGATATATCGTAAAAAGAATTGGGTAATCACCATGTTCAACATTTTTTCTTCAAAACGTTCAGAGTTGGATTTTTGCGAGAAACTAAATGAATATTGTCCTTATACAATTCAAGAATGTCAATCTTTGTCTCTTTTTCCGACAGTATTGTCTATCATTCCCAGCTTGTCTCCCATTTCTTTCCTTCTCTTTATTGACACAGTCCGGTGAAAATGATTGATGTCAATTGATTTCCTTTCTTCATGATACATGGTGGAGAACCAAAACTGAGTCGGCTAGTGCACTGATAAAATATTTATGCTTTCTTTTCATGTTCATGACCTTATCATGTTGGTGTTAATTTGTAGAAATGTAATTTATATATTTTCTCATCCCTTTTCTGGTTCTCTTCTGTTTGATAATCATTGGCATTCAATATTGTTTAATTTTGAATCACATAAACCTAAGAACCAACATGGATGTTGCTATATTGGCAAAAATGGGGATGGCAGGTGGAGAATGTCCATGATTTCCACTACTCATCATTAGACCAATTGTTTACTTGTGCAGTACCTATTCCTCTGAAGTAAGCACCTTTATTGCAAGTTCCATAACCTGAATATCCTGTCACAAGAGCTGATTTTATTCAATATGCATATCTTCGTGGTGAATCATGCAAAAAGACAAAATCCTCTGCTCCTTTCATTGCGACAGTTGATTCATTTGCTGAGTACATGTAAATGTTTGATTATCACAATACTCTAGATCATTATTTTAAATAGAAATTGTCATCACATCTCTTAATTTTTTTGACAGGTTAGGCTGCAAATTTCTTTTTGATTGCTACTACTTCATATTTCTTTGTTTACCAGGGCACTTTATCCAATTTCATTCCGGTGAGAATGCGGTGAGTATGCCTTAAAAAATACATGCAATGTTTTTCTTCACATTTTGCATCTACAAGTATTTATACCTATTTTTGCAAGGCCGGCTTCTAATCTTTCTAATCCTATACAGGGGACAGACACAGAAAGTTGTATTGTGCATTTTGTTGAACCTGCTTTCCTCTCTTCTAGACACTTGTCTGTGCTTCAACCTAAGTGCATGCCAGATTTTACACTTTTTTGTTCAGATAGCTATCATTACTCTTTATCAAGGTATAACTTCACTTACTTTGTAAAAGATTCCATCTTATCAGAAAATTTGTCTGATAAACATAGGCAGTGCTGATATTCTAGGTTTGGTAACTGAAATTATGTTCGACAAATAATTGTTGTAGTCATCATGCAGTATAGACATTGATGTTTTCTTTACGTGCGCATATGAATATTATTGTTTTCTTTATGCTCACATCATTTATCTCATCTAAACTGGTACACCTATAGAAGCTTGAAGCAGATACATTTCTTGTGAGTAGTTCACCTGCTTTATTATTCTATCCTCTGCAATTAAATTTCCATTAAATTGTTATCTAGTTTTCACACCTTGCCTGGAGGTGTAAAATTTTGATTGCTTCTATCATGATGCTTGGTTACCAAAATTCATGGTTCCCTGACTGATTCAATAGCTATTACCAGACAAATTAATGATTTCAGATTCATGTCAGGTAATAATTGGGTGTTCCATATTCTATATCAAAAACATAACATCTGTTTCCACCTTAATTCTGTAGAATCCTTATGGGTCCAGCGAGGATTGCTCAGATTTGTGTCGGATAATAATTGGATGCTCGTTCATTCAGTATCAAACACATGACATCTGTTTCCAAGCAAGAAATGCTTATCTTTTCTGATTAAAAGGGTGGATATCCATCTAAGAACAAGTTCTTCTGCTCACATGGGTAAAGTTATCACTCCTATGCCATATTTTTCTGACTGGCATTGTCATATGAAACTTGAGTAGCTCAAGGAGATCCAATGAAGTGTACAAGTCTCTTAGTAAGGCTTCAGCCCAATATATCCAAGTTATGAAGATGCACACAGAAGCAAGTGAAAACACACAAGGGTGCATATGTATAGACTCCATGTCATATAAGCATATACAGATGCAAACAACAATAAGAGAATATATCATGGTCCTCTAAGGCCTGTACTATGCAAAAGATGTTTGCTGTGCCACTTCACTAAACTTGTAACCCAACTCAGACCCTTATTGTCTGCTATTCAGCTATCAACCAAGTATGATTGCATTTTTTTTTTCATTTTTTATTTTTTTAAAAACCTAGAACAGTGATGGAATGCTTTCTAGGTTTAGTTTGTGGTGGAATGATTCATCATTGGTAAACATCGAGCTGTTTATTATTTATTTATTTATTTATTTGGTTGGGGGGGGATGCGGACAAGGGAATTGAGAGAAAAACAGAAATGAAATTATCGCAGGTATTTGCTGTTTGGCCTTTGTTTTTCTCATCTACTGTTAGTCATCTATGAAGGTGGTTTTAGATCTGATTTGTTTTTAATTTTGCCTTTGCAGCTTATGACTTCTTACACTCCAATAAGAACAACATCATGCATGTGACCTACTATTGCAATGTTGTTTGTTCCACCTGCAATTAATTTGGTGAGCACACCCTTATAAGTGAATCAGAATCATTCAAAATTTTCTTCTTAGGTTGTATTACCGTCTTGTTTTTCGTACCAATGTTTCTTATTTATATCAGAATTCTTAGAGCTTTTGAGCAGGCAAATGGGCTATGACATCCAGTTTGATTCTTGGCCAAGGCATTGTAGAGTTGCGGATTCCATTGATTCTCTTGCTGCCTGCCACCCTTCCTCCTACTGAATGGCTAACCACTAGAGCCCAAAAGGCTTAAACTTTTACGGAAGGGACCAGGTCTTAAACACCTCTTCTCGTGTACCGCCCGGACCATGCACCTGAAGGCATAAGTTAGTGAAGAATGACTCAAGATAACAAGTCAACAAAGATTCTAGCTAACCATCCAGAAAGAGCCAAGGAAAGAAAAGACTCCAGATAACGAAATAGTGATATAAAGAAAAAACTTGTTTATTCTTGCTTGTGTGTTCTAAATGGTCATATAGCCTTTTTGAAATCCCGGCTCAGCTAATTGGTCATACGGAGTCGTGCTTTGTAAACTTTCTTTAGATATTTAGCGATCTTTTCTTCAGATTTTCAATAGATGGGAGCTGCTTCACTGTATGTGCATTTCTTGTGCAAATACTCGAGCGAGGCCAAGCATGTCTCAACGCTACAACTTAAATTGTTGGTACCCCAAATATTATTCTTGTTCTTGTTCTTATTATTATTATTATCATTCTTCTTCTTCTTGTTATTATTATTAGTTACTATTGTTGTCTTTATTGTTGTTGTTGTTGCTGTTGTTACTATTACTATTATCACTATTAATGCTACTGCTATTATTATTATAACTATTATTACGAATATAGTATATAATAGTTTTTTAAATATATATAAAATATATTTTATATTTTTGAGTCTTGACCATAATTTTTTCTTACTTCGTTTAAATGGCGTATTGTGTTATTAATATCGTAAAAAAGCGACTCTGCGTTGGCCACTCCACTAAGTAAACGGGCATTTTCGTCTTATTGTCCTTCTATCCGAAGACTCTCGTCAGCCTCGTCCTCCGCCTTATATATTTTAGCAGCTACGATGCACGGAGAATGAAATCATCGAACTCTCCGTCTTCTCTTCCTCGCTCCGATGGAGGACTCGTCCTATGTGCCCGCGCGTTTCGTCACGGAAGCCGGTCCCGATGCGCTCCACAGAATGCAAAAGTCGATCGAGTCGTCCCGGGGCCCTGCGAGCTTCTTCACTCAGGCCGATGCTCTCCTCC
Organism: Phoenix roebelenii; assembly: GCA_025769935.1. Taxonomy (NCBI): domain Eukaryota; kingdom Viridiplantae; phylum Streptophyta; class Magnoliopsida; order Arecales; family Arecaceae; genus Phoenix; species Phoenix roebelenii. Next base: position 16,603,021 of record JAOXJJ010001100.1, read on the forward strand.
GAAAAAATCTCATCTTCCAGGTCGGAGATCCCCGCATCTTTCTCTCCTTTTCCCTCTTCTGTTTTCTTTGATCAGTGCTTCATCATTTCTTCGTTCTTTCGTTTTTTGATTTCTGGAAAATCATTTCGATCCATGATTCGGGGTTCCTGAGCGTTTCTTGCATGGTCTAGATTATGTCACAGGTTCTTGTTGGATGCTTGTTGATGGCTCGCGGTAGTGTGAATAGAGATAAAATTCTGATAGCAGAATAGCCTTTTCAGTTCGAGATTGAGATCGACATGCTTGAGTTTACGTGGGAATTTATGGCAGAATAAATATGTAAATTGCCATCAAAGAATGATCCTTTAATTTAAGACTCATTAATTTGTTGGCCTAGATGCACAAATATAATTGATAAATTAAATATTTCTAATATTCAAAAACAGTAAATAAGAAGAATAAACTAACAAATAAATAACTTGATAATATAATAATAAAATGAAGAAAGAGAGAGAAGATGGCCTGTGGATCGAAGCACGCTGATGCGTTGTCCGAGAAAAGTTTATGCCCCCCACGTACGGGTCTGCTGGCACAGATCTCCTAGAGATACGACGACTCAATACAGAACCACGTCTTCCCCGTCAGTGTGCCTTCAGGGAAGAAAGAAGAGCACGTTCACACTTGCAGATTCCTCAAAAGAAACTTAGAAAAATTATGAGAAGAAGAAAAATTTTCTTTATTTCTTTTTTTTCCAATGATCCCTAGAGCCCTTTTTATCTAGACTGTTGGAATAGGGAGAAGAGAAAATTTTGATTGTGTTTGAAATGATCCCTAGAGCCCTTTATATAGGCTCAGGCGCGTCAAAAGAAGCAAACTCTCCTCTTGCAGATTGATGACGTGTTTTTTTGTGCTCCTTTAATTATGCGGCTTATTGCATCTTGGCCGTCCATGCTTTCTTCCTTCTTCGAGGGGTCTTTCCATGCTTGCTCTTGCGCTGGATGCATGACACTTGTCATAGTTTGCTTTCTTTGAGAATTTTTCCATGTTTGCTCCTGCGCTGGATGCATGACACTTGTCATGGTCTGCTTTCTTTAAGAATTTTTTTATGTTTGCTCCCTTGCTTGTGCACGGATGCTTGCCACTTGGCCATTAACCAATTTGGTTTTCAAGTTTTTAAAATATTTGATTTAATTCAACATAATTTATTATGATGATATCTTTTTTAATCCCTGGCTTGGATATTTCTTTTTTTTGTTTTTTCCCTCCCTCTTTCCTTTATGAGTTTGCGTATATCTTGTTTTTCCTCCTTTATGAATTTCATGCAGGCTAGTGGTGCATACATTGAATCTTTTGCTGGCTTGAAATTTTGAAGCATTTCAGATATACTGGTGTCATATCCAACCATTCTCTTGGTTCTGGCGTTGGCAGCAGATTCTAATTATTTACTCAGGTTTCACCATTTCAGGCATGCTTGTATTTTGATAATCTTTCTTCGTGATTCATATGCTTTAAATATTAGGGCCGGACATTGATTTTTCTTCGTTCTTGATACTGGTGCAGAAATTGTAAGTTCTTGTATTTGGGTTTGGTTGTCACCGGTAAACTTTATTGTTTAGTTTCATGCTGAATTTGTTACAAAGATCTTATTTGCTATTCCTGATTTGCAGAAGCGTAAATCCTGCACAAATATCTGCACCATTCTTTTCCCAGTTCTTATCTGTTTGCTAGTTGGTTCTTTGCAAAGTTGGGTTAACATCCAGTTGGCTAAGTATGGGCCCAAATGTGAGTGCTACTGTGTCGAAACTGATGGGAATGGCACATGCAAGACAGACTCCTGTTCGCAGAACATGATGCCGGACCAGCTGTCCCCATGCCCAGTCCCCAGCCCTCCAAAATGGCCGCCTTTACTATAAGTTCCTAAGCCCAAATATCGTGCTACGAGAGATGACATTATTCCATTTACTGACCTTCCAGATAAGTCATGCAAGAGGACAAAATCATGCGCTGCTACTATACTTGTAACTGGTGGCAATCAGTCTTTTGCAAAAAGTAAGTTAATTTGTCAACAAAACAATGGAATTTTACTTTATATTTTTTGAGGAGTAATTGCTGTTGTATTTATTAATGATTAAATGTTTTATTTTTGTCACAATCCTTTGGTGGTACGGTTGGTTTGTGTGTGGGGTTTGTTCTCACAAGGTTGTGAGTTCGAGTCCTTCTTCTTGCGGTTTTTGTGTCACCCTTCTTCCCGCATTTTTCCTCAATCGCACGAATTGCTTTTACGTTCATGCAAGCCTTGCACGAATGTAAAAGCAAGTGCTTTTACGACCGTGCAAAAGGGGGGCGTGTCGCGTCCACGCGAAGGATCGCGACCGCGAGAACGCGTCCACGCGAAGAGTCGTGCCCCACAGGCATAAGTCCCGTAGAGGTCTATAAATAGACGACCTCTACAGATTAGAAGGAAATTAGACAAAATGCAAAGGATTCCTAATTCTTTTCCTTTCTCTACTCTTTTCCTACCAGTTAAAATATTTCTTCCAATTTTTTTTTTAACGGGCTTGCTGCATATTGATTCTGGGTTCGAAGCCTTCTTTGATCCGTGCAGATCATCGAGGCAGAAGGAACGAGAGGCTGTTGTATCTCAGGAGTAGAATGCCATCCAAGCCTAGTGCACTGTAAGGCGGTGAAATCTACTTCAAGAAAAGTGACCAACATAACACGCTTCAGCATCTCGGTTCCATTTTTCTACTTTTATTTTTATTTTTATTTTTTTTTGTTTTAGCCTATTACTGTCTATTATTTATTGAAGTAGAATAGTTTAGTTTTATTTCTGCTTCAAATTTTAATTGCAACAATCTTGAAGTAGATTTTCCTACGTATAATAGGCTAGTAATTAGAGTTACCCCAATGGCCAATGCAAGTGACCTGGTTCCTCCTGAAAAGTTTAATGGAACTAATTTTAAGCGTTGGAGAGAGAAAATGGAAATCTTCTTAACCACGCTTG
>JAOXJJ010001100.1:16625835-16665505 GCA_025769935.1 Phoenix roebelenii
GGCCATGAAAGTCTCCGAGCATCGGTGCAAGATCTGCGGCCTGGTATTCCCAACGGGGCAGGCTCTTGGTGGGCACACGCGGAAGCATTGGACGGGTCCCGAGAATGTTGCTGCACCCTCGTCATCAGAAAATGCTAGAAAAGCAAACCAACCTTCCTCATCATCAGAGAATGCTACAAAAGCAAACCAACCCTCCTCATCATCAGATAATGCTACAAAAGCAGAACGTCGTTATCTATATATCGATATCAATGAGCCTGCACCGCCCGAAGACGCCGAATAGCTCGCAGGACGTTGGCTTAGAGGAAAGATGGAAGTGTGCATTGCCGTTTCAAGTTACAAATAAGGCAAAAAATAATAATCTGTGATTGAATTATTTAGACATGTAGAAATTATGTTGCTATTAGAGTATTAGACAATAAGAGAGGACTGAAGCTTGCTTTGGATTACTAAATTTTGTTGGTTTCTCTTCCATAGTCCTGGTTTCTTTCTTTAGTTGTGACGATTTTTTATGTCCCTGAGGATGGTGGACAGGTCAATTGAAGCCTTCTCCTTCTATCTACCTATGATATATGAAATCCATACTTCTGTTGAGTTTTTAGTATTGGTTATGAATAAACTCAGGCATATTCCTTTGAGGCCTGCTTTTGCTCCCTTGCTCTTGCACTTGCCCTTAGGTACGGCGGCCGCAGCTCCAACATCATCGTCTACACAGCGTATGTGCGGGAATTGTTCGATAAAATGCCATCGTGGAGCATCGGACTTATTGTGCGTGCTTTGTCTCGGCGTGGTTAGCTTGATGAAGTCGCCATGGTAGGCATCCTCTCTGCGTACACCAACACGAGCATATTCAAGCTCGGTAAGATCCTCCAAGAAGACGGATAGATCCACGCCCGTGCTCCTATATCTGGTGCTGGCTTTAACATCCTCGTTTGCAACTCGTGCGCATGAGTCGTTTGGTAAAATGCCAAAAAAAAGACAACAGCTTTGGCGGCCATGATTCACGGGTCTAGTCTGAAGAGAGTAAAATAGAGAGAAACAGTGCCCTAAAGTGATAATCACAGAGGACTGGCTACAAAGAGACAGCTCAGTTCGCGATCCGTACACATTGCTTGCTTTATGCATTCTTTAGCATATTATCAAATATCAAGAGCGCATGGGTACGACCGACCGTAGCCGAGTCTCCAATCAGGTGGACGATGTCCGTTGTCTCATGCCCAAAGGCTCGACATGGGAGACTTTTTATTCTATTATTATTATTATTATTTATAATAACTAAAAAAAAAGAAAGAAAGGCGAAAGCACCAATATCGTTTGACCTAAAATGTTGCTTCCCTTCCTGAATAAGTTTTAATAAAATGGAGAGGGGCGAGAGCGGGCGAGAAGGCGGCGCCGAAAGGCCGCCGGGAAACCCTAACCCTAGACCTGGTAGGCCCGGTACCTCTTCCGGCGAGGCAGAGGGCCGATCGATATCTTCCGGTCGAGCCTTGGAGGGCGAAATCAGGACCGCCTCGAGGTCCAATCGATCCTCGCCAGGTACGGGCTCAGATCCCTCTTCGCCTTCAAGCCCCCCTCGGAGAGGGGTTTCCCGATCCGTTTCAGCCCTAGAGATGGGACATCTCTCCACCCCTACCGAGACGGAGCCGTAGTCTTCGTCGACGGAGAGCCAAAGGTTAGTTCGTCTCTCCGGAGTTTCGTTTCTTGATCTCCTAAAATGATGCATGGCAAGTGCCGGCCGTTCTATTTCAGATCAATTTTGAAGTTACTTTCTTGAGAGAGAGAAGTTTTCTATTTTCCGAGAGAGAGAATTTTGAAGTAAATTCTTGGGTTCTTGCTTTTGAGGAGAATTGAATTTATGGATTTCTTTCTTTCTTTCTTTCTTTCTTTCTTTTGGCCAGGACTCCTTATTAAAACCCATTATGAAGATCCTAATTGGTGCAGCTGTTCCAACCCTTCTGATCCCCATCTTGGTAAAAGAACTCCCGGAATCGGTCAAAGCATCAAGGTTGGCAACCGGACTCTTCCCGCCTTGGCTTCTTGCTTGTACGCTTATTCTTTTCACTCGCCTGAGGAAGAGACCAAGGACGTCCTGAAGGAAAATATGCTGAGGAAGAGAAAATATGCTGTACTAGCTTATGATGTTATTTTCTTGTGATTAGCTATCTAATCTATGCTGTGTTCCTTCCACTAGTCTTATATCATTCTTGATTTTCTTGTCCGATGGAAGTGAATGGATTGCTTTCGCAGTGCAAGCGTGCGATGAGGTACTTTTCACAGTACAAGTGTGCGATCATGACATTGAGTTACTTTAGCAAGGAAACTGCAAGATTATACTGCACCGGCAAAGTGCAAGTTTAGCTGAATACTTCTGGCACTCTCTTTCTGCATGTCCTTCTGTTTGAAGGCTGTCCACAGCAGTCTCAGCGGCTCGCAGACTGCTTGAGTGTTTTTTAAGATGAGGCTGGGTATCGGATTTGTAGGCCAAGCATGAAACCGGTCTCAAAACCTTGTTTTTTTCCCATTATATATATTAGAAGATTAGTGGATATGATAGTAGTCGTAGATGTCGAAGTAGAATCCCATTATGAGCCGTACAGATTATGATGGCGAGCAGGGAAATGGGATACGAGATGTTTAATGGGTTGAATCCCCCCTAAAAAACACGAGAAAAGAAATAAAAAACATGAAGGATGCAAAAAGAGTAACGAGAAAAGAACATGGTCTGTTTATTTCCGTCTTACAAACTTAGCAATGAACATCTGTAAACGAATCAATGGCAATTTCCATAAGATAGATCTAATGATCAAATATCCAAGCAGCATAGCTAGGGCCATGATGGAAGTCACACAGAGCATGCAGATCAACTCCAAACTAGAGAGCACATCGCAAGCAATTTCATCAAATGCAGCAGTAAGAATCCCACCACATACATCTTCAGCAGCTGCGGAAATTGCTTTCTGGTATCCGTAATTCTGCACGCCATGCAGCAGTCTCCTTCTGAATTGAAGACAACTGTGGTCTATTTTAGTCAAACATTGATATCAGCTCGCCTTGATCTGGTGCTGCCAATATCAGGCAAACTAGATGCTGAAGATCTCTGGAAGCTGTAACTCTCAGATGTGGACATTGGCTGCTGCGGATAGAGCGTGGGAGGTGGTGTTAGGTTTCTTTGAGCAGGGAGAGGAGGGAGCGCATTGTACATGTAGCTCTCACTATTTAAACTGCCAGAAACATGAAGCGTTATGATTGAAGACTTCAACCAGAAAAAGAAACAATAAGAAATGCAAATATTCAACAGGAACAACCATGAGGTAAACCACATGAGATCAGGTTGCCCCACGAGCACTTTCATCATTATTGAGGCAATGCTTTAGAGTAATATCTGCCGCATATCAAGATCTCAATAATATAGGACATGTAAATATGATTATCTAAGCCGTGCATTTGCATGGGACTTCCAGCCGTCCCTTTGCTTGCCTGCTATTTTGTGCTTAAACCCTACTGACTAAAGGTTTTATTCCTACCCGTTTTTTAATTCCTGTGCAAAACAGATACAAGTGTGCACGAATGCATGTGAACAGGCATGTAAGCATGTGCGGAACCCATGAGAAATAGTAGAAGACCTTCCAAGATACTATAAGTGATCTCCATAGTTCTCTGATGGAAAAAAAAAACGCTCCCAAGCACGACATTCAAGCCTTACTTCAGGAAATTTTTAACATCGTTTTGTCCATTTTATTGCATCTTATCCAAGTCAAACAATAGAATTAATACCTACTTAAGTGTTATGCCTATTTATTGCATCATGCCATACATACATATCTCGTAATGCATGCTCCATGAAGAAAATGATACAAATTAAGAAAGAAGGGCCTCATCCTCATGCTGTCTTCACCATTATCAACTTGTAAATAACTATCAAAAGAAAATGCAGAACAAATATTACAAAGGTATTGACATAATATAAACCCAATACATATCATATGTTTCTGTAAATATGGTACCAAGGGCCATACAAAGCACGAGACTGTCACCAATAGGGTAGGTACTGGCCATATGGACCAATACAGGGAAGTACTTAAATCATTGGGACATGCAGCAATTTCAGCAGTAATGTCTGAGTTTTACAGGTTCAATGAAAATATAATAAAAATATAAAAATTCAAACAAGGTTGAAGTATTTAAAATATAACATGAAGTAAAAAAGGCAAGAAAGTATATTAGACATTATTATAGAGTAAATGCATTACTTAATTTTGGGCATATTTTCCCTTGTAATCTTAATTTAATAAAATATTAAAAAATAAAAACAAAAATGCTAGCATGCATGCTTCATGTCATTTGGTTGTAATATATCCTTCAATTGTGGATAATAATATATAAATATGTGAAAATAGTCCATGGATAGCAATCTAAAGAAAGTAAAAATTAATGATAATTCCATATGCACATGAAGAATTGCCAGATTTTCTATTAGAGCTTAAAAAATTGATGGCTGTTCCAAAATATTTGTGCCTAAAGAAGTTTTATCTGCATAATGTATAGGAGATTGATTAGAAAATACATTATGATCTATCTACATGAAATATAGGGGAAAAATAGCAAATAGAATATAACTTATTAGGTTTTAAAACTTCCACACCTTAAGAGAGCTTTTATCTCATACCTCACAAATCACTAAGAAGGGCTAGCCTTAGTACAACAGTAAGGTTGCTCGTTGTGAACTAAATGTCACAGGTTTGAAATATGGAAACAAATTCTCCACACTCGGCGATAAGACTGCATACATTTGATCCTCCCCGATAGCGATGGCAGCCTCGTGCATCATGACACTTTTTATCTCACAAACCACTACTTGTGAAGGCCAGTCTACTTAACATCTTATCTCTTTTCCCTAAAAAATCTCCAAAAAACTTTCAAATCTCTATAGCTTTGAATTAAAAACATACATCTAAAACACTTCAAATCTTCTTAAAACTTACAAGATCCAAGTTCGCTACTTTTAAAATGCCTTCGGAATTTAAATATATAAATGTGCAAGCATAAAAAGCCAGCCTATATATACACAACTATGGCCCTATAAGTTAGTTTTGCTCAAATCACCATGAACTTATATTTGGAATGGTTATGGGCAAAAATGAAAAGTTCCAGTTTAGGTTTAGCATGGATGAAACTTACAAACCATGCTTGAAGTACTCTTCTTGCTAAAATTCCACAGCACGAATGAATACTTTGCCCATAAAGGGGCCTGCCACGTGGGCATATGAAAATTCTAAATCTTGATCACCTAAGGAATCCAGTACAGGGATTTTCCAACTTGTGTTTCTTACACAGTCATTCATTTATCCATTTCTCTGTACTTACCAAATTGATATTTATTTCAGTTCTGTAATTACCAGATTGATATTTATTTCACTTTTGTTTTGGAACCACAGTCTACCGGATTCACCTTAAACCTTATGGATATTATAGCATAGATTATGCTCTTACACCTAGTCTTATAATTTACCCATGCACACAAACAGTATTGACATAATTTCCAGAAGCCTACTTTTGTTTCAGAGAGCTTTATTTTTCTATTTAAAAGCAGGGAGGTCGCTGCTATAAGCAGCTGATCCTAAACCTCGAAATCACAGATCAAGACGGGTTGAGATACAATTTAAACAAATTCTAAGGGAAAAATAAGGATGACTGTTGTAATAAAAGAATGTCAAATAAGGTACCACTAGGTAATTAATGCACAGGCAAGAATAGGGAAAAAGAAAAGGATCGGTGAAGGTAAGATGATAAAATAAAAGTTAAAAGGTGCATACCTTAAATTCTTTTGAAATTGATCATCATCACTTGAAATCTCATCCAACCTCTGGACGGAGTTCTGCAGGGCAGCTACAGACCATGGATTTGGTGCAGGTAGTTCATCAGAAAAATATCTTCTCCTGATCAACTGAACAAATGCATGTCACTAACATTTAAACTTAGATTACAACCAAATAAAAACATTAGTAAATTTCCACATTATGATACAATAGCATTGATACATACCATGCGAAAAAACTTAATCAAAGCTTCTTTGTCATATCTAGCTTCTTTGGCAGCCTGCAAATAGTAAATAGAAATTTAAAAAAAGCTAATATAAAAGAATGATTTCAAAACCTATATAGTCAAAAAGTACTAAGTAATATTTTTAACCCAGAAAAAAAAATCAAAACAACATATATTTAATGGCTAGAAAGTAGACTTAGAGTATCGAATGTCCCATGCCACATGCTGCAAGTCAAGTGATCTCTCAAGTCAGTCTCCAAGAGGATCTGGCTCCTACAAGAATCTAAACAAGATTTGATTGCTAGAGTACACACTGAATAGTGAACATATGCATGACAAGATAAAGAACTTAAGATAGGACATAATACGGAGTCGTAAATAAAAAGGCAAAAGAAAAATTAACATGGATAACCAATAAACTTTGCAATATAATTACACACATGATAATGTGGGTTCTGTGAAAGGTGCTAGAGAATTGAATTTCTGAACATCTATAGGAGGTTGTTGAAGATGATACTTGGTTAGATGTTGTGCCAACAGAGTCCCCAGCAGAGAAAGCACATAAAAGGCTCCTGAACCCACCAACCCTAACCAGCCCAAACATTTTCATACATTTTGTAACACAATCAACAAAAATTTTTGAGAATGTTAACATCTTCCATACCCTAAACATGCAAGTCTATATATCTGCAGATGGGTCAATTTGGGTTGACTGCAAAGGTAGCTAGGTGCAACCTACCTTTGTTTTTGGAAATGCACCCACTTCAATGACACTTGCAAATCTATATATCTGCAGATGGGTCAACTTGGGTTGAAGATATGCTAGAATCAGTTTCCAATCAGGCAGATCCATCTCATTTACTAACTGCAGCTGGGTTAGATTCAGGTCAGCAAGTATAGCAACATTATCAGGCTACCTTTGGTCTAACTAGATCCAAATCCGAAACCAATATGTTTGGTTTTGGTTGGGTCGAAAACAGGTTGGGATCAATTGGGTTAAGTATGTGCCTATGTCATCACTAGGGCACAGGAAAATTTACTGTCTATATGATGAAAGCAACATTATAGTAGATATAGTATCAACACAGATCACTATATCTAGCTAATGTTTATCATCTCTTGCTCAGTGTAATGATACAAAACTATAGAGCCAAATTTTTCTTTGCTATTTATTTATTTTGCAAAGACTAAATAGCAGTTCTTCAATACTACAAATAATCATATGCCTATCATTTTAAGTTGCAATAGGTTTAGGCCTTGTCTTTGGTCTGGTCAGGTTGTAAAGTGACCCATTTAGATCCATTTTAGCTTTGTGACTGGGTCAGTTTAGGAACATGCTATGGATAGCCAAGTCCAACACTGAAATGAAATCAAGTTCAAAAGTTGGACCAAATCCAACACAATTCATTAAGAGACATTCTGAAAAATAGCATTTAGTTAAATAGCCAACATCTTCCAAATCAAGGGGCATGTGATGTGAGGACAAACACTAAGTTTGTTGAAAGGTTTGAGTATCATTAAGCTACAATGTTTTCATTAAAAAAAAAAATCTAAAGGGCATTTAGAATTTGATCACACTAATGTGTAGCTAAATCCAATCCCTCTGAAATTGCTTTTAAGATTTGGATCTAATCCAACTGAAATAACATGGCATTCCAGTGTATGGATATGGTACACAAAGGAGGAAACAACAGGGAAAAAAACAGTAGATAGAAGTCTGCATCATGTACAGGAACTAACCCCAAACAGGAAGAAAGAGAAGCCACTCAAAAAAAAAAAAAAACAGAACTACATAAACAAGTGCAGAAACCAAAAAAGACTAAAGAAAAGGCAACAAATTAGCCCAACTATAGCAACCGCTTAAAACAACTCCAAACAAAGGCAACTCCATTTTTATAATTCATCTATTAGAAGTATGGCAGATTTCAGAGTATGCATAGCTGCTTTTCGATAAATAGCAGACTTTTGTGATACATTGCACATACATTTTGCACATGCATATATTACCTCAGGCCGTACCTAGTACAAAATATCATTCCTGTTAAAATCTTATGGTTCATGATCTGGATCTTACAAACTGGATTAAAATGGCCCTATATGATCCGGATCCCATCCTAGGATCAGGCTTAGTGTAGGACCACAAGATTTAGATCCACATAATTGACTATACATTCCTTCGGATCATAGACTTTAGCTTGATATGCTAACTACATGTTAAATAATGGGTAGACCCATTATCTATAAATCAAGTGACTGTGGCTTTTAAATTAGTTATCATCAGTAAGTATTAAGAAGTAAAATTAGCAAACCTACTATTGGACTCTATAGAGTTAAAAACAAGTTGCACATATTTGTCTTTTTTTTACAGGCATATGTTAAAGATTTGTTCATGTTTCCTCCGAAAATATTATAGCTAAAAGGATAATTACATTGCTAGATAATATATAAACTTCCTGAATAACCAAATAAAACATTTGTCACATTAAACATGCTATATATGGCCTATATTTGTGAAAACTAGAGTTCTCGATGTATGGCCTTCTTCGTTCATTTACTTTATAGTTGACCCATATTTCAATTCCACGTTTTTTGTGTAGTTAAAAAGTCCTATAAGAAATCAAACAAAATCTTACGATCTACGATCCGATCAGCTAGCCCCTTCTATGATTTACGACTCGATCCCGATCTTAACAACAAGCAAATGCATTTAAAACAGATCAGAAATTATTCAAGTAGGGCACTGAGAATTTCTGATAAGCTAACAAAGGAGACAGATCTAATATATTCAACACCAATAAATCAACACGACTAATTATTATCTTGAAAGTTCGCAGGTAACAAGTGACTTAAGTATCAGTAGAAAGAGTTGTAAAAGTGGTGCATTACAACATATCACAGCATAACTGCAGAACACCTGAAATTAAACTCTGAAACTTATACGTACGCACGCACGCACACATAATAGTACATATGTATGTATGTATAGTTCTTACTGTGATAAGGCCTGAACTGCCTGGGAAGCTCTCTGTTAAAGGAAGTTCTTCGCTAGATGGAAGTAGGCCCTGTTTTTCAACCCACTGGCGAGCAGCGTCAACAAGGTTTCCACTGCTTCCCCTGATGCCCTCCTTGGCAGCAATATCAGCTTTGTTACTGATAACCAGGTAAGGAACAGGAAGACCTCCAGGCCCTCCAGATCCAAGTGGTGCTGAAAACGTCCCAGTTGCTGCAATCTCTGCTGCCCACCGATGCAAGCTTGTCTTTGTCCTCCTTTGGGAGAGATCATGAACAAATATAACGCCTATGGATGAGTGTCAAAATAGGAAAATGACTACAGTATGTTAATTCTCAATAAACAAACTGATCTAAATTATACTTTTGTTCTCAAATAAATAAATAAACAAAAAATCATTACATGCACATGGTATTTCCAGCATTTTCCCCTTTACACAATAAAGTCATACATCATCAGATATGGGTAACGTGCACTATCTATGTTCATGACCCAAGGGGAATAAGAAAATTTATTTACGAAAACTGTTAATTATCCCATTTTAGAATGCAGCCACAATATAAACAAAATTCGAGACTAATGAAACCACAAGGACATAATTCTTAAGAGCCCCCACATATTATTTCTGTCAAGGCATGGTTTCTAATCATCTAATAACTGTGAGAAAGAAGCACTTCTCATGTCCTATGAGCGAACAGGCTGCAAAGTGGACAATCTTAATATAAACAATCGTCATATTATGCTAAAGTGAAAGATATTCAGATTATGATAATAATTTCAATATCCCTGGATTAAGATCAAAGTTGAAAATCAAAAAGAATATCACAGCTGAATAAATCTGGAGATCATCAAATGGCTGGCTGCAGGCCTGCGGTAAATGCACAAGATGATGATTACAAAACAATATATACAGAATAAATCAAATACCACGCATATGCAGATGGAAAATCTGCATAATGGTGCAACCACTAATATAAATGAAAGGGTAATCAATCCATGGCAGGAGGCAAAGTGATTCATGGAAAGAGACAAGCAACAGGAATAATTTCCAAAGAGGTGGTGGAAATGACATGAAAAGAAAAGATGCAAATATAGAAACCAAGCAAAGGACAGAGGCCAACAACCCACTATTCTAGATCCATTTCCAAACTAACCCCCTGAATACTTCACTAACCAAGGATTCAGGTACCACATCTACCCCCCATACCAGTCACATGTTGGCTGAGTACAGTAACATACCAAACCATATCAATAAGGTCATGCGACTTTTATATGATTATAGGTTTGAAATTTGGGAACAATATAGCTAAACATAAAGATCCAAAATTCCCAAAAAAATGAAGAAGATATACAAGATGTCCAAAAAGAATTCAAAAATATTCAATATGTAGCATTTTCAATTTGTATTTTATAAAAGGTTCCTTAAATTAGCCACGAATAATTTTTGAATAAATCATAAAATATGTCAATAATTATTGAATAATTGCATATTCTATAATAATTCATATAAGAAGAAGATTTTAGAGAATTAATCATCTAAGGCAAAAAAAATGCGACCAAATTGAAATTGTTACAATAATTTGGAGAGTAGTGTTATTATGGTTCCAATCATGTGCTCACATTGCATGGCTAATGGCAAAGAAAAGCAGGTCCATCCCACTCCAATACTGATCCATGCAAGTGCACACCTATCCCTCTCTCAATATCCAATCCCATCAAAAACTTAGATGATTCCTCTCTATAAATTTGGTCTCTTCATAACACTTATCTTTTAATACGTAACCATAAACTAATAAACTCCTAAAGTTTTTGGATAGTCATGTGAAGCCTAAGGGCATCATCTTTTCTTTTTATTTGGCAATCTTCAAATATCTGAGGTCAGAACTAGTTCCTCTAAAAACATCATGAAAACATGTACCATACTGATTAAGCAAAATCCAACACTATTTTATCATAAGCAAAATCCAACACTATTTTATCATAGGCAAAATCCAACACTATTTTATCAAAAGAAAAGAAAGAAATTTCAAGCATACATCATGAATGAACAGAAGTAGTACAATAGTGATCTTAATGATGCTGTCATATGCAAAAGTATTGTCACCAGCCTCCATAGCCTGACGCCCATTTGTCCCGATATTGTAGCTGCCAAAAACCAATTAGCCAGCGCAAGCAACAATGCCTCTAAGATATCTATAAACAATAAATTTTCATGGTTTATTCCATTCATCCAGTCTTTATGTCATTTTACAGCATATATTAAAGTTGCCTGACTTGGAACTTCCCATACTTGAAAATGACTTTGAGTGATTTCCCTCATAGAAGATGACAATGTTTTGCTTTTAGCCCTATTTTTCTCACATTCAGTGGTGAAAAATTACAATTTTTCATATTCTTGTGAAGATTTTGATATACATTTTTCTACAAAAACACACCAATATCAAGAAAGCAAAATCCATTAATATTGATATAGCATTCATGGACAATTATTTCCCTACAAGCCATTATGATTTCACAATAAGAAGTAAAATTTAGTAATATCCTCCTCAACAGATATTATGTTCCTTACCATATATAAATAGAAGAAAAACAATAGGAACATACGATGTTGTGGACATGTGGAGCCCTATATGTAGCTATGACAAGTAAAACAATCTAAAACATGAAAGATCTGATGTAATATAAGACTTACCATTGATTTGTGCGTAAAAAAGAGATCGACAATCTTTATACCGTTCATGTCCCGAGACATCCCAAAGCTCAACAAAGAAGTCCCTTTCTGCATCACCTTTTATGCTATTAGAAGAGCTGCCAGCACTTCCATAAGTAATATGCTGGAGATGAAAAAATAAGATTTTGTGAGGAAACATTAAGTGAAAGCATATCGCCAATTGAAAAGAAAAATGTAACAACCATACCTTCACACTCACTGTACATCCTATAGTCTGAGATGGTCGAGCAATCGAAGAACCCTTTACAATAAGATGCACAAGTGATGTCTTTCCGACACCTGATAGGTGATTTAAAAAAAAAAAATCAAGTTTCAAGCAATACTGCAATAGGTTAGCATGTAAACATGCATGGCACAGACAGACAGATACATAAGAATACCTACATACAAACAACATAGATATGGATGCATGCATGCATGCATTGCATGGAAAAAATTGTGCGCTAAAACTAATTAGAAGAAGCACATCCTATAGTAGACAAAGTGCATTGTTTTTCTGGCTATACAAAATGTATTAGGTAATTCATACTAGATGCAAACTCTTGCTACTCGTACAATGTTGCACCAGCACTTCATATGCGAAATACCAACTAGGGGAAGGGAAAAATATTTAAACTTACTGATTTCTCATGTTTTTATGTTCGTTTTACTGCTAATTGTAAACTTGATCGATTGCAAACAAAACATTTAATATCTCATATTTTAGATAACCATCTTTCAGACAACCATTTTTAGCTGTAGACTCTGTGCAACACCTGAGGAGAAAATTCATGTTGTGAAACCACTGATTCAGCTTCGAACATGAAATGCTCCTTTCAGAGTGCAGACATGCATCCACACACACGCTTGAAAATAAAATAAAACGTGATCATGGCTCTAGTAATGCAACCAGAATGGGCATTAAATGCAATCAGCTAGACATAAACTGCAAATTAAACTCCAAAAATCAGTCGTCTTGTTAACAGTTAGATATATTTGCAATAAGAAAGCATATTCATTTGTATTGATCTCGCATAATACACATTAAAACGGAACACAAAATCAAAAAAAGAAAAAAAAAATCTGCAAAACAATCGGTGGGAGTAAGATCAGTCGATCATCTAAAAAATTCAAGAACCAAAACTGGTAAATTATTTCCGACTATCTAGCCGGAAGGACTAAAGATCCAATTTTTCAGTAACCAAAGAAAGGAAAAGAATGAAATTTTCAATATTCAGCAAGAAAAAGAAAAGCAAATCGATTGAATACCAGGCTCTCCGACGACGAGGACCCGGACTTGGCCGCAAGGAGGGCCGACGTTCTGCTCTCTGCTGTCCCTTCCCCTCCTCTCCCTCCAGAACATGGCTCCTTCAAATCCCTCAACCACAAGAATCTATTCCCGGACCCAAGAAACCCAGTCCCGCAGAGATCAAGAGCCCTCAAATCCCAGGGAGGAGCAAAGCATTGAGATGGGCATCTCATTGACCAAACAAAGATCCATCAAGAACGCTAAGAATCCAAACCTATAACCCAGAAACAATAAAACCCTCCTGACCAAATCGTCTAAAAACGCATCAACCGGAAGAACTGATCATGATCTGAGATTAATTGACCAAAGCCCCAGCGCTATCCGAATCCAGAACCAAAGAATTTCGGTGCCGATTCGGAGAAAGGAGGAGGGTGATTCAGTCTAAAAGAACGCAGAAAGCGAGGAATTTGAACTCTTTCCGAATACCAGAAGGGATGGGGAGGGAAGAGGAGGAAAACCCAACAAGATTTGGGAAGAGAAACGACCTCTTTTGTTCGAGATTTCTTTTTCCGCTTACATAATGTAGGATCGAAGAAGGAGAAAAACGAGCCGATGGGCGACGGCCGTCGAACTGATCGGTTGTCACTTTCGAACTCGCTCCGTCCGCTCTACTTCTAATTCTATCCATCGGATCGCGTCCGCGCGGCGCTGAGAGGGTCCGGCTTATACTAAATCACAAGATATATATATAATATAAAATTTATTGAAAGGCTTTGCATAGATGCTCAGGGTCCTAATTCAAATTGAATAGTGTATATAATAACATTGTGCCTCTCCAATAAGGCTTGGATTTCGCATATTTGTTATCTTTGTTTAAATATCGATTAGATTAGCAATAAAATTAATATTTAATTTATTAAAATGATTGTATGGATGATCAACCTCCCAACTCAAACTGAATAATATGGCCTCTAGTTTTTAATCACTGCAGCATTTGACATCTAAATGTCTATCCCCAATGTTACGGTGCAGTTTTAAATTCAAATGCGTGCGCTCGGGTTTTTTCTGGTTTTAACGTAAGAACCTATTTGGATAAGGTAGCACTTTACTTTGCACTCGATAGTAAAATTTTTGTTGCATCAGATAAGACTTCAATCTTTCGTAGCAACCGAAGACACGGTTTGAAAGTATATTGCTACAATTCATATTTTTGTAATATTTGGTTCAATAGAGTGCGAGACAGTAGGCATAACACTTGATCATGCACCATGTACCATAGTGCTCATTTTGCTTCAACATCATTCTCCCCTTCATCGATGAAGATTGGCCCATACCCCCGGCATCCCCTGGCTGTTGTTTGGGGGTCTTTTATCTTCTTGGTGATAACCATGAAGTGAGATGCTGCTTTCTGATAGTTTTCATTAAATTCAACTAATCCCTTGCTTAGTCATACACATTCTCCCAGAGTTAGTAGCCCATTAATGGGCCAGGCTGTGGTGAGATTTTTGTTTTTTTGCTGAGTCGGAAAAGCCTTTGGTTGGGCTATATCCAGACCAACTCAAAGTTATGGATGTGGCCCATGGACTCTTGTGTTTTAGATTTAGGTCTTTTTTTGGACCACTAATACTAGGATTGGATTAGAAGATTGATTTTATGAAATCCTATCCATGTAATTCACTTTCCAATATTTAAGATTGATTTAGGTTTTACCATTTATCTAAACTATGCTTGTCACCACAGAGACAGCAAAAATTTGCAACTAAACTTTTTGAAAGTGTCTGCTCATAGAGGTAATCCTTTGCAAGGTAAAGCCCTTTCCTTTTTAGCACCCACAAACTCCTTTTCTTTCAGCACCATGTTCCAAAGCCATTATTGAATTAGATACATGATTTCTTTCCAGGTTCTGCTACTTTTTTGTGCTAGAAGGTTTCATTTTGTCTCTCTTGCTTACAACCATCTTTGTAAAACCGGCTAATCCATCGCATGGTTAACTCCTAGAGAGAAGAATTTGCAGTATTTCTTTGGTTTTTGACTCTTGATACTGGGCTTGGCACGGGCGTCCGCATCGACAAGGCCCTACCGCCGCCAAAGCCTTAAAGATGCCAAAGCCCACGAGTAAGGATGTAGCCAGGTGGAGGTCGACCGAGCTTGGATCTAATCAACGCTAGTTTGAAATTAATTTCAAACTCAAACTCAAAGTTCAAGCTCAATTTGTTTATCCTTATTTCGAGTTTAATTTTGAATCAAGTTGAGCACGAGCCTAATTGATCAGTTTGATAAGCTCGATTCAAACTTGAATTAAAGCTGGGCTCCAAAACTTGGTTTTAAATCTGAATTCACATTTAATGTTTCAAAAATAAAAAATATTAATCAAAATTTAATCCAATGAACCAATATATAGTATATATTATATTATGTACAATATTTACATATAACATATATCATACATAATGCATAACATATATTATATATAAATAGTATATAATATATGTTTTGTGTATTATATATTATATATAAGATAATATATATTACATGTAATACATGTATTTCAAGCCTTATCCGGTCGAGCTTGATTAAAAATAGCCAGTTCAATTTTGAACTCAGCTTGAAATTAATATCGAGCCTATTTTGCTAGTTCGAGATTTATTTGTTTACTTTGGAATTGAGCTTGATTCCAGCTTTTCTCGAACCAATCTTGTATTAACTTGAGCTAATTATTTAAGGAACCTTCTATATTTACTTTAAATCGGATGCAGTGAAAATATCCCCTTCTTATATAAGATTGGTGCAATTCATGATAATTTCACCAGACCGAAACCAACAGCGTTTGGGGTGACCATGTAAACGCCTCCTATGAATCTTATCCCCTTCTCGTTGCGTTTTGTGATTGACTTCATCAGCGTGCGTGTCCGAGGTTGCAGTTTTATCTGAAAAAGGTTCCTGCTATCGACTTTGCTTCACGGCTGAGAACAAGCTTGGATAGAAGAATGGGCTGCATACGTCCTGAAGTTTATCGAGGTACATGTGTACATCTTGACAACAACATTTAGTCTTCAAATACGCATCCAAGCAGCCCTTTGCTTCCATCCTATTTGAGTGATCTTGGAGTCAAAGTGAGGTCATGTTGGACTGGAGCCCCCGGCACAGAGGCCAGTCTTTTCATGGTCATCCGTTTTTCAGGTGCTAGGAGCTAGGCGCATCACTTTTGAGAGTGACTCGGCTATGGTGATAGAGTATATTCTACATGAGGGTTGAAGGGAAGCATAGCATCCGCTTCTCGATGACATCCGATGGTTGGCAAGAGGTTGTGTTTTCTTCCAGGCGGTGCATGTATACCCTGAGGCAAATAGGGTGGCTAACTGAGTCGTTTCTTAAGCCACCCAGCATTCTGGTGTTTTTTTTGGACTCGAGAGTCGGACATTTCTTTAGCTTTGGGTAGTCTATTTTTTTCTTGACAATTCAGGCTATGCCCATGCAAATTAGCATGAGCAGCCGATGTACCCAAAAAAAAATGGCAGTCTATTTTTATAACAATGCATCAAGATGAGTACTTGATGAATGAAGCTCATAAAAATGAGGGGCTATGATTGACGGCATACACATCTATGCGTCACATGCAGTATAGGATATAATTTCCCTACGTTGGCTTGGAAGTTTTGTTCTTTTGAAGAAGTTTGCAAGGCCAATCACTTTAAGTGGGCTCTAAATTTGATAGCGAGCAAGCTGAGGTTGATTTAGGCTTTTTGTCTGATCCTCTGGAAAAGACATATATTCTCTCTATCAAAAATAACTAAATAAATAAATAAAACAAAGGATATATCTTTCTGATCTGATGTTTGAACGGCTCATATGCTTTGCAGGAAACATTCATGTTGGCTCCATTGACAGGTTTAAAAAAAGTAATAGTCGTAACTGAGTATTGCATTTGTCACTAATCGTAAGTATAATTATAAACTTCCGATTCTAATTCTAATCATAAACCACTCGAGAAATACGATTATTTTGATTTTTATTTTAATTTTCATTCCAAATGTGAACCAAATGCATGTTAAACCGGAGGCAAGGAACCAAATGCGTTTTCTATACCTACTGCCGCCTGCCGGAATATCAACTTCCGTGGGTCCCAATTAAAACGCATGAATGAGATCAGCAAGCACGCCACCCTTGTCCTCTTCATATCCAAGTAGAAAATAAATAAAAACTCGTTACTCCAAGAACGTTCATTGGATGCACATCTTCCCTGCTTATTATCAGTTTAAATTAATCGAAGACATTTAACTAATATAAATCGTTAAGAAAATCGTGGACAACGTCCTTATATTACCTTTCCGTTGTGTTTCACGTGCTGACGGTCCCCTTATCAGAGCCAGACACGTGCGACATAAAGGTGCTTGCGTGGACACTCATACGCTCACGAGCGACACGAAAAAAATTCTGACAATCCATCCCACAAATAAACCCGGTTGCCCAAATCCGAGTCCCGCATGCCTACGGCTCGATGAGGAGATTAGGCTTGGCTCGAAGGGCCGTGACGAAGTATGTGTTAAAAATCTGAGCCAAATTTTTCTATACAAAGGTGGATACTGGAGCGCGGACTATCTTTTTTTCTACAATAGTTGAATGGATTTGAGGTTGGAGTTGCTTAGTCAACGATCGATCGCTGCTCCATGACATTCGTAGATTACTGAAAGAATACGACTTCTACAAAATTATGCACATATATCGGAGGATGAACAGTGTTACCGACCGGATTGCATCATTCACATCTTACCACTTTTGAAGTTTAGTATTTTATTTTTTAATCTAAACTGGGACTCTAATTTGGGACCACCTCAAGACGGCCCGAAAGACGCCAAGAAGAGAGGGGCCCATCTCGATGTCGAGTGAGAGAAAGTGTTGAGGCCTGTCGGGCCAGCTGGCAGCCACGTGAGCGGCGGCCCCTGGTTGTACCATCAGAATCCGACGCGTGACAGACATGTCGCATCAGCCGGACGCGTGTCTCCTTGTCTTTTTTCTAACCAAGACGTCGGCGACAATATACGTGGCATCCATCGAAACATGAACCGTCCAAGCCATGGACCAATCATTAGACTGTTCCAAATTTCCTATTTAATCCAATTAATTTAAAAATTACTATTACCACTGCTACTTAATGTTAACTAGTTAGCTTGTGGGTCAAACACGCCTCATCTGCCATGTCATTGCCGGAATTTCTCTCCTAATTGTGTTGCGTAAATGGTTGGCTACGGTAAGAGTTGGTGCAGGTTGAAGAGTGGAGTTCAAGTTGAACAGTTGATAGTGGCATTTTTCAAGAGATGAGCTAAAGTTCATGGATCATAATTTATGAATTTTTTTTATTATTCAGCATATTTTAAGAATTACTATGTTAAATATTCGTGGGTGGATAACCTTTTTTTATAGACTCATCACTAGTTCTCCAATAGCCCATTCAACGTCTTTCAAAACATGTGTGAATCAAGATGGAAGACTATGTTAATTGGCTTTTAGATATACGTACGTCACATATGTCCTATCAATTCACAACATATGTATACTAAAACACATCAATAGTATGTATGAAAGTCGTGAACTCCACAATCATACTTTAAGAATAATATCCATACCATAAACTAGCACGATGATAACTAGTCCACAAATATCAACAAGAATGTAAGTGTACATCAATATTTGAGATTATGTCCTGCATTCGCCAATTCTATGTATACTTGAAAGTGTCCTATTTGCATATTACCATGGGTCAAGTTTCTGTTATTCATATTAACAACTATTCTAGAAAAAATATTTTTAGGTGGTGCTAATGATTTAATAACTATTTTTGTAACTTTAGAATATTATAAACCCGTGATCTCAAGGAGCCTTGCGAGCAACCAAAGTGCTCTACTCTGCAATGAAGAACTCGGATTTCATGATCCAATGCTAAGCTCGAACTCAAATCGTGGGGATCGTTAGAATACTTCGTATCAACCGATAAGATACTCGGTATATCGATATTAATTAGATTCGAAATATATTATTGAATTGTTCATTCAATGAGCATTCTCAATATTATGTTTTGAAGAGGACTCGAACCTCCACGCTCTTCAGAATAATTTCATCATTTTGATATGTTTAATATTGGAAAACTATAGCATGCACTATAGTCTTCTTTCTTTCACGCGCTTTGTTCTCTCTTCGCCGTCGAATTTTTCCGAGTCAGATGCATGGCATAAGCAAAATCCTAATATAGAATCAATGAAAAGTCGCAATTGTTATACAAAGCAATGCAAGATGGGACAAAGCACGGCCTCCCGGAAGCATCCCTCACTATAAATCAAACAACATGGTATCATATATCACGCGCAGTCTAGGATCCATCCCTCTCAAGATTTCAGCTGACCGAGACTCGGTAACGATAACATTACCCGGCTCTTGTTTTCTCAGGAACGCTCTTCCTCGTCTCTGGTTCTCACTGAAAGACTTCTGCCACATCACGTCAACTCTAAAAAAAAAAAAAACACCCTGATGATAGCATGGGAAAGGACCTTGCTTTCTCCCCCATCTGTCCCCGCGATAGGCGTCGAAACTTTTCATTCATCAAGGAAGTTCTCCCCCCCAAGTCACGCAAATGGACGAAAAACCATTCCAGCTGTGATGCCAGCTCAGCGGTCCAAACTTTTCATTCATGAAGGAAGTCCACGCCCCACCCCCCAAGTCACGCAAACGGACGAAAAACCACTCCAGCTCAGCGACAGCAGCTCAGCGGCACCATCGATGAACAAGAACCAATAATAATAATAATAATAATAATTAAAAAAAATATTTTATTATATTTTTTCTAGTATTTATTTTTTAAAAGAATTAAAAAATATAAACTTCGACTAATGAAATCGTTAGTCCTATGATTGAAAAAACTATGAAAAAAAATATAGTACTTGCCAATATAGTCGAGTGATATATGCAAATAAATTAGTCATTTAGCAAGCTAATTCACACATTTAGATAATTTGTTACATAATTTTAGAACATGATGTTCATCAGTATATAATACACAATCAGATGATACATGCTTAGCAAATTACTTATCCAGCAACCCAATATACATCTTCAAGCATGTTGATATATGGTTTCTAAAACATCATATTCACCATTACATACTATATGATCAATGATACAAACTTATTGACTTCCTGATATACACTACAAACTTATTTGATACACACCTAGCAGTGATCCAATACACTTCCAAATAAATCGATACACAATTTTCAAAATATTATTTTTATGAATATACACTACATTGTCAGGTAATATACACCAAGCAAATTAATCATCTCGTAAGCCAATACATACCTCTAAGCATATTGTTGCATCGTTTTCAGAACATAGTATTCATCAGTATCAATAGCAGCTTTCTAGCTTTGTCTAATATAAGAAACTATATATATATATATATTATTTCTTAATTTTATGAACTCTTAGGTGCAAAGATTTTAAAAAAGAGAGGGGGATTTAGAGAAGGAGAAATAGACTTGGGATAAGAAGGAAGACTTCACGGATGGAATAGACGGTTTGATAAGGAAGAGGATAAGTGGAGATGTTGAATAAGAAAGAAAAAGAATGTGGACAGTTTCTCTTCTTGGCCCATATCTCTTGGTGTCTGTATTTTTTTTTTTTTTTAAGTTACAGGATTGATGAACTTCATTAGTAGCAGAAGTCCTATCTCTATTTGACTTTTGGGTTTTCTCTTTAAAATGGGCACTAGAAAAAATATGGCAAAATAGGAGTCTCGCTCCATATGATATTCTATAGTGTCCGCCCCATATAATTCTTATTCCATCCAATAGACATTCTAATCACCTTAGTGTAAAAAAGCAACAAAAAAAGAAATAAAGAAAAGAAAAAGAAAAAGAAGGAGAAGCGGACCGTCTCTGCCTCCTCTCCTCATGATGCCGCCCTCTGCCTTGATACAAACTGCCTTATCCCTTCAAACAGATTCAGCCAAACGCTCCATCTCTCAGCGGAGACCGAAATATTGCATGCGAAACACTAATAGAAGTCGAGGGAAAGCAACCATTGGATGCTTCTCCAATGATGGTGGGGGACCCAAACATTCTAGCTGAAATAGTCGAGGACCTCGCCCAAAACGACTAGCCAGAATATATTATTTGGATTCCTTAGTCTCGTATAAACACTCAAAATGTACCCAATGCATAACCAATATGAAACTAAACACATACCTATATAGATTCTCATATACTCTCCCCTATTTAAGCCCCAGCATCCTCGTAAGGCTAAGAGTCTAAATTCATTCATATCCAATCACAAATACTACGATCAGCTAGTGGTCAGTTTTAATGGACTCATGCTGCAGAGTCTCTTAGTCCACATAGGCTATGGGATGGGACGGTTCTGATATCATTTCTAGCAACCCAGAACTTCACCCAAAAAGGCTAGCTAGAATATGTTATTTGCATTCTTTGATGTTGTATAAGAACTAAAGATCTATCTAGTGCAAAGGTGATGCAGGACTAAACGTACACCTGCATGAATCCTCATATACTCCCTCCGTTTGAGTTTTGGCATACTCACTATGATAATGGTCCAAATTCATTCAAATCTAATCACAAATACAACGATCAATCCGTGGTTAGTTCCAATGAACTCATGCTTTGATAATATTTTTAACAACTTAGGACCTCACCCAAAAAAGCCAGTCAAAAGGTGTTATTTGTATTTTTTTTATAAGTATCCAAAATCTATCCAGTGTATAGCCAATTTACAATTAAACCTATGCCTGCTTCTCACACCGGCGGAGTAGTTCGAGGTCCTAATCGGGGATGAGATCTATTGGACGAACCCAAACACTGCTTATGATCAAAAGGAGGAGCACGACCCTCACCGTCCATCAATGAAACCGTCAGTGAAGGAGCACGACATTCATACCCTCTTTGTTTGCTACCATTTCCAAAATCTCTGTGGCCCACATCTGCCTCACCGTCGGGTAAATCTGCCACAAAGCGCAACGCCCTTCGTTCCTTTGCCGATGTCACCGTCCGTTTCGTCCAAGCCCTAGCTCGGTTGGGCATCTCATCACCGCCGCTCCTGACTGGACCGATGCTAAACTTCTCGACCTCATCTGAGCGATAGAAGATCTCAGCCTCCCAAGAGGTTTTGCCAGCGCCTCTAATCCGATGAGACCGCTTCTAAGATCGAGCATTTTAAGAGAGCTAACGGCATACGTCCAATTGGTGGAGGATGGAGGCGATTGCTTTGCCGAGGCTGATTTGATGGGAACCCGTGAGATCTATGATTTGTCTAGCTTCACATAAATCGGGCAGCATTTTACTGATGCGGTGTACCATACCACCAAGCTGAGCTAGCCTGTGGATCCAGCCGATCACTGTGGCCGAGTTACCCTCAAGTATGACTGCTCTGGCTCGCAGAACATGTCGTGCATTATATGACCAGCCCATGTTGCCCTCAGCTCCACCTCCAAAACAAAGATGTCGAAGATCTGGCACCTGCTAGCACCAACCACCTTGGAGTCCGGACCTATGATGACGAAGTCTGCACCACCTCTTCTGCTAGTGTCAAGTATGTATCTATCAAAATTAATCTTGAAAAAATTCAGAGTTGGAGATTCCCATATGAAAAACATCATCCGAGACATTATAAAAGCAGAAGTAAAGCCCCATGTGCCCATAATCTATAATTTTGTCTAGCTTCACATAAATGTGGCAGCATTTTAGTGATACGTGTACCATACTACCGAGCTGAGCTAGCCATAAGGTGCAGGATATAATTTATCGGCTGATAGGCCTTGAAGCTTTTCATTCATCAAGGTAGTCCTTCCGATTCACGTAAATGGACAAACAAAACACTCCAGATTTTTTCAGGCAATCATTGGACCATCTTTAACTGAGACATTGACCAAGGTACCTTTGAATTCCGACTAGTTTTACACGACAACTTCAAAGCTTTCTTCAATAAGAACAAACTGAATACAAAGACGAAAAGTTTCACAAACCATCTAGATTTTAATTGCCACTAAAATGGCTTTGTTGCTAATTATTCACCACCAAAATTAACATCAACAAAGACGCAGAAAACACAGTAAAGTAGGTACACATCGAACATCGTATGAGTCAAGGCCAGAACCAATAGGGCTGGTCCTCGACAGGGAACCTGTAATTATTCAAATTGTCTTCAAGCCTCAGGAAGCCAGAACCTTTGACCTCATCAACCTCTCCGGCATGCGAGAGATCAGATCGATCAGGTTCGAAAGCATGGGAAGAATCCACAGGCTCC
The DNA here is from genome assembly GCA_025769935.1 of Phoenix roebelenii. Classification (NCBI taxonomy): domain Eukaryota; kingdom Viridiplantae; phylum Streptophyta; class Magnoliopsida; order Arecales; family Arecaceae; genus Phoenix; species Phoenix roebelenii. The sequence goes on from JAOXJJ010001100.1 coordinate 16,649,155, forward strand.
ATCAGCGTAGAGCGATCTACTTCGTCAATGTAGGGAGGGCTCCCGGAGTCTAACACAGTGCTGTTGGCGGAGCTGAGGTCCTCTTGCTTGCATACTTTGACTCGGGCATCTACTCTTTTCACCTCGCGCGTGGCATCCGGGACTATGTTCTGCAATTCGTGAGGAGGCAATTTGTTGCATTCAAATGGTGCCGAGTTGCCGATATCCTTCTCTTTGAGGAAGAACTTGTTTGTGAGAGAGAGAACCTGTCAAGAAGAAGCTCCAGTTGATGAGGGTAATGGTTCCATAATTTAGAATACTAAGTTAACAAAATATCACTCCCCTGAACAGATGAATAGAGACAGGATATATACTGTGTCAAACTTTCCTTTTCTTTCAGTATTATACATGACGTCTCAACAATCTACCGCTTTCCTTGGTAGCACTTAGCAAAATGACAGAAAAAAAATAAAAACACTAGTGGTTTAGCTAGAAGCGTTAGGATTCACACCTTTCCAGACTTATCATTATCTAGGCATCACAAGTAATTCATAGAATTAGATTAGTTTGTTGAAACTTGAAACATCCAAGATATGCAGTATGCCATCCTAGACAGTTGCAGAATGTCAACCAACCTCTCCATATATAAAGAGAAGAATTTTACACTGCTAGACTATTTTTAGGTGTCATTTAATAAACCATTGTCTTCAACAACAGCTGATAACGTCTTAATGAAACAAACGCAATAGATTCGAAGATAGAGGAACTAATTAAGGAATAGATACGGTTGGCAGACCAGAAGCAGTGGTTTTGAAGCATATCAAAGAACTAAATGCTTCGCGAAAGTTCTGAATGGATTACCTCGGCTTGAAGTTTCTCCTTCTCGTCGAGCAGGTTATCGTAATCAGCCTTGAGGACATCATAACTAGATTTCAGGGCCCCGTAGTCCTTCTCCAGTTGCTTTGTCTTCCACCGAGCACGGCGATTTTGAAACCATATTGCGACCTGTCTGGGCTGTAGCCCGAGATCCCTTGCAAGCTGAGCTTTCCTCTCTGGCTCAAGCTTGTTTTCAAGCTCAAAACTACTCTCGAGGAACTGGACTTGGTCAGCTGTAAGCCTTCTCTTCTTTTCTGGGCGGTGAACACCCTCGTCCAAGTCCTCGTCGCCAGTTTCTTCCAACCCGAATGGTCTGCAGAAGGACCATTCAGGCCTCTGCCCATGGACATCTTCAAAATTCATCACAGACCTTGAGCCTGAGAGAGAAATGTTTGAGACTTTTTTATATATTAAAGTATTACCATCAACAAAATTGACGGCAACTATCCAGCCATATATATATATATATATATATATATATAGTTGCATTCAAAAAATAATAATAATGAACTATAGATATATCAATGGAGAAAGATATTTCATTGTATATCAGATTTCTGAGGAAAAAAAAAGGTCTATAATGATGCAACACATCATAACTTTTTGATGCTAAATGAATTTATGAAAGCAAATAGATTGTGTTACTTGCATCAAGGAATTTATAAGAGCTGCATAGGCGCAACTTCTTTCACCATAGATAAATATCAGGAAAACCAATACAAGAGAACTTTTAAATGACTTTTTTCCCTTCCTTCTCCCAGAAAAATGTTATATCTAGGGCAATAATATGATCACAAAGTCTTTCACCAGCATGTACTGAGGTTTCTTGAAAAGGTAGGTAGTTGAAAACAGGGCAAAGGCAGAGGTAAAGCAACTCAAATTTTTAAAGGGGAAAAAAACTCAGAAAGAAAAGTTTAAGCATAATATTAGGTGTCCATAATCATAGCAGGATAAATGGTAATAGATCACTGTTCAGACTTTGAAATCATAACAAAATGAGGGAGAAAAAAATGATAAAATGAATTCTTCTTGAATGAAAGGGAGGCAGAGGAAAATAGCCACCCGAAACAGAGACTAATCACTGAAAAAGTTGTGCTTATACGTGAGAGATCCAATCTGCTGCAATGCTTCAATGACCAACTGAATTTAGATCAACATGACAAACCTTCAATTATATTAAGAATCCCAGCTGAGTTGCAGTGGCCGATTGAAGATTAGTAATTATTGAAACAAGCTAACTCTGAAAACTGGGAGTCCCGAAAGTCCAAATTATGTGAGAAATTCCGGATGACCATGTCAGAAATATTGCTAGAAGCAAGACCAAATTAACCGAGTGATTGGAAACATTAACAGAGATAAAAAAATAAAGCATACAAATCATCAAATATGGCAACTTGAACTGTAGTATAGAGGAAATATGAAAGACCTTGACATGTTAAGAGGAAATCAAACCCTGAGCAGCATTGGAAGAGGCATAGTCTGTTTGCTCTAGTGGATCAACAGTTTTTGCAGGACTACAAACTTGGATCCAGAAATCAAAGAAAGCCAAAGAAACCTTCTAAAATTAAAAACAGAGAGAATAACAGGGACGGAGAGAGAGAAAGAGAGATGTTACCGGGAAATCCTCCATGAGAATGTCCCGGAGAGAGCAGGGGCTCAATAGACTCGGAGGAAATCCAATTATTCCGGAGCAAAACCGCCATACTCGAACCCTCATAAGACCTTCTTCCCGCCATCTCCTACCTTTTTTTCTCGCTTTCTCTTCTCTCTCTCTCTCTCTCTCTCTCTCTCTCTCTCTCTTTTCTTTTACCCGAAGAAAAAAAGAAGTCTTTTTTTCCTTACAACCTTCAAGAAATCTTACACCATACCACCTCTTCCCCCGTGTTCTTGACGAGATCTGACGGGCATGATTCCGCCGCCCCCAGATATCTTCGCCGCTTGAGCTCTAGTACTTATGTCGGAAGAAGCTGGTGACCATCATAACGGAGCCATGAGAAGAGGCCTGGGCGCAGCGGCCACTCATACCCATCTCTCTGTCTCTCTAATCTCCTTCAGGAGGAGGGGAGCTAACGGAGGCTGCCAAGAATCGAGTGATGGGTCCCTGAATTTTCCATCAATTCTGACGGAAACTCTGGAGAAGAGACTAGGGAGGAGAGTGGGGAAGGGAAGAGAAGGATTTGGGTAGGCTTCCTTTCTCTTTTTTCTTCTCTCTTTTCTCCAGAATGGAGGCGTTGAGGGTCCTCTTATAAAGCGACGAGAGGGCCCCGAGGTCGTCTTCTGCTCGGGGATAAGGAATGGCGAGAGGAAATGACGACTATAACTTTCTTGTCTTTATTTAAAATATATATATATATTAACTTAGGATCCGCGGCGTGTTTTTTTTTTTTTTTTTTTTGATAAGACGGCATTATAATTAATCAATGGACAGGATGTATCTCAGGGAGTTGCCGGGATCAAGACGAAGGAAGTTGATATGGCAAGTGAAAAAAATTTGTAGAGATCGAGATTTTTGAGATACCAGCTGACATTATCCGATCAAATATCAAAATCTCAGACGGATATAGATTAAAACTGTACTTAAATATTAATTAAAAAATAAATTGAAGAAAGTAATAAATAATTGAAAATTTTTGGTCATTATAAATATATTATATCAATCTATCGATTTATATTGATCAAATTAATAGAGCTAGAATTTTTGTATATAGTATGCCAGGGTATCCAAATAGGGTACAAACTATAGCTTGGAGATCTAAAACTTGCCAAAAATATATCTCCAACGAGGTCATAAATTTGCTTAATGATAGCCTCAATCAAATACGAGATAATTGATGTAAAATTGTTAAACTAATATTAGCAGGTTAGAGAAATTTATATCTAACCATAATGGAAGCATTATTTCTTTGCCCGGTGTTTGCATGGTATATTTTTAGAAATTTCTAGGTTGCAATTCCTTCACTGGTTTTTTTAGGTTTTTTGATGGCACTTGGTTTATTTTTAGATTTCACTTGAACGTGAATAAATGTGGTGGTCTAAATAGATAGCACCATAAAAAGAAATAAAAATGACAATATAAAACATTAATAACCCTTGGAGCAATTATCCAAGAGATGAAACGAAGATGCCAAAAACTTGCTTGCAATATCGAAGATGATGATTGAAGCACGTTTTTAATGAATTTGAGCAATGGTTAGAAGTGGCTTTCCCCTAATGAAGAAATCCATTGGGGGGTGGAGGGATCCATACTAGTCTATCAAGGTGTAAGAAATTATAGATTTGTTCTAAGAATTGTGCAAATCATTTCAGTACCCTAATAATTAGGATTGTATTCGATATTGTTGTCAGGTAATCTATGTATTCGGATATATACCAACCAGCAAACTCTAAACTTCATTGGAAGAATTTAAGCATTTACTAGCTAATGCTAATGATTTGTGCGTGAATCTCAAGAATTTTTTTTTTCTTGATTAGATTGTTGTCTAAAATTAGAAACAGAATTCCTCTTAAATACCTATGCTCAAAAAAGTACACACACTAAGGCAACACGTCGACTCTCCTACTTGTTGCTTATTGGTCTCGACTCGAAGACCTTTTCATAGAAGTTTATTAATATCTCCTTTTGATTAAGCAAATCAACTTGAGTAGCTTTTTTTTTTTTATCCTTGCTCGAAGAAGTAAGAGTAAGGATTACTATTTTTGTTGAGCAAGGCAACAATGTGCAACTTGTTTTAGGCTACTCGGATTGAACTTTCATTGGGTACGTAGAAATATAATGGTTGAAATAAAAGTATAAATAACGCATATGTCCATCTGGATTATAATATGCTAGTAATAAGTGTTCACTAGTAAGGGATAGCATGGCCAATTCCAGGAAAAGCTTTCAAAAATCATTCGTTGGAAAAGAGAAACAAGATGCAAAGAAGGCCAACTTTCCATAGGCCACAGGATAAGTAGTGGAGAAAAGGTGGGAGCGTACAATTTAATCATGGCAAAGGAAGGACAAGACTGAGATGAAAAAGGGGCAAATTAAAGGCCAAAGGTTGACAACAAATAAAACCAATCTAGCCCACATGGAGCTTGTTTTCTATTAGCAAAATTATCCACCGTTGTTGGTGGTTTCCAATCATGTTCGATGACCGAAAACTTTTTTCCACTTTGTGCGACAAAAGCTTGCGGTTGTAGCTGCCAAAGCGGACGTAGGAAAGGCCTGTGATGAGAGGAATCCAAACCATTTCCGAGGTGAACTTTGGCCATGAATGAATTGCCTGCACTGTATTCGTAAGCCTTTTCGGAGTACGTTCGATTTCAAGGAATTCACTAGTGATTATTGAATTTTAATTAGAGCCAGGCTTGAACTGTGAATCCTAAATTATTCTCGGCTCCAATTTAGAAGTAAAGTTTCCTAACATCGATTTCGAAGGGTTTTTTTTGGTTCATGATCAAAAATGGAATCGGAGTGGATTGGAATAGAAATGAGAATCAGAATGGTCATATTCTCCGACGTATTTGGTTTAAGACTAGAATCAAAATTGGAACTACAATGGGAATTGAATATCATAGAAGAGTCTCCGTGAGATTTTAGGAAATTGGGACATTTCTCATTGGTCTCTAAAATCGAAATGGGAATGAAACTTCTTTCAACCAAATGGCTAGAAAAGGAGTTATTCATTCTCATTTCAGAGCTCAACTCTCTACAACCAAACATGCTCTAAATATCCTAATGGACAGGAAAGCTTCTATAGGCAATTCAGTATTAGACTTGTGTGGAACCATGATCTAAAACATCTGCTGCCTAGGTTCATTGGGAGAAAGTTCTTCTTTAACTAGATCCGTCACTAATTCGGTGAGAGTTTAAACAAGCAAATCATCTGAATCTCCTTATCTTAACAAGATAACTACCAGAACGCAACTATCTATCAAGTCGAATAATCATTTCTTCAACATACCGAGGAGTGGTCCAGTGGGATTATGAGAATTCAAAGACGTATACCTTTAAAAATGCCTGGTGTACGTTTAACGGAAAGCGATGCGTGGAAGTTAATGCATTTTGCGTACATTACTTTACGACTCAACGGAAAAAATTGATTTGGGAACTAAAGCGAGTTTTGTTTAGTAGGGATTCTAAATGAAACGCTTACCAAAATTCAAAATTCAAAGGTCAGAAGAGTGCTAGAAAAAGAGTTTGCAAGAACCTCCTTTTAGAAGGCGACCTAGACCACAAAAGCTGGACGTGCCGGCTTAAAATTCTTGCCAACATTGGTAGACTACCGTTGAATTCATCCATCGAGAAATACTTTAGTTATAACATAAAAATGTTGCTTTCTTTTAAAAAAATAATAATTTTTATAAAACAGCTCAAAAGGTGGCCAACTTGCATGAATGCCGGTTGAAAGAAGATTAACGAGTAAATCACACAATACTAAGTACTCATGTGATTATTTTATGCACGTACTCTATATTCTTAAGAACCAGGATATCAAATAATCCTCCAAGATGCTTAGGTTATCAACACTTTAATTTCTTTTGATGTAAAAGAAGGCAAAAAAAGCCATCCGACTTTTATTAAAAATTAATCATATTTACAACAGTGATGAAGGTTAGAGATGAGTTTATCAAGAAAATAGAGGAATAAATGCGAGAAAAATAAAGCTAAATCGCTCCAAGCAATCAGAACAGAAAATATTGATGCTCGTAAGAAGAAGCAGTGGAGAAACAAAAATTCTATCTAGACCAACAAGCAAGAGAATTTAATTATATTTCATCGTTGATCTTAATGAGCAATTCCCCTGATGCCACTTATCCAGATTTTATTGTCACAATTTCTTCCAAGTACTGCCAACTTTAGTTGCTCGGTGCTACCATTTCACACCACAGCCTTATCTCTTGAGCTCTAATCGTAGCCCGGGACCGTTAAGTGTAACCCCCCGGCTACGAAATGGCTCGAGCCACGACAGCCGTTCTGTCAACTTGCGAGCGTACTAGGCGACATGCTAGATTCGAAGACGATGCCACATGGCACACATTTTTTTTGCACTTGCACGGTCGTGTCGTATAAGACGTGTCGGCATCTTGGACACGTGGCAGGTCTTAATAGACTAAATGGAGGCGGACGTGGGAGGTGAAGGCAATAATATCGTTTTATTTATTTATTTATTTATTTATTTTTGGTTCTCACGAGCTCTTTTTTATCCCGTTAGCGAGCAGATCATTGGCTTGAGATATGTATCCAATGCCACGCCTCCTGAGGACTTACGTCCTCGCTTTCCACACGTGGCTTCCCGTGCGTCACGAGTGGCTGCTTCCTCCAAAGCCAAGCCTTGTATCCATTGTCCATGGCGTAAAAATCCCACAAGCTCGTTTCCATTCACATCTTACAATTCAAGAGAATCTTTTATGGTTTTGTTGATCCAACCCAGTGGGATCGGAGGAGCTGGTGAATGATGGGCGGGCCAATTATGCTCGGATTGTGTCCGTTGGGATGGATTATCCTGCTCAAAGTTGAATGTCCGACCTGCAAATAAGAAAAATAAATACCTAAAATGTCTAAGTTAGACCAAGTTTGTAAGAAATAGTGAAGATTCGAGAAAGCTATAGATGAAGTAAGCAAGAGTAGCATAGCACAAGTGTAGCTGAAGGTTCACTGAGTCTAATATATATATAGATGAGGGCGTAGGATAGTTATTCAGAAAAGTTAAGACAACTTATAACCATCTCGCAACATATCTCAACAATGCATGGGGCTATAACTGTCCCTTTAATAGATTTAACAGTCTTAAATGCATTTTGAATCGGTGACATAGTTTGTTGCTGCTAGTCGGTCTGTCTGGTCAGGTGCTGTAGTCGGCAGTTCAGTCGACAGTTACAAACCGATAAATCCAAGCCACATCAAGTTTCATAAGTCAAATTTAAAATATATATGGTAGGTTTGGCTGGACCTAAAAAGAGCCCCTAACTTGGGCGACGCATAATTCCACACAATTTTTCTATTTTGAGGATGAATAACTAAGAATATACACATCACTGATCAAAGTGATGTGGAAACCTATTTTGGTCGAGTAGGGCATTACTCGGCATATCTCTTTTCTTGGAGAGTCTAATATGAAGGGAAATACAAAAAGTGCATTTCATTTAAGAATTAATATGCACATATTAATCATCTCTGCCGTTGTAAATAAAAAAAAATCTTCCACATATAATATTCACATCAACTGCACAAAGTTTTTTTTTTTTGTGTTACGTAAAAATGAATGCAGTTTTCGGCTTTTTTCTTAAAAATATATATATATTTATGCCGAATAATGTATTCGCGGTGCATGTTTAGTACAATAATTATTAGTCCGTGAGGAGGAAAGCTCCAATGAGAATTTAAAACCAACTCCAATATTCATTAGACCAAGCGTAACACATCAAGACACACTTGTAATACCTCTATAGATTTGGTAAACGTGAAAAACCCCTTAACATTAGGAGCTAACCGCTGAGCTCACTCTGGCCTTGCAGGGCAGGCCGGAGTGGGTGCAAGCTGGAGCTGGCATAGCTTATGGTTAGAACAATAAGAGGGGGGGCCCAACAGAGATTCGCTTGCTGAGTGAATGGCAAGAGCAGCGAGCAAGTGCTTGGTAAGCTAACAACTCAATGAGTCGCACTCGATGAAAGAGAGCCACACCGAGCAAATATGATAAATTGGCCTGCTCTGCTTTTTTAAATAAAAGCAAGGACCGCTGGGGGAAGCCACAAGAACTTACCATGCATCATCAGGGTACAGTGTCTGATGTTTGGCTTCCGCTAATGCTATATTATTGGATCTACTCTTGGCCCAATAATTAGAAGAGACCAGGATAAGGCTATTTTGGTCATTGCAGCCAGTATGAATGATGAATTCATGATTCTTAATTTTGGGTAATGGAATATATATATATATATATATATATAGACATACACATACAAGAAAAAGGGTATCTTCGTCCATCGGGACGCGGTGGATGTGTGAGGCTGCAAGTGAGGTTGAAGGGGCGCAGCGTCGATATCGGGGGATGGAGGTCGGAATCCAGAGTGAGGAAAGGGACGCGCCGTGTGGTGACTCATCCTCTCTCCCTTTGTTCTTTTATGCAACCGGAGCGACGGAGTCTGCGTCGCTTCATGGGCCCCCTAAGCCCATTAATGGTCCCCCAACGCTGAGCCCACTCGGACCGGCATCGAACGGACCATTTTGGATTCCTAAACTCGTGGATCGAAGACAGGGCTTTGTGGGCTCCTTGGCGGTGGATTTAAGAGCAGTCCATGGTCCATTGCTTGGTTGGAATGCACCGACTCGTTACATTTGCCGGATCAAAGAATGTGGTCATTCTCATCAAAGACTCGGATTTCGTAGCTGCTGGTATGAAAGCTTGACGGACTTGTCCAAACTTACCTCCACTCTTTATTGGTGTGGGGGTGTTGCTGCCAAAATCCGAGCCGAGATTGGTCCCCGCCCAAGATGAAAAGTGGAGCATGATACTAAGGTGAAAAGTGGGTCGGCCTAGAGTTGGAAGATATTGACTTTGCTGATAGTACTCATGTTAGACTTGCATGAGCTACTGTTGTACAAAAAAAAAAAAGTTGGAAAATAACTTCGAGATGAAGGAGGACTAATATCGCTGTTTGGAAGACGAAAACGATCTATAAAGAAAGTCTACTTCACGAAAGATTTCTAGCGGAGGACCTTCTGATGTTTAAATTAGTAGAGATCTAAAACAACAATTGGAGAAAGAGAGAGAATGAGAGTAGAAAAATGCTTGAAAGTGCTTACTTGGTGTTCTTTGGTAACCTCCATATATAGCATGAGGTGAGGATTCGTTACCTTAATTGTCGGGAGGTGCGATATCTGCATAGTGACAGCTGGCCTCTTATGTTTAATACATGGTAATGCTTCTTGCGATATGTTTGTGGTATAATGTGCATCGATTGTGTATTCATGGCCGAGCTAGATTGACTGTTGTCTAGACCATAATTGCAACTTCTTTGATGATTCTTGGCATTACTCCACAGCTGAACCGACCAGCATAACATATCGGTCAATACCGAAGTTATCTAGCTCGATCAAGGCCGAGATCATGAAGATCGGACAATCCGAAATCAAGATGATTAATATTCTCTCCAACACGGAAGAAATGTGACCCTTAAGAGAAATAGGGGTTGGGTACTTTGGCTTGATGAATCCATAGCTTCGAACAAGTGTGGTAGGCTGGTAGCTGGTTTGTTTGTGCAGTTCAACAATATGGCATTGGAGGAAAGCCTGGTGGTTACTCGGCCTCCAAGCATGGAGCCCTTGGTCCACGGTTTCAAGCTTCCGTTTTGTTCCTAGCTCCACCTCATGGTCGTCCCTCTATGGTCTATTGGTCTCTATGGATATCCTTTCCTTAAAATAATATATATATTCTAATTGGTTTAGCTTTTGCCTGAGAAGATGTGACAAGAGAAATGTACTCGCTAAAAAAAAAAGCTTGGGTCATGGAATCATAGGCTCACAGCCATCTACTCGTACTGCCAATCTGCGAACTATCAGCTTTTTATACCTGCGTTAATTAACTTTATCACAGCTTTTCTAAGTGCCAGTCTGCCCGTGTTCACGGTATCAAGGAGAGCGAATCGGGCTGAACGTGAGAAAAAGCTTGGCATGATTTTCGGCCGAATTTTCGAAGAGAAAGATGTGGAGGCGGCCCAGGCCCATAAGGCATCAACTTCATGTTTTTTTTTTCTCCAAAAAAAAAAGGGACCAAGAAGGGTTCAAGCACCATTTGGCTCATGAGTCATGAAGGGGTTATTTAACTTATTCCTACATTACTCCATCTAGGTTAAAGCTCAAGCTTGGAGTAGACCGAGTCAAGATTGGGGCTTCTTCTTTTCGAGAGTTGTACCGAGAGTAGATGCCTTGCAAAATCAATCCTCGATTTTTTTCCTAAAATGGCAAGAGATGGAACCATTCGAGACAAAATTCGGTAATCTATAATATTGAGTTTTGATTTTATGTTAATTGTATCTTTGAGATGCACCTGATTGCCTCCATGGCACTATGTACAATATAAGATTTTTTTTTTTTGGTAAATATATAAGACATTTCTTTTAATTGGCCTTTAGGTTTTGTTTGCAATACCATCATATTAAATTTTGGTTGTACTTTAACCAAAATCGATCCAATTACATTTATGTCTTCCTTGAATAAAAGAATCATTGTATTTATCCATACATTAGCATAGATGTTACTAGAAGAACGCAAATATGCCGCAAAAAGAAATAAGAAAATGTCGCTAAGCTGGACACATATGATGATTTGTAGGGGGTGGGTCGATAGGTGTAAGCGAATAATTTGTCGCATTCTTACGTATTTATCAGTGACTTAGGTAATTTAGCAAGGATTTTATCCGTGAAATAGTTATACAACTGACATGCGACTTTATAATCAATCTTCCCTCTTTTAATTGATTGTATGTAAGGTTACGAGATGTTAATGCGAGTGGCAATATATTGCATAGAAAGGTTAAAAGAAAATTAATTCTTGACACTTGTTTTGCAGGCCATTTTGGCAATCAGCTAGGCTTGTTACAGAATATTTAATCACCATGCACTGCGCTTGTCAATTTAAGTTTTGGCTTGCGGTCATGCACACAGTAAGCAAAGGTGTCCTCACTGTGAAACATCTCGTAAATGAAGGGCTGGGATTTTATCTTTTCCTGAGTAGACTGCATACCCTCCAACCAAGTCACCTTGAATCTGAAAATATAAATAAGTAATCTTCCCTCTTTTAATTGATTCTAGATAAGGCTACAAGTCGTTAATGTGAGTGGTAAAATATTACATAGAAAAAAAGTTAATAAAAATTAACTCATCATGCAAATATTCTAAAATTATTGTAACTTCGGAAGGAGGGATTTAGATTAAGGTTATATTGAGTCAGGTTCAAGATGGGATACACTATTTCCGCACCTGAACTTGTTTCAAATATTTTTCGAGAACACATACCTACCCCGGTATTTAAAAATATCTAACGAGTTGGATAAAACCGGTCCTATTTGAATTAGGTAAGATTAGATATCCGATGCATCGGCTACAATTACCATCTCTACAATCAGTTAGGTTTGTTTTGTGGGTAAACAATCAGCTAGGTTTGTTTTTTGGGTAAATAATCAGCTGGGCTTGTTATAGAAAAGGTGTCCCAATTGTCAAACAACTCACAAATGAAGAGCTGGGATTTTTTTTTCCCCGAGGGCTCGTTTGGTTCGTGGAAAAAGAAAAAGAAAAAGTGTGGTCAACGGAAAAGTAATGAGATGCTTCTTGTTTGGTTGGAGTTTTCAAAGGAGAGAGATGGAAAAATTATATTTTTTCATGGGAATATGATTTCCATATTTCATGAGAAAGTATTTTCTATGAGAAACATGAGAAAGTTACTTTCCTGGGAACCACTTCATTTTTATTTTTTTTCCAAAAAGGCTCTTCAGCATTAAAGAAGCATTAAAGAGGCATTAAAGACTTAATTTTTATTAAGGGCATAATAGAAATTATACATAACTTTCACAGGAAAGTGGATGATAAATCAAATATAAGTACTTTGGAAATTTTTATTTTTCTATGGTTAATCAAACATGCCAAAAGTACTTTTTTAAATATCTTTTTTCTAAAAATTTATTTTTTAAAAATTATATTTTTATAATAAAAAATATTTTGTGCGAACCAAATGAGCATTAATCGGATCATATCCTACCTATCAATTAATACCCTCTAAAGAATGCACCCTGAAACAGAGCATATGAGTTTATGTATACGTGCAGTAACGCGCTTTTCCGGGTTCAATTTGGTAGGTCGGGACAGGGAGGCAAAAGAGGAAGGGATACGGGCCAAAAATAATGGGGAGAGAAAAGACAAAACAACGTGCTGCCGAGTGGGATCAAAGACACGCAACCTGGGCGCGTCCCGTCCTCCAATCTGCCGTCCGTACCGTCCACATAGGACCATCCAAGCCGTTCGTTTCTCGTCATTAGGAAACAAACTCGACGCGTGAGCTTCACGCGATAATCGGGCGGCAGAGATGTACGAATGGACAGAACCAACGGCAGATCGTTTTCCGCATAATATGTTTACGCGGACGCGTGGAAGATTTCCGCCTCCCACTCTCTGCCTCGTTCTTGGCTCAATATTCCCACTGCCCGCCCTGCCCGCTTTTGCCGCTTGTCACCTGCCCCTGCATCTTTTTCCCTGCTGCCCGAACTGCCCGCACTTTACCAGCCCCCAGCCCCCCAGTCTTGCATACTTCCCCTGTCTCGTCCCTCTTTGTTCTACTCCAAAAGCCATCACCCTCGCTCCTCTCGTTCTCTTGCTCTCTCTCTAAACCCTCTCTCTGCCCCCCAAGCCCTTCCAATGCCGGCGACCTCCGGGAGCTGGGACGGCTTCCGGAGCCCTTCTTCGCTTCTCCCACCCCCCGCCGGCTTCCTTCGGGCGGCGCTCCGGGCGGTGCTCTGATCGCCGGCGGCCGGAGCCTGTTCTTTTCGCCGGGAGCAGGTCGGCTTCTAGGTTCCGTGCGGTACCCGCGGGAGTGTTCGCTAGGGTTCCGGAGGCTCCGAGAGGAAAATTCTGAGGTACGGGGTGGTTTCAAGATCTCGGCATCGGGTTATCTTGTTGGGTTCTCTTATTTTATTTTAGGGTTACTAGTTCCAGTCATTTGGTCGGAATCCCGAGGGTTTGCTATTTGGAGGGTTTTGCTGTTGATCTCGGAAGAGATGGGATTGGGGCCCGAGGCGGCTGAAGTGGTGTCCCGGGAGAGTGATGGGAAATCGGAAGGAAGGAACGGCAAGAACGAGAAGAAGAAGTGGAGGACGCGATGGACGTGGGTCAAGCTTCGTTTGATTGCGTGCTTCATCTCGAGATCGAAAGTGGATACGTCTGTTAGCGGCGCCAGCACTCTTTGCGGTAACTTCCTCAAAAATGTAGACTGTTTGATCAATGCTTTTCTTGAATTTACGGCTTATTAGCATTTTGAATTTTCTTTTTCTAGGAAATATTGCTATTCTTGGTTATTATTATTCGAATTGCTTTACGATCTATGGGAAATTATGCAGGGAGAACTGCTAAGTTTATTTCCCTAAAGGCATTTGTTTTAATTCGGTAAATAAGATTGTTTAGGTAGAAGATACTGTACGTTGCAAGTTCTATATTACTGTTCCTTTGGGATATTGTGGTATCGCCTGGCCACATTTTTTTTAATATTTATTTTTTAAAAAATATTTAAATCCCAATGTTCTGGGCATTCTTTTGTTGAATTAACACCAACATAAAGTGAAAGAAGGATAAAGTCATGCTAGTCCAATAGTTTTAGTTTGAAGAGGTATTGAATACCGGTGAAATGCGTCGTGCACCCCAATAGTTACATCCCTCTACTTAGTAACCAGATGTTCAATGTTCGAGTACTGGATGGTGCACTTCCAAGCGTTTGAACTTGGGTAATTATAGTGTGGGTAGGTCTCCTTCCCTTTCTCTCTCTCTCTCTTTCTCTATAATAAAAAGTACAAGTATCGGATATTGGAGATTCTTTTCTTGATAGAAGAAGGAGCCATAGGAATGTTCGCATTGGGAGAGATGGCAATTTTTGTTTTAGGATTAATTGGGGTTTTTTATCTTTGATTTTTTCCCCTCTTTGTTGCTTTTTTCCCCCCAAAATGCAGTATAGAAAATGTGCAAGTTCTAAAAGGGTGATATAGAATGAATGAATGGGAATTAGGATGGAGGGCAATTGGATGCCCCTTTAACAGGGGCTCATGAAAATGAAGAAATTTGAGTTATGAATATCATGGAGAAAAATCATAATAACCTGCTTTAGCCTTCATCAATGAAGGAGAAGTTAGTGGTTTCTTTTTCCCTCATAATAACCTGCTTTACCCTTCATCAATGAAGGAGAAGTTGGTGGTTTCTTCTTACCTTGATATCTACTTTTTCATTTGCTTATGTAGGGGAATCGACTGAAAGCATGAAATATGCCTCCCTCCTAGATACCAGCGACTTAAAGAACATGCCTCTCAGGTGGAAAGCAGACATCAGAATGATTAAGTACCATGTGCTGCGCTGCTGCTAGTCATATACCGGCATAGTTGATAAGACACCATATTATGCTGTGTTACGATGTTCATGTCATGTGCAATGACAAAAAAGTAGTGTTGTTTCATATCATACCAATGTTGGTTTATGTTAACAGGCATGCGGCCAAGCAACTGACGTAAACCAATAAATACTTAAAAATACATGTAAAGGTGGGTCATGGCATAACCCCTTGTGCCTTGCCCATACCTAGTCAACATGGTATAGCTCTTACAAGCTGTGTTACCAAGATATTTCTGTTCAGCTCCAAAAATCTGTGTTGGATATAGATCAAAGCCAGATAAGTATTAGACACTTGGATACTTATGAAATTCTATAATCGCTATGTTTAAAGATAAGAAGAGCTGAATGCCTCTAAAAATATTTTTGACTCCCTATTTTCATGTAGAAGTGAGTATTTATTCGTTTTAGTGATTAGTCAGGGATTTAGGTATTGAACTAACTTTCCAAATATTATTTTTTAATATATTTTAAGTTAATGGGAAAGTTTGAATGAGAAAGACGTGTTCAAAGACCTTAACAAACAATATCTTCTTAATATTTATTTTTAATATTAAACAAATGATATTTAAGGTAAAAACTTGTAAAATTTAGTTAAAATTATAATTTATCCTATGTATCCCCATATCTTCTTTTTGTTTTCCCTTCTTATCAAGCCAAACACCTAGCTTTCATGTGTGAATCTGATTCTTATTTCCATATCCATGCATCTTCTGCTTACATGCATGGACATATACAGCACGATACTTACAAGTCAAGAAAATAAGTATAGCAAACTAGGGTTCATAACTGAGTCCGAATTTTTTGGACAAAATTTGCCTATATGCATGCTCATGGAGTATATTTGGTAGGTGAGATGTGATTATTTTATCATAGTGAGTGAAACATCAAACCAATGGACCAATTAGTTGTTTTCCTTGCTGTGCACTTTGATTGTCGACAATAATGTTGATTATGCCCTATGGAAAACAATGCCATATATGTTTATTTACTTTTAGATAATTATATGATCGTGAGTATGTGTTTAGTTGATAGAAATTTCGTCAAAGAATACAATGAGTTTGAGAAATGACATCGCTATTATAACTATTTGAGTTAAATTTCTATAGTTTTGGAATCTCCTTTTTTTTTGATAGAAACAGTTTGTAGACAACGGGCTGCACAACTTGGGGTAACCCTCCCATAAACACCTGTAACCCCCCCACCAACATAAAAAGTAAACTGAAAAGAGCTGAGGGTTAGAACCAAAAATAAAAAATTGCCTCTCCCTGCTTTCGTCTTGGTGTAGGGCTAGAGTTGAGAGAGAGGGGGAGAGAGGCAGAGAGAGAGAGAGAGAGAGAGGAGGAGGAGGAGGAGGAGGAGGAGGAGGAGGAGG
>JAOXJJ010001100.1:16665605-16682285 GCA_025769935.1 Phoenix roebelenii
GAGAGAGAGGGGGAGAGAGGCAGAGAGAGAGAGAGAGAGAGAGGAGGAGGAGGAGGAGGAGGAGGAGGAGGAGGAGGAGGAGGATGGGTTTCTTACCAATGATGCCGGAGAGGGGCAAGCGTTGAGTGGAGGCGTGCTCCGAGCGGTTGTGATTTTCGGAGGAGGGGGAGAAGTCTTGAAACATTGCGAAGGGGGCAACATGGCCTATTAACCGAGTTGGGGAGGGAAGGGAGTGGGTTTTAATCGAGTGAACCAAGTTAAGTAGTAGAATCTATGTCGGTCCCTAACCGGTCTAGTTTGGTATGCCCCGAACCTGCCGGTTTGACACAGTTTAACATACCATGATCATAGGCATTTGGTAAAACTGCCAAAAAATGTTACTTATTTGTTTTCTTAATAAAATAATTTTAAGATATTGAAATTTAATTGTTTAAGGATAAACATGTGGACTAACATAAAATGGTTACTCTTATGTCATCACTTGTTAATTGCGCCAAAAAGCATGCGTACATACATAAAGGTACTTGCCCAAGTATGGGATGGCTGTTACATGCCTAGGCAGCCACGTAGGCACCTACTTGCGTGATTGCCCTGTTTGGAATGTATGAATGCAACATGTACCTAAATTGTGGATTTGCTAGTTGCTTTAGGTTGAACCATCCAGGCTCGTTGGTAGTGCCTATGAGAATGCTGATTAACATTCTGTATATTGAGGTAAATCAAATTTCCATAGGTTTACTAATTTAGGACTAGAGTTATTTCTCTTGTCATAGGCTTAGTGCATAGCTAGACAATCATGCAGATTCTAAGTGCAAATTAGGGAGGAATAAGGCTTTCTAATTGGTTAACTCATCCAAGGTTTTAAATATCATGCGATGGAACTGTGCTGGTTTTTCTGTGGAATGGATGCCTAGCATCCTGCCACTCGGGACGATGGATATCCTGTCTTGTCCCAGTTCCTTCTCGACTTGTCCCATCCCGGTGCATAGGTTGGTGTCCTGTCTTGATACTAGATGGTTAGATGCCCTGCTATCCCGCTAGTATTTAAAACATTGATCTCATCCTTCTAGTTTAGTTTGTTTTGGGAATCGAATGGTTTAACAATTGAAGAAATCTACAAAGGGTCGTTGTCAACACCTTTTCTTTTGGAAAGGTGAGGCACTGTACACTTGAGCTGTTTGATGGGAATTGTGAAACTTGTTTGGTCTATGTGATTACAAGGGGTATGACAATACAGGAAGTCATCAGATGTTTCAATGGCTATTAAACTATTGGACAAAATGCCAGTTATATGAAGCATATTGTGTCCGAAGGAAGTTCCTTTCATGACCATTTATGTCATATAAAAACTATAATATTATTTTAGTCAAGCATGGTTTGTAAGAAATGTATACTGAGATTCAAAGAGGATGTGCTAATAATATTATGAGTCTTTTTAAGAGAGGCTTGTTAGAACTACCCAATGCGTTAAAAGCGTTTGGTGGATACGTAGCGGCCGAGGGGTTTCATGCCATGCAACAAATGGCAAGCGAAATGAGTGCAAGGTTGGTTGCTAAAAAGATATTAATATTTTACCTTACAAATCATCCAAGGAACAATGTCTCCCATGAATTCATGTGTTTGATTTAAGATTCAATGAGTAATAGTAAGTTTGACCAATTGTTATTTTTGTTACACGTCAATGGATATGTCAAATTAATTAATTGTGTCTCTACAGAGTCACAAATTAAAACATTATATCATTATTTAAGAAAGTAAAATGCTAAAAATTGACGGTTGATTGTGAGGAGTGGGGTAGAGGAAGTCATGGTGCTTTTTGTTATACATATTCATAAAAAAATAAAGACATCCACTTCAAAATTGTTTTATGTCTGCCACATTGCTCGTCCTTAGCTAGGATGCCATGCTAAGCTGCCACAGGTCATGGCATGGCGATTCAGGCCCAAAACCACCTTGGCGTCTGCCATGACCTTTTTTGAGAATCATGTCAATTTGCACCTTTTGAGGACAAAAATATATTGGGGAAAAGTCATTGAGAAGTTCAAGAATGATCATTATTGTCCGTTACATGATTCCAAGAGGTCTCCTTACGTTGATTGAAGAAGTGACTGGAAGCTTATTAGCATTTTCTTTAAAGAAGTTGCATCTAAATTGAGAAGAACAATTCCATCGATTGAAGAGTAAGGTTAATTTTTAAGAGTCTCCCATTATAGGAAATTTGAGTTGATGACATTTTTGCGGTACATGGCTATGTGTTTCTTGACCTTGAAACTGAAACATTAAATGAATTGGTGGTTTATAAATCATGCACTATTCATGATTATATAACTATTCAATTTGAGCTGATTGTGTATATGGGTCGAAGCAGGTCCTGTTGGACAGGGGTTTGGTGTGACCCATTCTTGACCCAAAAGATTCTCTGTCCAAGAATATGGCCAGATCTGGTCTATTCCATTTGAGTGTTTGGTTAAGTTGGGCGCAAATTAATTGCATTAGGTTTTCACCTCAATGACCCATGTTGAACCCCAAGAACCTGCGGTTCATGTTGGTTTAGGATTGGGTGAGGGTCCAATTTTCATGTCATGTAGCTGTGTCCAAGCATCGTTTAGATTTAAAAACTAGTTCATAGGAAGAATTGCTTAGAGTGAAATGCTGATCTTAATAAAAGGACCTTCTTGGCTTTTAGAGAGGGAGTGAAAGTGAGTGTGGTTAAGTGAAATTATAAAAAATGATGCTTAGATTGAGATTGTAGTATCAACCAAAAGGGCTTGATTACTGCTAGGGACCATGGATAAGGAGTGAGGACAATCTAGAAAGCAATATTGTCAAGATCGGGATGGAGTTGTAAATCATAAAGAGGGTCAAATCAGTAGAATTGTGGATTGGATTATGGGCTGTAAAATTCTTTCCATTTTCTTCAAAAGTTTCAAGATATAAAAGAAGTTGAGAAATTAAATGAGTCAACCGTTGAGTACATGAATGAAGAATACGAGTGATGCAACTAGTTTCCAGAATCATAAGCCCTCATATCAAAGGGTGATTGTGAAATTACAAAGATTTTTGGATTTGGCCCTTTTAGCTTCATGAAGTTCAAAAGTTTCTTTTTTTTCTTCTATTTTAGTAAGTTCAAATTCCTAATGGCCTTGCTAATGCTAAGTATTTGAGGCATATTAGTCATAAAAATGTTAACTCTAAAAGCCATACATTCACACGTTATAGAAATTGCAATTTCATTCTCCTATCACCAAGGCATGGAGGCTTATTTGACACCATTCTAATGGTTGGGCTGCCTAAACCAGAATTGAGGTAGCAAAGGCAGCCGTCTCTCTCTCTCTCTCTCTCTCTCTCTCTCTCTCTCTCAATGAATATGAAGAAGGCAAAATGCAATGCTGGTTTTTAGAAACACTAGGAAGAGAGAATATAACATTTGGTTATGTCTATAGTGCTTACAAGGCTCATAAAGTAAGACCCTGGCAATCTCGGTGATCAATTAATAATTTATTCAGATATAAGCTGAGATTTGAGTCATTGTTTCAATAGGATTGCTTGAGATATGCCTTGCCTCACACTTTTGAATACAACACTCCAAAAATAGCTTGAGGCTCTTTGGCAAGATGTTACTATGTGAGGCATGTCACAGAAAAGGCTCATGTGGGTTAGGGTTGGAGATGAAGTTTATTAGGGCGTTGTTGCACCTTAATGTATGTAAAAACTCTTATGAAGCTTATGGTTGCCGGGGCCCCTTGTTCAACCCCTCCATTCTCCAACTTGTTGTTTTGCACCCCACTCCCTTGAACCTAATCCGTGGTTGCCACCATCCTCCCAACTTGGGAAGCCCCACTTTCCCTCCCATAGGTCCCACTTAGCTGTCCTGAACTCCCAAGGTCGACCTACCTTGTAACAAACTAGGACCTTACCCAAAAAGGTTAGTCGAAAGGTATTATTTGGATTCCTTAATTCTGTATAAGTATCCAAGATTTACTCAACGAATGACCGATGTGGGACTAAACACACGCCTGCACGGGTTCTCACATACCCCCTCCTACTTCACAATCCAACAACCTTAGAGCTTTGCCCTTATAATTCTATGATGGTAACAATTTGGTTGTTACAAGATTAAAATCCTTAACTTCAAAAATATATAATAATCTCCAAATCCATCAAATCTGAAGTATGCCTCAACCACCACTTTCTTTCTCTATGTCCTATATAGGTCATTCACTGGCAATAACTGATTGTTCACCTTCTCATGGTTCATAGAGTGCCATTCACATAGTTGCTTTGCCCGTGCTTATGAGATATGACAATAGTTCGACATGCTTGTGATCCCATGTTGTGGAATTCCATGCTTACTAATTGTGTCTCTCTTATATGACCTTTTTTCATCATTTTCTAATAATAAACCTCTGGTAATTTTCAAATTTTTACCATATGGTATTCTTTCATCTTCCCGTTGTGAAGCATGTGTTCAATGCCTTATAGAAATATAACAGCATACAACTTTTTGAAAATTAGATTTGGTTTATTGCTGCTTTTTATGAATTGACAAGTCCATAATTTAAGAAGAAACTTGTATCTCTTCTCTAATTCAGAAATAAATTATGCATATCAATAAGAAAGTGATGCATACTTCTATTAGCTGTCTCAATAAGTAACAATGTCTACAAGGTTGACAGTGCTAAATTGCCCTCTCTCCTCATGCTTTCTCATTTCAGGATGGAAACTTTTCTATTTTTGAGCAACCATGTGATAGATACTTTATATACTTGGTACAAAATTAATGATAAACTATGCAAATTAGAAAAAAAATTATTTTTAATCAAATTTTATTTACAATTATTAGGATAAGGTAAAATGTATATTAGAAAGTCTAAAGACTTTGTCCCATCAATGTAGAAATTCTAGTTGTGCCCTTGATGTGGGATACAACCAACATCTTGCACATCGAGTTATTTCTTTGTATGGAAAGAACATATATTCCATTTTTTGTCGTTACAACAATGATGGGCAAGAAAAGATCTTTTTTCCTTTTCTGGTATAATTTTTCATGGCATTATCTATAGACTTGGAATTCAAATAGGAGAATGTTAAGATATCCTAAATATGTTATCAAATGATTTGGGCAAATCTACATTATGAAGTGCGATCTTTAGCAAATTTTATTATCAAATTCAAACACAATTCAACAAGAACTAGTCTCCCAAGATCATAGCAGTAACTAGGGAAGGTTAGAGAGGGAGGGAGAGAGATAATGCAAGATCTTACCGACTTCTCTTTATTTTGTTTTGATTGAAAAGAGTTAGGGAAGACCTAACTCAGAAAATTTATTGAGGTTTGCCATTATATGAGTACAAGAAGGTTACATGAGCTTTATGAAGGTGGAGATGGGATGAAGGTCTCAAGGTGAGGCACGGGTAGGTTGCCTTCTCATTGACATGTGCAAGGGAGCCACGTCTTCTGCACCCAAATGATTACAACATTTAATTGGAAGTGGGTCGCTGCAAGGCGTATTTTAGGTGGGGGTATTTGAGAGCTGGGGCTTCTCTAACTTTAGGTGTTCTCCTTTTCTTCGAGGCCGCTTGCCTTGCTGCCGGCTTAGGGTTGCGCTCCAGCCATAGAATCTAGCATCCTGTGCTGAGTAAGGCACCCAATCCGGGCAACATTTCTCTCTTTGGTAGGGATGCACGCCATGGAACCCACAAATCTGTTTGGGCAACTTCTCTTTCAATTGAGCTTGATGGATGTTGTCTAGGTATGGTGGTATCTAGGCTAAAGAAAGGTGAGTAGAAGAGAAAGTAGATGAAAATTGATTAGGTACCCAATACTCTTAGGTGATTAAAGCGAATGGCAATGGAATTCCTTAGAGGTTAGGCAAATTTGATGACAAGATGGGATCGATTGGGTATCCAAGTCTCATATGTCGTGGATTGGGGTTTTAGAAGAAGAGATCTGTTACATCTTGATATTGTTTGTTAAATAGTTAATATCCAATCAATTTTCTAGGGGTCGCCAATGGCCACCTCTTACAATGATTTTTAGCAATGGGTATATTTGATTATTGGTAAAATGGTGCTCCTATAGGTTAACTTTGCAGTAGTGGATTCTCATGCTCTTTATGCTTCTTGCTCAACTCAAATCTCTTACAAAATTCAAGAAGACAATAAACTAGAAAGAAATTGGGTAGAAAGCATGGTAAAACCCACTTTACTTTCTTTTCATCAATATGTGTACAAATCTATGCTATAAAGCCTCTATTCATATAGTGAGGTTCATCCCCTAATTTAGGTTGGAATCCTCCCCAATCTAGTCAGGCCGAGTTTTTCCAAAATAGAAAAATACTACAAAAGTTTCCAAAACTAGGTGGAAGCTATATGTCAACTTGTACATCAACTTCACCTTCTGTCATGTTGCCAAATTCTTCCTAGATTAAAAGATATAGCTTAGTCAAAAATCAGAAATGACAAAGTTTAGTTTTACCAAACATTTCAGGGGCCTACATGGATCATCAATTTATTATTTCCTATATTTGTAGTCATTCAGGAATATTCACAAGACTTGTTCCTTTTTGAGAGTCTAAAATTCTTATGCTTTCAGATTTTTAAACATTGATCCCAGTTTATCTTGTGAATTTGAAAAGTAGAAGGCTTTAAATTTCTTCTTAAAATTTTTCTCTTGCTTGTAAGAGATATGTAGATATCTTGCTTAAATGTGAGTTAAGATATCTAATTACCGGATGATATGATGAACAGATATGCTCAATAGATAATATTACATTTATTATTTTTTACAGGGTTTCATTACCTTCATAATTCATACCGCCTAGTAAGTAATAAATAACATAATATATAAAAAGAAGATAAGAGGTATTGCCGCTGCTTATTTCTGTTAATTAATTTTAATTGGGATAAAATGTGCATTTAAAGATATACACACACAACAAATGAAAATAATTAGTGTAATTAATGAAAAGCATAAAATAATTGTTCAAGTGCATGTCTGCTTTATGGTAGCAAGTTCAGTTCTTGATGGACATACAATATGTGGTCATGCACATGCATGCCTTTTACTATATGGCCATTCTCGACAATCTATTATTAAATATAGCTATTCTTGACAAATTGCTCAACATTTGTAACTCGGCTTGTATCAGCTAAGCATTTACATCGGAACACTAAATATGATTGACAATTAACGTGTGTATTGAGTGCCCGTTTCCATGCTCATGTCCCTTCTTTTCTCATTGTTTTTTCCAACTTCAATCTTGTGTAGTGAATATCCATTTCAAAATCCATGTATTAGTGTCTATAAGGTTTGGTCATAGCTGGCTTTTTGATTTGATAATCTAATTTCTTTCCATTTTGTTATATTTTTCATATCTTCCCAGGTATTGGTTGATCTGTGTTGCTTTCTTTTTTCTTTTTTTTTTTTTGCTACCATTATACTTCCAGTTTCTTTTTTGGGATAAAAAATTATCATGCATGAAGAAAGGTATGAGTCTCTGTATCCTTTTGTCCTTTCTTCCATCCTATAATAATTGCATCAAATGGATTGACATTAACCACTCTGTGCCTATTCTCTGCCATGATCTTCTTTAACACATCATGCTTTTGATATTTCTATTTATATTACCTGACAATTAACTCATTTTCTGACTTTCATAGTAGCAGCAACTTTTGATTGATAACAGCTTTTTTATTTTTTTGGTAACAATGACAACCTATTTAATAGTCAATATTTTGTGTTTGGACCTGCAGAAAATAAATCCACTAATGATGCTAGCAGGGACCAACCTGCTGTTCCATTGGTCTCTGGTTCTACAACCACTAGTAATGCAG
Source organism: Phoenix roebelenii (assembly GCA_025769935.1). NCBI lineage: Eukaryota > Viridiplantae > Streptophyta > Magnoliopsida > Arecales > Arecaceae > Phoenix > Phoenix roebelenii. Next base: position 16,673,441 of record JAOXJJ010001100.1, read on the forward strand.
AAAGTAGTGTATCTACTCCTAAAATGGGCGACGAACTCAAAGTTGCTTCTCAGCTGCGAAAATTCACTTTCCATGAGCTCAAGTTAGCCACAAGAAACTTTAGACCAGAGAGTCTACTTGGAGAAGGAGGCTTTGGTTGTGTTTTCAAAGGTTGGATTGAGGAGAATGGAACCGCTCCTGTGAAACCTGGTACAGGACTTACTGTTGCTGTAAAAACGCTTAATCATGATGGTCTTCAAGGGCACAAAGAGTGGCTCGTATGTAGCTTACTCCTTCCGTTTCGAGACATCACAAAATAATTTACTAGAATTTCTTTTTATATAGAGTTTCTTCTGCATATTGGAACACATGGTTTTGCAGGCTGAAGTTAATTTTCTTGGTGAACTTCTGCACCCACACTTAGTTAAACTGGTAGGGTATTGCATAGAAGATGATCAGAGGTTGCTGGTGTATGAGTTCATGCCTCGTGGGAGTTTGGAGAATCATCTATTTAGAAGTATGTAACTGCCTATATGATGAATCTATTTCATTTCTTTTTGTATCTTGCCATGTCTATGCTTGCAGTCTCTTTCGGTTTCTTATGATAGTTCTGCTCGTCGAGAAATTTTTGCTTGTGAGGCAAGTATGCATGCTATCTTTGTTTCTACTTAATACTTGTCAACACCTACTGTGATGTTGTTCTAAGCTGGAATACAGTTATTTCTCTGAGTCATATAAGATAGTCTGGATTTCATAATAGTCAAAAGTTTTCAGTCACAAGCCTTAAGATACAAGAAATCTACTTGCTTTTAGTTACATTTTTCAATGAGAGGACCAAAGGCTTAATATACAGTTTACCTTTCGTCAGGCTTTATAGTTTCTAGTAGGATTAGCAAAGCATACTGCTTTTGAATGAAAGGACTTTGATATTGTTGAGTCAGTTGTTTCTTTCTCGTTCCTTCTTTTTTCATAAAAAAATGGACCTTATCATGCATCCGACTCTTTAGAGGCAATGCTATCATAATGGTGTTATCAGCACATGACTCTGGTGGTGCTTAAGATCTGCTGGCTAACATATGGGAGCTGTAAACAGTATAACTTGTCTCACATCTTAATTGTCAGAAGCAAAATCCTCATAAAACACTTGATCAGTTACAACTCCCTGAGCCGAATGCTATAATTACATGCATTGTCCAAATGATTTACATTTGGTTTTTGATATCCCCCTCCAACCTCATTTAGTTGTCCTGAAAAATCAAATACTTTCACTTACATTCAATCACTTTGTCTCATTATATATATACTTTCCTCCACCCCCAATTTCCACTACCAATTCCTTATCAAAAATAAATTAAACCCAAAATCTTCAACCGGAGACAAAACAGACTATTTTTTACTTTTTGTTTTTTGGAGTTCAGAACTTGTCCTCAGCTGTGGAGTCTTGGTTTAATAGACAGAAAAATGCTTCAGCACACTTGTATCTTTCTGGGCAGTTAATATATTCTACTGGAGGACCTGGATTGATTGCTTTAATTGGCTACAACTGGCTATGCCCAATAGGTAGTGGTTTACTTAGAATGTGTCTTAAAACTAAGGATATTTGTTCACAGAGAAGTAAATCCCATAGATTTATTGCATTTCACAAGGCAAGCATAACTAGCAAACAGTTTCATTGGATTCTTTAAGTCATCGCGTTGAATTAATATGTAGGAATTTGTTTCATTAGAATTCAAGTTTGACAAAGTACAATTTTGGTCTTAAAAACTGATAAAACTTCTTTCGTTTATATTTAAAGCACAGGGACTCAACAAACATCTCCAGTTGGATTGTTTTGTCCAACTAAACTAGCATGTAGCCAAACACTTCTGGCTCTATTTGTGTGCTTCTCTGATAATTTGTATCTATAGATTCAATATCCTTAAAAACACCAGAGGTAGTCTTTGTTATTAATGATTGGCAATGACGATTCCTAAAGATGACTCATGTCCTTTGACAAGGCTTGCTGGTTATTCTTATGGTTATGTTCAATGTCCTTATTGAGATAATATGAGGTTGACTTGTCCTTTTGTCCTTTTGGTGCTTCAGTTGTGTTTTCATCACTCTATGCTTTTATAACTTTTGGAATTAAGTTGCTCGCATATTGTTACCTCATAAATTTAAGTTGAGTCGATTTTGAGTAATTAATAATTTGACATTTATAACAAGTTATGACTTTTGATTTCAGAGTTGTCTCTGTTAATTTAAAGAATTGTACTTAATCATCCAAGTGTGTTTCTTCTGGCCTTGCCTTCGGACAGAAAGACTACATGCTATTGGAAATTTAGTAATTGCTGGAGTTACTTGAATATGCATAACAACAGTTTTGCATACTGTATACTCTTGTTAATGATATAAGCTTTATCCTTCTAAATTTTCTACCCGAACATACAGGCATGTAGATGACTAGAAAATGCACATGGAAGGTTTTTTTATTTCCTATGGATTATTTTTCTCTGTAGTTTTTGTTACCTCATTCAATGTCTGAAAATATTGCACTTTTATACTAAATATTGCACCCTTTTTGGAACATGGGACATGCATATCTGTTAGACCTTTTTATAATTGTTACTAGAGTTCAAGTTGATGTTAAAAGCTCGTGTAAATGGCAATGCTGATGCTAGATAGCACAATGCTTATTTAACCCAGTTATCTAGATAGGCTGTCAAATGAACCAAGTAGCTTGAGAAAGGTCGATTCAAGCTCGATTTAGAATTAAACAAACCAAACTTGAATTAGCAAAAGAAGCTCAAAATTAATTGAAGTTGAGCCCAAAATTGACCCGACTCGATCAGGTTTGGCTCGAGAAGGCACAAATATATTTATATTCTATACCATGTCAAGGATTGTTGTGCCGGTACCGGGGCCCGTACCGGTTGGCTGGCGGCACGATTCGATATGCCCCCATGTTGTTTGATGTTGGGCCCATACTGACATAGCAAAGAGGGTGAGGGAGAGGGAGAATGAGAGAGGAAAAGAGAAAGGGGAGGAGGGAGGGAGGGAGAGGGAAGAAGGGAGGGAGGGAGAGGATGAAGGTCGGTGGAGTGTGCCCCGACATGGCAGAGAGGGCATGAGAGGAGAAGTACAGAGAGAGGAAAGGAGAGGGGGAGGGAGGGACGAGGGTGGCAGACGGCGGGCGAAGGCCACCGAAGGGCCGGAGGAGGGGCTCTGCCTTTCGGACCCCTATTTTGTTTGACATAGGGGTTCTGAACGGGGCTCATTTTTATTTTGAAAATATTAAGTGAAGTTGGCAAGAGATTGACCGACTTCAGAATGAAACATAAATTTCGGACGAGGTTCCTTTTTTATTTTGAAAATATTAAGTGATGTTGGAAAGGGTGTTGCTGACTTCATATAAAAATTTTCAAATAAAAAAAGAGGCATGTCTGGGTTCCAGAGGGCGGAGCCTCTCCTCTACCCCTCCGCACCACTCCTCGGCCCTCCGATGGTCTTTTTTTGCTGTCCGCCACCCTCTATCTCTCTCCCTCTCTTTCTCTTTTCTTCTCTCTTCCCCTCTGGTTTCTCATGTTGAATGTCGTAGTAGTCCTTGTCTGCCACCGGTGCGGCCTCGAATCAGACGGTTTGGGACGGTTTCATTCCTTGTACCATGTTATATAATATATACTATTTTGAGTTTGGGCTTTAGTGCAGCAGTAGGGTTGCTCCATTGTAATCTGGTATCACAATTATAGAAACAACCTCTCGCATATAGGGGTAAGGTTTTGTACATCGACTAGGGGTGGCAATTTGTGATCCGACCTGTGAACGACTCGCTTTAAACAGGTTTGGGTTTAACATAAACAGGTTTAGGTCGTAAATGGGTCAACCCGTCTAAACTTGTTTATTAAATGGATTGGGTTCATATTTAAATTTTTGACCCATTTAACCCATTTTGACCTGCTTAATAATTGGGTCGGGTTATAACCCGACCTATTGAACCTGTTTAAAATATATTTAACCTATTTGAAACCTGCTTAATCTATTTCTGACTTGTTTAACCCGACCCACTTAACCTGTTTAAATCAATTTAACCCGTTGAAAGTCCGTCTAACCTGTTTAATAAATGGGTTATGTAGGTCGGGTCAAGTTACTTGTTTAATAAACATGCCGAATTCAGATTTAAAATTTTGATGTATTTAATAAATAGGTCGGGTTTGGGTTGATGAATTTTTGACCCGACCTACATCAAACCCAACTTGTATCTAACCCGACCCGACCCGATTGTCACCCCTAACATCGACCCTCCCCAAACTCTACAGTGGTGGGAGCCTCATGAATTGGGATGCCCATTATATGATATATATTATTTTGCAAATCTATATGATATATTGTTATATGATATTATATATTACATTATACATAATGGACCATTTGATCAAGCCTTTGATTTTTTTTGGTTATTCTTTGAGTCAGTTAAACGTTAAAACAAGCTCAAATCAAGCTCGTATCTAGATTTAGTTCAAGGTTGAATGTTTTTTGGCTTAATTTAGGATTATCAAGCTGATCAATTATGCTCCTGTTCAGTTTGGTTTCAAATTGAGTTCAAAATCTCAAAATAGTGATAACCAAATCAAGCTTGATCTTAGAGTTCATGCTCAAGATTAATTTTGAACCAGGTTTGATCACGCCCAAGCTTGATCAAGTTTGGCTCAATTGCATCCCTAGTTATGTAGTTTCATTGTTCATATACTGTTTGGTTCACCCTTTGTTTCTGTTATGATAAGCATCAGGAGTCTATCTGGGAACGTACTGATTTCTTGAAAATTTTATCGGACCACAACCATTACTTGTAGAGCTAACATAGCTGTTCACGAATGGAGACAATCACAATCTTACAACTTTCGTAATAGTAATAGTTATGGCAATCATCCTTGTTCTTCAAACATCAAATTTGGAGAACAATGTCCTTTCTGGTGAGGCATTTATGCGTTGGCAAAGACACTAGCCAGCAGCTCAAGGACGTCAATTTTGTACCGTAGCTCTTTAACTGAAAATTATAATAGGAATATAGGATATACAATTCCTAAGATTGACATAGCTATTCATGGCATGTTAAATTTTAGATATTTATCCACTCTTCTACATGATTTTGTGCTTCTGTTTTACTTTTTATCCATGCCTTGCATTAATTATAAAATCAACCAACTAATATTGTCCATCTGGCTGGCCTTGTAAATTTCTTTTTTTTTTTGGTTACTTTAGTATCTTTTCAGCAATTGCTACTGCTGTTTTTCTCATTTGTTGAGAGGAGGTGGGTGTGGTGCATTTGTGGATAGATTCCATTTGAAGGGCATGCATTAATGAGTTGATTTAGGGATAGCACTATGAACTACATAGGGACAAATAGGGCTATGCCCCTGCTATGGCCTTTACATATATTACCGACCTTGAAAGATGTGGTTTTTGTATTCTCAAATTTGCAAGCTTGGGCATTGTGCTATCTTTTACCATGTTGAACTGCTCGTTGACATTTTTAATGGGTAACAGGATCTCTTCCACTCTCGTGGTCTGTTAGATTGAAAATTGCACTAGGAGCTGCAAAGGGTCTTGCCTTTCTTCATGAAGAAGCAGAAAGACCAGTTATATATCGTGACTTTAAGACGTCTAATATTTTGCTTGATGCAGTACGTAACTGAACTTCCTAGCAACAATATATATATATATTCTCCCTCATGTTCCCGCTCTTTCCTCCCCCTTTCTGACCATGTGCTTTTCCAGGATTACAATGCCAAGCTTTCTGATTTTGGACTTGCTAAAGATGGCCCTGAGGGAGACAAGACTCATGTGTCCACAAGAGTGATGGGAACGTATGGTTATGCGGCTCCAGAATATGTAATGACAGGTAACTTTACTGCAATGTTTTTATTTCTGAATTGTGGAAACAATTTGCATGCAGACTTGGCATTAGAGTTGATAATTGTTTCACAACGCTGTGTTTGCTTAAAAATCGAAACAAGTTGACCAAATAACAGAAATATTTTGCTAATATTGTGATGAGATTTTTCTGCTATATTTTGCCAATAAATAATCACGGCTTGCTATTCTTCAAATAGATGCATCTGGTTCTTTTGTAATATTCTGAATACGTTGAGCATGAGTACTTAAGAAATGTAACTGCAATTGGACTTGGAAAGGTACCTTTATTTCCCAGTTCTTTTTCTCTCAAACGATGAGAGCAAAAGCAATATCCAGAAGGAAGATATGGTTATAGCAATATAATATATATTTAAATATAATCCTAATTACTTGGTGCTGGCCTCATGAGTATCAACATCCTCCTGTCAATTATGGCTGGCACTTTGATTATTCCATAGTGTAGCAGAGATATCAGTTGTTTGTTCCATTGGATCTTTGGAGGCAGCACAAGCACTGCAAGAGTCTTTTAGACTATAGCTTTTCCAGTCGTTGCTACTCTACTAGGCTGGCAATGCTACCGAAGATATTTACAAACGAACCTTGATTTGTCATGATTTCACCAGAAGTTCATCAACAAACCTTGTCTGCCTATGATGTCTGTCATCCCCACATGCTGTGTTAGTATTTGGACTCTTCATTTACTCAATCTGAAATCTTCCTAGCAATTAGTCTATAAGTTCTATATGTATAGATTGCAAATATGTTATGCCCACCGCTCCCTCTCATGTTTGCCCACCCAATCATCAGGTGTAGGTACTCGAGCATTTCTTCTTGAATCGTAGCCCTATGACATCCCTAGAGGAAGCTCTGCATTTTGTTAGTTCTTCTTTGGTATGGGGAATTAAAGTAACAAATGCCCAGAATAGACAGAACCTGGAGATAATAAGGAGACAACTTGATAGAGAAAATGAGTACGTTGCTTTCAAAAGTAGCTCTCGTTATGTAAGTCTGAAATAGTAAACTAAGCATTCATAGATATTGCTTGAGGCCAATTCAGATATTATCATTTTCTTATTTCACCATTTATTAAACAACACAGTTATGAATTGTATCCCTTCAGGTTCTTATTTTATCCATGTTAGACTACTACAATTCAGTTTGGATGAGGTTTGATATTTTGGCTTTTGAGTTTGCTGTGATATTCTGGCTTCTGATGTCTCTTCTTTTTCATACAAGGACATCTGACATCAAAGAGCGATGTTTACAGCTTCGGGGTTGTCCTACTCGAAATTCTAACAGGGAGAAGGTCTATGGATAAGAATCGGCCCAATGGCCAACATAACCTGGTTGAATGGGCACGCCCCCATCTTGGGGAAAGGCGGCGCTTTTACAGGCTTATAGACCCTCGCCTGCAGGGCCATTTCTCTGTCAAAGGGGCACAAAAGGCAGCTGAGTTGGCACACCGCTGCCTCAGTCGGGATCCCAAAGCCAGACCGCTTATGAGTGAAGTGGTGGAAGCCCTGAAACCACTACTCAACCTTAAAGACATGGCCAGTTCATCATACTACTTTCAAACCGTCCAAGGAGATCATGGTGCTGCCAATAGCAGTAATTCAAGTATCCGAAATGGCTTAAAGAAACAAATTTCCTTCTCTAAAAATGGGCAGCAACCAATGAGGAGCCTTTCAAATAGCATGATTAATTCTCCGTACCATCAATCACCAAAGATCAATGCTGAACAGCCATGAGTTCATCCATTTCCATCTGTCATCTCCTCAGAGGAATACAAAACTAGGATGGGCATTAGGTCTGCAGGCTTGTGCTGGTGCTGGTGCTGGTGCTGGTGCAGGTTTAATTGACCAATATTCTCTGTTGATTCTAAATTATCTGAAGATACACCTCTTAAGGATAATTATAACTGATGCCTGTTTGTCTTATTCAAGTAATTGTCAGTTGTTTGATATTAGCTAGATTCGTTTCAAAGATATTTGACAGGGTTATCAGATTTTGTCAAGAAGCAAAAAGGTGGAGATCCCTGGAGAAGAAAAGGGTTCTATTTTCTTTCTTTTGTAATTAAATTAAACTTAATGCAGTAGAGGGGCAGTTTTGTTCAACAAGTTACAAGTTGAATGACTTCATGAACATGGTTAAAACAGTGCAGAAATATTGCTCTTTCTCAGTACTGGAATATAAACATAATAGCAGGAGGGCAAGTAAATAGCATAATGTAGTTGTAAAATTAGGTTGACCAGTTATTTGGATTCTACAGGATAGCCTGGGTTGAAAATAATGAATATCATATGAACTTGCTAGAGGACCCACAGCAAGGTTGAGTGGATGTTGTCATCGCTCCAAACCTAATCCGTGAAGAGATCTGGTGACCTGGCGAGGTCTCTGCTCGCTAATCCAAATTCAGGCTTGGCATTTAGCAGCTCTTTCAAGGAGGAAAAAGGAGGAAAAACTTACAGGCAAGAGTGTTTGGCAAAGCATGCCTTACTGAAGAAAAAAAATGAAGTGTTTCGCCTCCCCCAATCTGGGAAGGGGATAGATAGGATTGAAGCCATTTGAATGCCCCAGGAGCAGTCATTCAGCACTCATTTTCCTTCAGGGGCTAGGTCATTGTATAAAGAAGCCGCGAAGACACACGTAGGATTCAGATGCACAAGCCAACGTGAATTTCAAGCTCATGAGATTGAATAGAATTTTCACCTTGATCGAAAACAAAAGCCAGCAACTAGCAGACCGGCGAATTTTATCTCTGTATTACTCCATATGCAGGTTGATGGTTTTCTGAGTGGCCTAGCAGAAACAACTTGGCCAATTACCTTTGCGGTCATCCTTCACCTAGAGTTGCATGGAAACCTCAACCAACAAAACATACGCATTCGATGCACGTTGAATTTGCCTGATAGCACTCAAGAATTGTGACATCAGCTTTTAATGTCAAGCAGCCCGTTGCCTTTGAAAGTTAAAA
>JAOXJJ010001100.1:16682354-16748016 GCA_025769935.1 Phoenix roebelenii
TAATAATTCCATTTGCCACCTGTCACCATAAGCCCATTATACTATTTAACTAATTCTATCCCATCTATCTGATCTCACTAAATTATTAAAAAGATATTAGGAAGCACAGACTACTTTTGGTACAGTTCAGTGGGAAAAAAAAAACTGATTATTGAGATTCATAGCTGTACATACTCAACTGTGACATATTGCCATCTCTATTTAGTGATGCATTAATTACTACATTTATTTCTTAGAAGCACAAGTCATCATTGTGTAGAATAGATAGCTTAAATTCATTTCATCATGCAGCTTTCCTCGTCAGCTGATCTTTTGATGTGCTCTCAAAGATCTTATCGGCATTGCCAACTTCAAAACCATCACGTCTATGGAATTCCTTGATCTACCAGTGGAAAAAAACAACAACAATTAAAGGCAGGGGAGATGCAGAAGAATAGCCAGACAAAGTTTAATACTTAGATGCACAGACGGGGGACTCGTAACAAAGTTAGTATCAACTACCAAGACAAGATGAAGTAATGCCTGCTAATTTGATACCATATAGTCAAAATTAGCATTTGATAGAGATCGAAAGTACTAGTGTTCAGGTTGCCTGATGTTAAGGCCATGATCTAGCAGCTATTCCAAAAGAAAAAGATTGCAATGAATTACCCCACCTATTGAGATTAATAGAATTTTGGGTTAAATTCAGAAAGTCATTCATTCCGGAAGCAGCAAAAGTACCAATGCTGGCCAATTATTAATGAAATCATCAATGTAGTAACTGGTGCCTGCAATCAAAATTTTAAGGAATCAAGTACAAAATAATCTGAAATGTTAATCGGGATGCTGCTCTTTTCACTTCGCAGAAATGACATCGTGTTCTTTTCTCCCCCCAAAAAAGAAATATATGGTGCTCTTGACTATAGAAAGGTATCGTTTTCATTACATTAAAGGTTTTTTTCATATTAGTCCCTGAGAGATACCTGTTTTGCATATTAGTCCCTCAATTCTTTAAAATTGCAAATGAATCCCTGAAAGAAATACAGTCCGTTTCATATAGGTCGCTGCAGTGCCATCTAGTTAAACACAACTGGAGCAGATATTTGGAGTTTTAGCTGATTGGCATTGGATTATTATCTTGAAGTTTTTACCTTAAATTATATAACGTTATTTATTTATGTATTTTTTTCATATCAGTTTTTGATTATTTACATACCAGTCCCTTAGTTTCCCCTGCACAAGATGAACAGGCAGATTCAAGAAGAAGCATTTGTTATAACATCTACAATTTTCGAGTTACGGAAATCCTTGATGCGTAGAACCAAAATATAAAAACTGAAGATTCAAAATGCATAGCACATTTTATATGCATGTTATGGAAAATTAATTTATTGTCTCTTGGACTTCTTGCAAAGTCTTAAGTAGATATGGATACCTACTGATGTGTCATATATGACAAGTGCATATATATTTGAATCAAACAGTGGCTCCATTAAGAACATAAACCTAAAGACTGTTGGGAAAATGAAGAAATCCAAACCTCATCATTTGCTAAATTTTTATACTGAGGTAGCACAAGCCGTTCTGCAAATTCGATGTATGAACAAGGAACAGATTCGGTGACCCCATCAGCAAAATTAAAAGAAGTTGAATCAGCCACAGTTGAACTTTGCAGTAGAAGGCCATCAGGGCTCACTATCAATAGCAACAAAGAAAAAAAGACCTGAGAATGCTTGTTTTGCAATGCCTGAAAACCGTAACTACTGAAGACAGTTCTAAAACAGATCTGACTATTACCTACTAAACAAAACATTAGACTACTGTTTTTGTTAATGCAAGATGACACATTAAGCAAACAAGAAATATTGTGAAATTATGATATCATATCAATAAACAACTGGATGAAAAGTTGTGACCAATCTTATTGTGTGGACAAGTACAGCTTGAGGAAAAGGGTCAGATTTGACGAGGAAAAATTAACTCCATAAGATGTAAGGTTATCTAGTAGGTAGAAAACCTATGAGAACTTGCTACAAAGAATATGTCTTAACCTCAGGTTGCAAGAAGGAACCAGAACATTTTTTGGCTACTTTCTATGGTACCAGAAGCTTATATTTTCTGCATGGTTCAGAATGTTGGGCCATATGGGTGGTCCAAACAAAAAGATGAACATGGAAGCAATGAAAAAGTTGAGATGGAAGTGTTGTGAAGCATAAGAAATCAATATATTATAAGACATGCAGGATTTATATCAATTGAAAAAACAAAGTGACAGAATTGATTCAAATGTTATAAAACTATGGACATATGCAGTGATATTTCGAGATGACAATGGTAAGGAGAGATGATGGAATATGTGATTCGAAGAAAATCTTAGATGATTGGATTAAGTTTCAAGAAAAGATTTGAAAATTTGCAATTACACCAAAAGTAACACTTAATAGGAATGATTGACAAATGAGAATTCATGAAACCAACCCTAAATAATTGGGAGAAGGCTTGATGCTTATATAGATGTGATTTTCAATTTTACAGTTTATGGACAAAAATTAAATATTCCACCTTCTACACTGAAGCATGAATAAATTATATGCATACATTGATAGCATGTCAAAGCAGGAATCAGAGTTATACATGTGGCATGAACTGGCAGGTGACTATACCATGCGTTATTATGTCAATATTGCTGCTCAACTCAACCCAACTCAACTAAGCCTTACTCCCAAACTAGTTGGGGTCAGCTACATAAATCCTTTTCCTCCATTCCGCTATGTTTAGGGCCATACTTTTTGAAAGATTCAATATTGACCGCTTTGGCACAAAACAATTCAAAGAGCAAATGCATTTTACACTATTTCAAATAGACAATATCCCACAAGCATATAGATAGAGTTGTTTTTTTTTAATCAAGACTACTTTATATAATGAGTTTCTCAACCATGGAACCAGACAGAGTTGATTGCAGACCTTTTAATGTCCCCCCTTCAGAATTCAGTTTGAATCCATGATTTTCAACGAACTCGTTCAGGCTTTTGATGTTTCTAATATGAGATTTCAGCTGATGTGTGGAAATAGTGACATGATTCAATGCATAACCATTAACAAGAGTCCATGCAGCATATTCACTTTCCCTGAAACAGTAAACCAAAGAATAAAATAGAATAGCCAAAACAATGTCAGCTCAATAACAAAAAATACCATAAAATGCAGGATTCAACTCATTTCCTTCAGCAACTGTTAAAATAAATTCTGAGCAGCAACTTAAAACTAAGTACTTGTGATACTATACTTCAGAGTTCAGACTGCAAGGCAAACACCATCGAACAAGATATCGCACTTGCCAGATTTACTGCTAAAAAAGTACCTAGCTAATTGTTGATAGTCAGAATATAAAGGTTTCTCCCATGTTAAACATCCCAATGCACTTGCGATGGATGAATGTTCGTTCCCATTACCAGATGTTTTGATGTATTTCCTTATCACTTCCTGCATGCACAGGCAATAACTGATGGTCATAATCTACAAATAAAAATTGGATACAGGATAAAGAAAGACTGGTATTGGCAAATAAGGTAAAATAAAGGTAACCACAATCAGCTTACAAACTGAAAAAAGAATGTTACAATATGCAATGATCAGTAAGATAAAGTTGAATATACAATACCTTGCACTAAAGAATGCTGGTATACTCATGTAAAATAGCAAATTACAATAGATTAGTAGGTGGTTCAGGATCATTTTAGCATGACATCTGAGACTCGGTGTTATTAGCAGCTGAAACAGACTTCCCTGTTTAACTGGTCACCTTTAACACACGCTATTAATTTAGAAATTTGAAGATAATCACTAACACTCAATAGCTCTGTCAAAAAAAAAATGTATGCATGAAAATGCCAAAGAAAGGCTACTTTATGTCACTCTTCCAACAAGCAATATATTTGGCAGCATATGCAGCCGCTTTGGTGTATGTGTGCCCCAGATGTGCTGTTTAGAGCCTAAGGAATCATGGTATGTGGCAGGACAGCATAGCTGTTGCTCGGATACCCCTACTGGCCTAGGCGGCTTGCACATGTGGCCCAGGTGGAATGCAGTTGGGCAGAAAATGCAACTCAAGCATTATTGAGTGCCCCAACCTCCTGTGCCTTCTGCCCCCCACCATGTCTGCTTCCCATTCTCCTTTTCTGTCCTCTCCCTCCTCCACCTTTCACCTCTGCCACCACCTCTTTCTCCCCCATGCCTACTTGTCCTCCTGTTCAGTCTAGGCACCCACTTAGGTTAATGTATACAGCCTTCATATTAAATCACACACAGGACAACAACATATCGTAGCTAGTTTTTAGAATTTTGCAATATTTCCATGCAGATCATATTGTTGTCAAAAGGTCTTGGGGCTTGTGGTGTATGTTATTTATGGATGAAAAGTATTGATTGATGAAGTGAGGTACATATACACAAACAAAGAGAGAGAGAGTCTGGGTGGGATGGTTTGGCGGGGCAGTTGTGGGAGGTGGCGTGAGTTAAATAATTTAGGCCTCATGGTGTATGTTATTTTAGGCAGTATTAACTGCTGAACTGTAGTCTATATATCTTCTCAATTTAAATTCAAGCTCCTTGTTTAACCTCATTTTGATGGGAAAATGCACCTTAAAGAAATTATTTTCATAATGATGAACGGATATATAATGCAGTTATTTTTACACACATTTAAAAATGAAATGAGGAATGATCTAATCACTTACTTCAATCAATGATGTCAACTACTTCTCTCCCAAGTCCCAACTCGCTTGCCTAATCTAGAACCAATGGATTCTCAGGGCTGTGTACAAGGCTTCAGCCTCATTTCTCCAGGAGGAAAAAAGCTAGTTAGCCAATTCATTTGTTGAATCTTTTTCCCATTGGTTATAGTTCAGGTTAATGCCTCAGTCTGTAAGATCTTCGACATATTTCTATTAATGGAATTATACTAATAACCAGAAGAATACTTAATGAGTCATGTCACAATTAATTATACATGTTGCTTTAGTCTTTTCATTTGTTAAGATATGGTCTGTTGTAAATCTACACAGTTTTCATTGGTTCCTCCGTCAATGTCATGTTGAATATATGTCCTCCTAAACTTCATCTAAAATACTCATTTCCAACATATCCTGCCTAGAAATATCAGAATCACTTCAAATGTCAAACTCATCTTTTGTTATCAGAACCACTTATATCCATCATCTTACCAAACAGCTAGTAACAAAATCAGGATTCATGATTGTCTTGTAAAGGGAAAACTTACAAAATCAATAATTCAGTTAATAAGAAGCAGATCAGAAAATGAAAACATCTCAACGAATGGGAGCAATTCAAGCAATTTACAATAATATGCAATATATTTATAAAAGATCATAAACTATACATGAAGTAACTGAAATTTATAAAAAAGAAGGCATTTTTGAGTTTGTAAATGTTCAAGGCAAAATCATTTAACGAGCAATTTAAGGATGATTATAGAATTTTTCAACAAGTCACAGAACTTTGCCACTAGTTTTAACAGAGCATTTCAAGCCTTATATGTACCTTGTAAAGGCCTTCATTGAAGTCTTAAAAAGGCATGCAACAATGACAAAACTCATTTGAAATGTGTCTCATTCGAAATGTATATCCACTTCTTCAACCTTGCTCTAGCTCAATCAAGCATATCTATTTCAATCTTCTTATTCTTCTAAATGACAAACCCAAGATAGCAAATTGATCATACCATGTGCGTAGGTAGATTATATTGCCGCCTAACTTTGATATTCTTATTTTATTGTGGTATTCAAATTTATAATTTCTCATGTGATTAAGAGTTGCATCTTAAAGCCCACAACTTTACTGAATGTTTGTAGCACAGCATCCTTATATAGGATGCATCATCTGTTTGGCAAATCAATCAGTCGCACCAATTCTGGATGGCACAAAACTCTGCAAAAATTAATACTCTAGAATTATCCACAGACCATGACAGTGCTACAAATTTTCTTTTGCAGTCTCATGCTGAGTCTCTAATATGTTTTTGGGCTCTTGCACATTATGTAGACAAATCGAACCATTGTATCCAATCTGGTGGCTTAAAATCAGTAAGCAATTATGTTTTGAGACCACAACAAGAGGTATTTCACCTAAATTGATACAAGATGGCCAAACTAAGTCCCAATGATCTTCAAGATGTACTTGTCAATTATCAGCACACCATCCCACATCATACATCAATGCATGTGTTTTTCCAAATCTTAGAACCCTTGAAACTTTTTTCAGTAACCTGAGTTTTAAAAATTCATCTAAATCCTTTCAATTTTTAATATGAAGAAAGTATTTATCAGTTATAGTTTGAAAATTATACCAGAATTTTAAAATAGTTTGTTTGTTCATGTATACAAAAACTTTTCTGAACATGAAAAATATTGCTGTATTACAGCCGAACAAATCAACTAAGCATCATACAAAAATTCAGGACTTGGGACTACCTGACTTTGAGAACTCATCTGATCCACAAGAAGCTCTGATATAAATATCCTTGGCAAAGGCCCATCTATACCGTTTCCACCATCAATATAATCAATCTTGGGAGGTGCAAACCACAATGCTTTCAACTTTTTTGTGGGAAATCTCAAATCTTCGCGTGGCATATAGCCAAAATCCATGAAAACTTTTGCCATCGAATCAATACCATAACCTTCTACCTTTGGTTGCAGATGAAGCACATTATTGTACATCAAGAATGATGCAACATGGATCAGTTAAGAAAGTGGTAACTATTGCATCAGTTGAATACAACAGATAAGCAAAAACAGAGTAATTAGAAAAACCAGTTCAGTGTATACCCCAAATGTTCGGAAGGCAAAATGATCATAGCAGATATGGTCACCATCGCATGAACGAACAAGGTCCAAAATAGCTTTAGCAGTTGGATTCCTTGTCATGTAGACCTTTTCCATACTAGAAATTATTGTTCTGAAGAATGACTCGGCACCCTGTGACAAAGAGAAGACTAGGGTTTTTTTTAATAAAAGAAAGAGAGGTTGGCCAACACAAGAAGCTTACAAGTAGCTGACAAATTATAATTGCCAAAACCATTCTATGCCGCAATCTTCAATGGTAGAAATAAACCATACGAGTTTTGGAGGTGCTTGGGATTTAAGGCATGCCCAACAGTAACTTAACACCTTGTCTCAAGACATACAATTTACAAGCCTAGGACGAGATGGTATATCAACAAACCATGGCATTTCATGGTTCTTAGTAACATATTTTGACTTAGCAGAGCATATGAAATCCCACAAACAAAGATGTGTTGAGTTTATATCATAATCCAACCATATGCATATGACAAAACAAACATCCAAAGATTCAATTACAGAACTTCCATGTCTTCAACCTTAGCACGAGGAACTTTACTTGCGTGAATATGTCTCTGACAAATTTTGTTTGCAGATAGATATACAGATGTTCTTTTCAACAGTTTGCTTGCAAATTATCTGAGCCAGTTTTCCACGAGAAAAAAAATC
This sequence comes from Phoenix roebelenii, assembly GCA_025769935.1. NCBI lineage: Eukaryota > Viridiplantae > Streptophyta > Magnoliopsida > Arecales > Arecaceae > Phoenix > Phoenix roebelenii. The sequence continues at coordinate 16,689,869 of JAOXJJ010001100.1, forward strand.
AACTTGCTGATTTTCTCAGCGAGCAAAACTAGAGAAAACAATGTAGACTTAATACTTTGAAGAAACATCATACAGGGTGCCCATTTTCTGGAATGATGCTGCCTTATTTAGAAAACTAATGCTACTAATAGAGGGCATTTTCGTTTTTGTTTTAACTTTACAAATGGGTCTGCAGAATCCTCCAGTACTATGGTACGTGTGATGCCCGGAGGTTTACAAGATTAACGGCTTTCTTTTTGTGTCTTTAACTTTTAGTTCTTCTGCTTCTTGATTGAAAAGAAATCCACCGTTCAACGGTTTCCATGCGTCACATCGTGATTCTTGAGCTAAAAATTGTAGACGTTAAAAAACTACTCGATAAATTATGCATCAAAGATCAATTGGTAACCAAATCAGACCACCTCATCGCCGGTGCTTTCCGATTAAAGAATCAAGGACTTCTTGATAAAATTCTATTTCATGGAGCTCTGAGAAATCGAGCCCTTATAAAACATAGTTCTTCTTCTTTTTTTTCTTCTTCAAGAGCCCTTCTGCCATTCGTTTTCCCCTATGACGAACAAAAGAACTAGGAAGATCTTTAATACTCTGAATCAATTCCAACTAAATCGTTCAAGAATCGAACCACCGATGAAAAGGGTAGGGAAGAATCGCAGATACCTTGGGAGGTGGATCCGCGAGAGCGGTCGCCTGGGATCGGGCAGCCATGCGGAGGTTTCGCCTGCGATCGGAGATCGGTCGGGCGGCTACGGAGAGGGAGGAGAGCGAAGGAAGCGAGACGCAAGACGGCTTCGAAGCGGAGAGGAATATCGGAACCCTGGCGACCGCTTCCATGGATCCAGCGGAGATGAAGCCTGGGGTTCGATTCTTGCATTTTATATATACAGTCGCGAACAAATTACGTGTCGCCACTTCTAGGAGGAAGCACTTGATGGAAGAGTCACGGAAACGAATTCTTTCCCCGAAAGGCCAAAATAAATAAATAAATAAAATAAAGGAGCCGCTCCCTCTGCCGGAGCGCGTGGTCTGGCCGCCACGCAGTTATTGGCCCGTGCGGTAGGCCCGGAGGGTGCCAATCGCGCAAGGGTCGGAGCCGCGGGGGTTCGACCTTTTTCGGATTTTTTTATAAATATTATTTTTTAAAATATCAAATTTTGTATGAATATTTTTTTAACTGATATATATATATAATATTTATTTTGCTGTTTTATTTTTTTATTTTTATTTTTGCATGTATATCTACATCTAACGACTTTAAAAAATTAACAATTTTAAATTAAAATTAATAGATAGAAGTGCAAGAAGAAATTTTTATAAGACGATCACGATAGAGTACAAAAAAGTAATATCAAAATTTTATTTTATTTTTAATTAAAATAAATATTGTTTTTATTACCTGTGTTAGAAGAACCGTTATATTAGGGGCAAATGTGTGAAAATAGTATTTATGAGGGTATAGAAATAAATATAAATTTTAAGAGAATATTCATACAAATTTAAATTTTTAGAAAAATATTCATGCAAAAAAATTTATTTTTTTTTTACGATGCAAACTGTTGCATCGCGAATTACATATCTATCAAAGCACGCTGCATGGATCTCATCTCTAAGCAGCTATTATAGAGATATCTAGTCAAAACAATTCATGCTTGAATCGAGGATGGTTTGAGCTTGAATCAAATCGTACGTTGATTCAAGCTTGCAAGCTTGGATTAACATTTAGTTGATAAATTTCAAAGATAAATAAAATATAATAATTAAAGCTTTAGTTCAATGATTTATTATTTTTATAATATAGGATATAATACAAAAAATTTTAAAATCTTATCGAACCTTGGTTTTTAAAATTAAATTTAAGCTTTCTTTGTTGGTTCAAGCTTAGTCACACTTGAGTCAGGGCTTTCTCCAGCTATTGCATTTGTTTGGGGGACCTAGTGCAAAATACTACCATTATTCAAGACTGGTATAAAATAAAAGTTTCTTATGTTATTTAGCTTTGAAAAAAAAGATAAATTTGTTCATATGAATTGAGATTTAATTAACTGCCTGGGCAAAAGCAAAAATTGCCTTCCCTCGGGGGAAAAAAAAACAATGACTGCCCAACAAACTTAAGAGAAAGGGCCACTGATAGATATTTGCTAAGAAAAACTCTGAAATTTTGATTTTTAAGGATGTTTCTCGTCAAGTAACGTTACAGGCCCCAGCCATGACACGTTCAATTGAAAAAAAAGGGGAAAAAAGGAATATTCTAAATGATGAGCACACGTGTGTCATGGTGCGAACAATGCTATCGCACGGGACATTGAAATTATTAATATTTTTTCTGTTTTTGGCACCTTGCATGTGACTCTTCCGGACACTTCCAACCCGAGACTCTAAAAACTCATTCGAACTCATCTGGTTCTTATTTTTTTTCCTTATTAAAGTATTTTTTTTTGAAAAGCTAATATCTACACATATGATATTTTAAAAAATAATTTTTATATATTTAGTTGACTATAAAAAATTAGCTTAGAGTATTTTTCTCAAAAAATTATATAAAATATATCTGTTATAATTAAGTAAAAAAAATTACCGTAATTTATCTAAATTCAAACATTTTTTTAAAAATAATTTTCAGCCAGTAAAAATTGATTTTTTCATATTTTATTCATTTTATTTTGATAACTTAAATTACATATAAGATATTTTTTTATTATTTTTGTTGATCGAGAATTTCTGCTATTACTGAGAAATGTCCAATTTCTTATCTCTTAATGCTCCTTTATTTTTTTTGGACTCATTTGGTTCATGAAAAAACTTTTATTCATTAGAATATTTTTTTTGAGAAGATGATTTCTGAGAACATGATGTTTATTTTAGCATGTTTGGTTGATCATGAAAAAGTGGTACATTACGGAGTGGCTTATGTTTTTGTTGAGCATCTACTTTTCTGAAAAAGTTGCGTGAAATACTTATACTTTTTAGGAAAAAAAGACATTACCCATGAATTTTGATAGCTTAAGAGTATTTTTTTAAAAAAAACTCCAATTCTCAATCGATGAAAAAGTAGCTTTTCCATATTTTTTTATAAAATATAAAACTCCAATTCTCAATCTATACTTTTTTTTTTGCAGATAACAGAGAAACAGTTCTTAATCACTTAATAAATTATAATCAGACAATGGTCTTACATATCCAGTAAACTATTATCCCTTTATCCCTGGTGGGAAATGATCTGGACAAAGATATTTCCATTATAATTATTATCGTAATTGCTTAAAAATACTTAATACATATGAATTGCTTGCAAACTTGAGCTGCTGCTTTTTTTTAGTCAACAGGGCTAATGTACCAAAAATGAATGAATGAATGTAGATGATGTCTTTGAGCAGAAAACCGGCATTGCAAAAGCTGTGGAAAATGAACTTGAGAAGGTACTTAATCTGTAGTTTATGTAAACTTTTGCTCCAACCAATGACTAATTGAGTGTAAGCTTCTGTGCTAATCTGTTGTGCAGGCCATGTCAACATATGGGTCCAAGATTGTCCAAACACTCATTGTGGGTATTGAGCCTGATGAGTGTGTTAAGAGAGCTATGAATGAGATAAATGCAGGTAAGTCTCCTATTTGCTGGCTGGGAATGTGGATTGCGCAAAGTGTTTGTCTTAATATTTGCATCTATAATTGCGGCAAATAAGTTTTAAGCAGATGTGTCTTTTCCTTATGAATCATAAGTTATAGAGAACCAGCTAAATGTTTAACAGTGCATATTTGCTTTGTAAAGAATTTGCTTCCATGTTAGAGACCACTGTGACACTGGCTGCTGACAAGTGATGTATGCTTTTTTTTTTCTTTTTTTTCTTTTTTTTTGGTAAAAAATAGGAGGGGAGGGGAAGGGACCAGCCGGCTCACCGCCTCACGTGTGGGTACGTCATCCCATCGCCATCTTGGTACAAATAGAAGGAAAGCATATCCGTCAGCAAGTCATTCGGGCGTGGGGCATCCAGTCCCTTAATTTAATCAACGCCCGCGCGTTTCGAACCTGGACAACTCAAATGAAATTATCGTCCCCTTACCACTAGGCTACCACCTTGGTGGCATCAAATGTAGTTTTAATTTGCAAATGCAGTTTTAATTGCAATAGGCATCAAGAATACTACTTATCCTTGGGATTTCCATTTCTGTTATTCCTTTTTTTCTTTCATGCATTCAAGAAAACCGCATAACCTTTGCTTGGAAAATTTTATTTCTCTTCATAAAATATACAACAATAAAAATATGGAAATACCTGCCCAAGAATCTGTCAACATAAACTGACTATTGTATGACAATTACCTGCTCTAAACCATGATCGGTCAGAATTGAAATGGATGCTAAACACTCTGGTGGTAGTTTTAGAAGTGTTAGAATTTCATATGATTTCTATTAAATTATTCCCCACCTCCGGATTCTTTTTAACTGTATTATAAATTGCTTAAACAGCTGCTAGGATGAGGGTGGCAGCTAATGAGAAAGCTGAAGCTGAGAAGGTACTGCAAATCAAGCAGGCTGAAAGTGATGCAGAATCCAAGTACTTAGCAGGGCTGGGCGTAGCAAGACAACGGCAGGCAATTGTGGATGGTCTGAGGGATAGCATTCTTGCTTTCTCAGGAAATGTGCCTGGAACCACAGCAAAAGATGTTTTGGACATGATTCTAGTTACCCAGTACTTTGAAACCATGAAGGAGATTGGCGCATCCTCAAAGACTTCATCTGTGTTTATTTCACATGGGCCTGCGGCTGTGAAGGACATTGCTTCTCAGATAAGAGATGGACTCCTCCAGGCTAATACAAGTCAGCGAAATGACTTGAGAAGCAATATAGGCCAATGCAGAGGCATGGAACATACTATTTCAGAGAAACTTTGGGGAATAAACATGTGGATATCTTGCTGGCTGCTGCGAATATTTTGGTCTAGTAGGAGAAACTAAAAGCTTATACTGTAACCATGATGCTGTCACTTTGTGAAATCTGAGATCAGTCAAAGAAGCAATTATAGTTCATGAAACCTTATAGTTGCCATATTTTTCATGATATTGAGCTCATGTTTATTACCTCTTTGTATCTCATGCTCAGTACCGCTCAAGTTATGCATTTGTTCTCATTGGCTGGATGATTTGATGAGAATGACACAAATATTTACAAGTCACTCTACAGTTACAAAATTCAGAGTCCAACCTGCTACCAGATGAAATGTACAGGAAGTAAGATCACTGTATGAGGATCTTGTCATGATGCTGTCAGCCCCAATGCTTCTCAGTTTTTTTCAACTATCAGCTCAGCTCCCATTAAGAGGAGCAGTCCAAATGTGTGATCTACTGCATGAGTCAACCACTGATTGTGGCAAGGTTAACTTGATTACGGGTTACAGTTTCACTTCAGAAAGGTCAAGCTAACACAGTTAGCAGTGGAAATTGAAAACAAGTTAGACCTGCCTAGATTGATAATGTGGTTAAATGGAATATTTTAACAAGAATTTTTTTTTTGGGACATGATAAATATTCACAGTTAACCCACGACTAAGTAGATAATAAAATCAGAAAAAAAAAATAAATAGACATGGATGATATATTGACAGATCAAAGATGTAATGCTGGGTTCAACTACTGGCCATTCGCTAGTCCCAGCACCTGGGAGTCTGTGATGCATGCGTGCTCTGATATTCAATAACCATTTGCGGCCTGCCTCTGCACTTCAGAAGAAACCATATGGAAGTTTTGATCAGGAATTTGCAGGCACATTCTATTATTGGATCCTGCGAGCCATGAGCAACTTCACAGGCGACAGCTATTTTCAGGCAGAAATAATACTAGCATTGCATAATATTTGTGGGTTCTACCAAGTTAGTAACCTTTTTGCATAAAGCCATCCCCATGCCTGAAAGTAGAATCAGGTCAATGTTTACAGTGTTTAAGTCGCCTTGCAGAAAGCCGTGCTGCATCTTGAAGTTTACCATCTTACGCAGCAGAAGCATACCCTATCATCATAGCACAGCAACCCAACCATGTGAAAATAAGCGCTCAATTCCACAATATATATACAAAACATTTGAAACAAGTACTTGAAACATCCATTTTTCCTTTCCAGTAAAATATAAATCTTTAGAACATTCACACATAACCTGGGAACTATGTTGTGTGCATTATTGTCGTAGTGAATATTTCAAAGACTGACCTAGAAGGTGCAAGAGCCCTCACCAAAGCAAAGATCAAAGAGCTCCTTTGAATGGCACACCATATGTATTGCTGCCAGTAAGCTTCTTGCCTATAATAAACTTCAAAGCTTAAGGAATCATATTTCCTTTTACTATTAAAGAAATCATATTTCCACTTCTCTTGTTGTTGTAAATGCAGTCTGTAATGTGACTAATGTCCATTGACCGTGTTGCATCTCCATGATACAAGTTCCTTACAATCCCACCAAATTAACAAACCTAAATAACTCAATTTATATAAACAAGAGAACTCAATTTTTGATAACCAGGAACTATTCTTATTATACAATCTCACCAAAAAACATGAGAAGCTCTTCATTGCAGACTGCACAATAAAGAGCATTGCAAAGCAACCATGTAACAGCTGCATTTAAATGAGGACTAATCACTCATCACTAGAGTACTCATCCTCTTTATCTTCATGTTCTGTGACAACTTTCTCGATGAACTTCTTTCGAATTCCTTTTATGACAGCCTTCTTTGATGGATCACTCCCACTCTGACCATCATTGAGCACTGGATCAGACTGGCAAAGGGTTAAAGCAACAGCTGGAGGGAAAAAAGAAAAGATCTTAGTAATAAATCAATAGATCATGAACAGCTTTGCAAGCAACTTCAGATGCACAAATTGGTTGTCCGACTACATGCTTTTAATAGCAGAAACTAGTCATATGTTCCACTCCAAACTACAATGGAAGATGTAGGAATTGAAAAATGCAGTGGTCTGGTGATATAGCATAAGAACTTGTGGTAAAATCAGCAGGTAATGTTCCAATGAAGATGATGCTTAAACTAATCTCTGATGTGGAAATTCAAGTCCAAGCACAGGAACAGATTCAAGATGCATCAACAAGAACATGAACAATTAGTCTCATCCCATAGTTATAGGTTTGGCTCTAGAACCTACACAATAGTTTCAAGGTTATTTATGTGTATTTATATGTATTTTTTTAATGGAGAGCATGTATGTAATTTTTCAATGAATTTGATGAGATTTTAGCTTTCTACTGGTTCATTCGACGCTTTCTTCTTCTAAGCAGAATCTCTTAACTTGTTTATGAATTACCACTAGTTGCAATACATGCCAATCAGGTATATTGTTGACAAAGTTAAATAAACAACACATAGTTTATATTCACCGACAAAGCACATTGCTAGATCATGCTAGGCGGACATCAAATAATTTATGCAGATGAAAACCTCGAAACAAATACATGAAGTTTAGTCTCTAAAATGATAACCTGTCAAGAATGATTCCTTTTAGTTTTGAGCTGAGCCTATTATGAAAATTTCACTCATCGTTTCATAGATGTCTCTAAAGCAAATAAAGAAGCCATTAGAATAAGATAACATTCATTATTTTGTCACATCATGGGAACTTTTTTTATACATCAGCCAAGATTATTTCATCTCTTCTTTCCTATCTTATAATGGGTTTTCCACTCATTGAATATCAAGATCAAAGCATCAAATAATAGTTGACCATGTTTTTACCACATCAGCCGATATCTCCAAGATTTTATATTGGCTGATAACATCTGGATCAGTTAATTGCTTTAGAAATTATTCAGACTTCCATCTTGACTGAGAAAAACCAGTATCTTGGTTCATTTCAGTAATAGACCCACTCAGATTGCCGAGTTATTACTACTTATATATTTCAAATTTAATATATAGATGATTTTGATCAAAGATAAAAAATAAAACAGTACAAGCCTACAATATGGAGTTAACCTCAGAAAACATCTGTCCTAAATCAAATGGCTATTACAAGCATAAATGCCACAAAAACGCATCAAGTTCTTTGACATGCAAAGTAGGTGCGGCTGAAAAATCTCCATTCATAACAGTTGCACGGGTTACCTTCAGGTGTGCATCTCCGAGCACCAAACTGATGCAACCCTACATAAGTTCCTTTAACTGCACCATTGTTGTAAACCAAAACAGTTGGGAGGTTGCGGTCTGGGTAGTTCGGAATGCAATCCGTGGAGATTATCTTTACAAATTTTGTTGCAGGGTATCTGGTAGCCAGTTCTTCCAGGCAACGCAACAGTATCCCACATTCTGGTATTCTGCCATCCAAATTACAGAACCAATCCAAAAAAAGGTAAACACCACAAAGAAATAGTACAAATGAATGCGGCGAAACAAAAGAATAGTTGTGAAATAGATAGTCTTCATAGGCATAGGAAATACTACACATTGACCCAGCACCAAATTTTGACAAGTTTGCCGATCACTGGCATCCGACTGGCAAAGAATAGTTCGCAGATAATAATGAACAGATTTTATTTCTAAACAACCTGCAAATGCTCTTCAAGCTATCACAGTTGAATTCGAGTTGGGATGAAAAATTTACTGGTTGACAATAAGAAACACTCACAAAAAAGAAAAAAAAGTTGGGGCTTTAATCAAGAGTTCATCAACGAGAGGGAATCAGCCAAGAGAGAAAGCTTGAAATCTCCCCAAAACCAAATTTTTAAACAATAAGATAGAAGAGAAGCCCTAAAATTACCCATCCTTGTAGAGGAACACGACGACCCAGACATCGGGCGGCGCCTGCGAGACCTCCCGAACGAAATCCGATCCGGAGATGGGGACCACCGACCCGAACCGCGAAATCCTGGCCTCCTCTCGCATCTCGGCCAGCCTCTTCTTCCTTCACCACAGCCAAACCACAGGAAACCGTACAATACATTTAAAGAGAATGGATCGACGGCGAAACAAAATAACCCTAGGAGGAGAGGAGGAGAGGAGAGGAGATTACCTGTACTCCTCGAGGAATCGGTCGTCATCGAGATCGAGATCGTCGTCAAGCTCTTCGAGGGTGCGTTCGTCGATCCAGGCCTTGGATTTGGGCTGGAGGTCGGGGTCCTCGGCAGGGACGAAGGGAGGGGGTTTGAAGGGCTCGGGCTTGGGGGGCAGGTTGCCCAGCTTCCGCTGGATGTCGTCCCACTGGGTGCTCGCGCCTTCCACGTCCTTGTACACGAAGTGGTAATCCGCCATGGCTTCCTCTCTCTCGCGATCTCTCCGGAGTCTGGACTGGGTACAATAGGAGAGGAAGCTCAAAAGCGGAGGAGGCGTGGGAGCTCCGAGATCTCCAATAATCTAACTTGGATCGGACGATTTGGAGATCTACAGTATTAACTTGGATCAGACGGCCAAACGCTTTTGATCTAGTTTGATGCGCTTAGGCTTCGATTTCCCGAGAGGGCAGGCGATTACTAACGCTCTCTTAGGGCTCGTTTAGTTTATGAAAAGCATTTTCCTTTGTAAAAATATAATTTTTTAAAAATAATTTTTTTTAAAAAAATCTGAAAAAAATACTTTTAGCAAATTTGATTAACTATAAAAAAATAACAGATTTCCAGTATGCTTATGTTTGGTTGACCATCCATTTTTCTGAGAAAGTTATGTGTAATTCTTATTATACCCTTAATAAAAATTAGGTCTTTAATACTTTGGATCAAATAAGGATCCTTGATTTAATGCTGAAGGACTTTTTTGAAAAAAAATAAAAATATTTTGATTTCCGGATCACGGAAAACTAACTTTTCTATATTTCTCATGGAAAATACTTTTCCATAAAACGTGAGAATCATATTTCTACGGAAATATAACTTTCACGTCTCTCTCTTTTGAAAACTCCAACCAAACAAAAGACATCCTTTTATTTTTCCATTGACCATACTTTTTTTCTTTCTTTTTCCGCAAACCAAACGAGCCCTTAAGGGGCTTTGTATAAAAATGCTTATACTATATTTAAGTTGGTGTCGTCAACGGTCCTGCCGAGTCTGGTCCAAATTTAGTTCAAGCACTTCTCTAGGTAAACCGCCTTGCCGGGAGTTGTTCAGATTTAGTTCGAGCACTTCTCTACCTAAACCTAGAGAGACACATATAGCTTTTATTATTATTAAAATAAATTATTGTTTTTTACATTTATATTTATTATATCTACGTCTAATAGTTTGTAAAATCTATACTTACATCTAGTTAAATTAACAACATTAATAAAATTATTTACCTCATGTAAAAAGTCGAAATTGCATTGAGTGGGAGGAAGACATATATATATTTTTATATTCTCGGATAGTTGTTATGTCACTTAAGATTATTTTAGTTATTTTTTTTAAAAAAATTAATAGTCCCATTTAAGATTAACGGTTTGACTGATATTCTCTAGAGTTATGGGTTAAAATATTGGATAGAAATAAACCTACAGGGATGAGCATAAATTTTTTGAGCTATTGGATGTAAATATAATTTCTCCCTAATCTTATATAGATTTTATTGTAATTTACTCCTATTGTTGTGATTTAAAAATTGCAGTTGCTCTTTGCTACCATATCGTAGTTTCTTCTTTAAAGTAACCACATCATTTATTTGAGAAGCAATAGAAAAGTCCAGTACCTCTGGTCAAGCAAGAAGCTATGGAGCAGTAGAGCTCATGGTAAAATTGTCCAAAGAGTTGAAATCCCTGACCAGTTCCATGAAGGAACCGAATCTTGGCGACCATGATTCTGTTGAAACACATTAATTCTAAACTTGTCTTGGTTGGTAATCATGAGATGCTACGTGTTCGCCAGGTTGTCTCAGATATGTCATCTGAAGTGGAAGAAATTTTAGTTTTTGGTCTCAAGCGCTCTTCAGATATCTGGCAAAACATAGGATAGAAAAGCAGGGTAGGAGCAACTTCACTAAAAGCATAGAGTTGCTGAATGTGATGGAGATGCAGCAGATGCCATTGGTCCTGATGCATGCCACTGGATTTTATTGAACAAAAAAACGATGGTTTTAGATCCTGGGTGCCCAAGTTAGGGCACCAAATTGTACATCTGGATCATCACCTTGTCTACCAAGTAATTGTTCGATCAATTTATAATACTCGATATGCATCTTGCACTGGCACAGGATGTGATTTAGTTAGAGACGCGCTCCAATCTATGGGGCTGGCTGCAACTAGATTTTCAGACAGCCTTACTTAGAGGAAATCTGCTTGTCTGCTTGACTCTGTTTTAGTTTTTCCTTCTCGTTTTTCTGCTGGTCCTTCTTTACTTGGTCATATTGTTCGGACGGCTTTAATTTGTTTCTTTTTATTTTTTTGTTCCTTGGAATGCATTTGAGGTATCCTGTTCATGATTATTGTTCCCATTTTTGTTTATGATCACAATGATCATCAATCTAGGCACTGCCTTATCAAGGTTCAATGCATTATCAACTGCTGCTTGCATGATAATATCCTTGCGAAGCTTAGGCGATGTCAGCGCCCTCGATGCATTCTTAAAATTCTTAGCAGGATCAAGTGATTTGCTTCTTTTCTGAATGATATAACAACCTCTATAGGAATTGCTTTGAAACTATCTATTCAGCTTCTAGTAAAACAGATTAATTTATCAAATGACTGATTATGATGGCATGCTTAGTAATAGGCGCTTGCAACATTTTCAGAAGTGTTTGCACCGTAATTTAAACTTTGGATATAGTGCAAATTGGTGGCATCCAAGATGTTAGTCTTGCTGTCCTCTTCTCAACCTTGCATGTTGTTAGGTCTAAACAAGTTGGACTAAACGTTAGGGACGTTCTTAGGAGAGGACCTTGGATAGGACTTGTTATGATAAGAGGAAAATATTGATGGGAGTTCTGCTGATTGTTCTTTGGATTAAGGACTTAAGTTTTGAATATGATTATTCTTTTTTTTATCCACCCTCTTTCAAACTTTGTGGTGGAGCATACGGAGAACTCTTGTACTTAATGCATGCCATCCCAATAGTCATTAGCATTTTCACATGATCTTCATTTGACTCGCATATTATTCTTGCAGTCTTATTTAACTTCATCTTTCCAAATTTTCATGCATGCATGAAGAATGTTAAAGACATTCTCAATCTACTATTTCATTTCATTAGTTCGCATAAATGAATTCGATTTCTCTCTAAGAACAAGACATGAAACCCAAGTTTTCCCTACAATTTTACTTAGCTGGAAGATTTTTATATGCTAAAAATGGGTGACTACAATATTTAGTTGTATATTTAGGTGGTAAGCTGTTGGAATCCTTGCAGCTTGCAATGCTCATCAGATGACTTGGAAGTGCCTTGATAGCTCTGCATGAACCGAGATGCCTAACCTGTTGCAAATGGTGTGCATCAACTTATATAGATATCATGTTTTGTGTTTTTATGTGGTGAGAATTTACTGGCTAAGTCTAAGTCTTATTTATTGTTATCTTAAAATTTAGTAAGTACCCTTTACATTTTGAGCTCTTCAAAAATTTCAAACCTTTTCATTCACTGGAGCTTTGGCAAAGCTGCTTATATCCAAATATACCATCAAGCTAGAAAAATCTTTTAATAATGATAATAGAAAACCAGTTCAATTCCTCCTCCCTTCACATAGAAATCTGTCTATGGTCTCCTTTGTTCTTTTTTTATTTTAAAAAACTAAATTTAAGGTTAAAAAATTTCGAGAAAGTTTTGCAAGAAAATATGGTAACTTTTAAATTTAAAAAGTTGATACAAAATTTTAAGGCTAGGATAAAATTTTCCCAGGCCCTTCTGCAGTAGCTCACCAACCCACAATATGATCAAGTTCTGAATAAAATTTGCATGAAATTATAATTAGCTGATTTTAGAGTATAACTAGTATAAAATAAAACTTGCATCGGTCTTGTACAAGCTTCTTATCTCTATACTATCTTTGTTTATTATGCTCTAACAAGTTTAATTTTGGTTATTTATACTGCATATAATTCTTGTGAAGTATTTTTTGAACTCTGCCCTTAAAGTAAATCCTACTCAAAACTTATATAAAAGGTACTAAAAACTGTTGCAAGTTTTTAGTACATGAACATGGTAAGGCAAAAAAAAAAATCTAGTTGGAGGGGTTGTGGCATCCTTCCACACTAGCTCACCAACCCATTGGTCCAGGTTGTACAAGTGTTAAATGGAATTTTCACGAGGTTGTGAGTAGTTGAATTAAAAATATTATTAGTATAACAGAAAACTTAAATAGACCTTGAGCAAGTTAGTCAATATGTTAGCTCCATATTGTACTTGTTTATCGTGCTCTAACAAGTTCTGATATTAGTTATTTATTTATTTATTTATTATTGAATAATTTTATGAAGCAGTTATCATTTTAGGTGTATTTTCAAATGCTATCTTTTACAAATATGTATAAATTCTATTCAAAATTTATGTAGAAAGTATTAAAAATATGCAAGTTCTCAACACTAATAGATCTGTTCAAATGTCAGGCGGCCTACCAGCTCCGCTCAAGCCCAATGTGTTGCGGACATGTTTGGGCTTGGGTTTTAAGCTCGGTAGATCGAGTTGGGCTAGAAATTTGAGCCTGCTCATTAAATGAGCCAAGCTCGAGTTTACATTGTCTTGGCCCGAATCTAGAATGTATATAAATAGAATATATTACAAGTGGATGCCCTAGCTCATTATTAGACTTTACTTCTCACCACGGTAGTGCCTCCGATCACTGAGCATTGTCCGACGATCTCTCGATCTCGTCAAGAGTCTTTAGGTCCTCAATGCTAGGATCGATCTGTTTCGGTGGCTTCTCACTTCCTAAGAGGATCAATGACAAAAGGATTGACGGCTTGATCGGGTCTCCACCAAGAAAGTGTAGGCCATCGGTGCTGAGGGAGATGCAAACTCCCATTGGCTTGTCCGGTCCTACATCCTCCTGATCTCCAACCTCCACATTGTTGCCTTACCTCCTCTAATCCTTCGCCCACCTCCACCTCTTTAGCAAGCTTCGTGACCTCATGTCCCACATTGCTGACCGCCTTAACCTCGTCAAGGCAATTGATATGCATTGTGAGATCAAGCGTAGCCTTGTCGTCATCTCTATTGTTGAGACACCAGCAACAGGCTCTCATTTGAGGCCATGAAGACTTCTTGCAAATCTAAGATGCATACAAGACGATAAAAGCTCAAGGATCATCCTAAAAGCTCGAAGTCTGATAAATATCAGCTCAAGCCTAGAATGTAGGCTCGAGAGCCTGGCCAAGTTTGGATCTAATTAAATTAAGCGATAAATTAGGCCGAACTCTAGCTTGAACTCGATCTATCTTGCTTGTTGAGCATATCTACATGCCAGTATAGATGTGGCATGAAAATCTAACTTTATATTTGTCCAATTTTTTAAAAAATTGTATGCAAAGTGAATAAAATTATAACAAATACTGAATTTTTAACATAAAAAGTAGTGTATGTTCTTATAATATCCACAAAATCTTAAGAGTATCAAGATATTATTGAAAATAAAGAAAGCTTCGTTTGGAAGAAAAATGGCGGCAAACAGACCTAGCAACACAAATCTGTTCGTAACCGTCGATGCAACATGTGTCGCCAGCCCACCGCCTTGTCTTCTGTCTTTCCCTAGCCTTCTCTCCCCTACGGCTATAAATACCCCCGGTGTGAGCGAGGCAGGAGATGTCTTGGCGCTAGGATCTGCGTGGAGCGGGCGAAGAGAATCTTGAGAGAGCGAGAGCGAGAGCTCAAACAAAGGAGAAGAGGAGGAGGGAAAGAAAAATCCTCCCTCGCCTCCGGAAGCGATGACGGACGGCCATCTCTTCAACAACATCCTCCTCGGAGGACGCGGCGGAACCGTAATCCCTTCTCCCTCTCTTTGGTGTTTGTCTCGCTTTCGGTTCTCTTTTGACCGCTCTAGGGTTTTCTTGAGTCGTTTGCGATCTTTCTTTCATTCTTTCCTTCTGCTTTTTCTTTTTATTTTTCTTCTTTTTTACGATTTGAAGGAAGCATATAGATTTTTCTTTTTTCTTTTTCCCCTTATATCTGGGGAGATCCAGTGCATTTCGCGTTCCTATGGTTTCTTTTCTAGGTATCGGTTTGGTTGATTTGGGGAGGTTGAACATTGGTTATCTTTGAAGGCCTTGGAAGTCTTGTTAGGGTTTTCTATTATTGAAGTGCTCGATCGTGGATTTTAAGTTGGTTTTTCATTCCCGTTAAACGAATCTTTCGTCACTTCTATCAGTTGTTCCTCGCAGAAGTTTTTTCCCCCCCCTTTTTGGTTAAATCAAGATAAAGAAACAAAGGGGGTAGTTGGGCCTGCTGGTGCTAATACGTTCGCAATATTTTATATTAGATTTTTTTGGCATTTTTTATATGTGTTACCGCGGAATTTTGTTTATTTGTTACCACTGAATTTTGTTTCTTACGATATTTTTCCATGTCTTCTGTCAATTTATTGATGATGCAATGCATCCAAGATATTCCTAATTAGGAGAAAAATTAAACTGGGGATTGGGATTTTTTTCTATTTTGTTTTTACCATTATTGACTAATTCTTTTTTCCTTTAAATAAATTATGGGTATCATCCGCCTGTTGTATCTGGTTCCACAAAATCAATTATCACTTGGTGCAGATGGTTTCTAGGATACTTTATCTTTTGCTTATAGAAGAAATGTTCTTTATAGGTCCTGGGAACTTTTTACGTCATCTGGTGCACCAGTAATGAAAAAATTTGCAAAAAATCTTTTATAAACCTATTTGGTCATCAAACAATCTTTGGATATATGAAGTTCTATTGCTTTTTTTTAAGTGTCTTACCTTTTCATTATTTTTGCTGATTATATTTGTGCAATCAAAAAGCCTAGAAATTTCCAGTTAATTATATTCTGTGCTCTTTGGAATTAGGAATTATATAACCGAAGGTTTTCAGAATACTTTGCTATTGTCAAGTTCAACTTGTTTTCATATGGGTGAATGCAGAACCCAGGGCAGTTGAGGGTGCATGCAGGCGGGATTGCATGGAGGAGGCAAGGTGGTGGAAAAATTATTGAAGTAGACAAAGCAGATATTGCTTCTCTGACCTGGATGAAAATTCCTAGGGCATATCAGCTTGGGGTGAGGATCAAGGATGGCTTGTTTTACAAATTCATTGGCTTCCGTGAACAGGTGGTTCTCTGAAACCTTTTTCAATATATCTTAAGTATTAGATATTGCTAATTTTAGTTTGAAAATTGGAAAATATGAAGAGGTATGGCTTACTATAAATTGCATAAAACAAATCAACAATTGTAAAATGTCTATGGAAGTTTCTTAAAATATGGAAACAAACATGATAAAGTTTTTAAATGTTCCTCATGCAAAAACTATGATCAAAGAGTTCATGCAACTAAAATGCGAAATAAGCTTGATACTCATGTTGTAGGAAATGATTGGGTCGCTGATCTCAAATTGTAGGGTGAAGTGCTTTTGTCGTGATCGCATGCTAGTTAATCTTAATTTCTATAGGAATTTTGTGCTATGAATTAGCGATAAATGCATGGTTCTTGTTAAGACATATTAGCAAAGTAGTTAGAAATAAAGGGACCTAAGATTCTTGTTAAGTACCGGTATCTTAACGCGGAGAGCCTGGGCGGGGAACTGCGCGCAAGCGCAGGGAATCGTGTGCGGGAATCGCGTGCGCGCGATTCCCTGTGCAGGGACCGCGGTTCGTACCAAAAAACGCGCGCAGGCGCGAGTCGGGGACATGTTTCCCCACTCGCACCTGCGCCCCCATGCACGGGACGACCTCTCTCCTTTTTTTTCTTCTCCTGTTCATCTTCCCGATCCTTCTCCTCCTCTTCTTCCTGAACTCTCTCTTTCTTTCCTTTCTTTCCCTCTCTCCTCTCTTCTCCTCTCTTTCCCCCTTCTCCTGCGAGCAAAGAAGGGGCCCGAACCGCACCGGAAAACAGGTGATCCTCGTCGGCCTGAGGGAGGAGGTTAGCCTGAGGGAGGAGGTAGGCTTCTTCTTCTTCTTCTTCTCCACTCTCTTCTTCTACCTCTTCTTCTTCTTCTCTAGTGCCGGTACCGGGCTTGTACCGGTGCGAACCGGTCCGGTTCGCACCGGTACCAGGCTTGAATCGGTGCGAACCGCACCAGTTTCCACCGGTACGGTCAAGGAGTCTTTTAGGGGTCGGAACCGAATTCTGTGGCTGTACCGATGCCGATGCTGGCCGGCATGGGTACGGTGCAGGCTGAACCGGTCGGTTCCGACTGGTTCAGCTGACCTTGATTGTATCGATACCCGAAAAACCTACCCAGCCATGATAATGCTTGAAATCAAGCAGTATGGGTTGGTGCAGCACAAAACTGGCTGGAATTGATTGATTCTTCATAGTAGAGCCTGAATCGAGCCTGGCACTTTATCGAATCTCAGTATTGTACTAGATTACCTTACTGGCATGGTATGGTATGCCCGATACTGCATGTTTCATGTTACAGGTTGGTATAGTGGACCATCGTATGGTCATAAAAGTGTTATGTGATTGACAAATTTTGCTAAATGGTTTATACGGAAGTCAAGAATGAAATGGTTCTATGAACAAATTTGTTTGGTTGCTTTCTTTAGAGCTTATTTATGAACAGAAGTCCAGACTCTAGAGTTTTATCTATTAATGGTGATATTTTGTTAGGTGAATTATGTTTTATGATTGCGGACTTCTATATTTGTTGTTATTTGATTGCTGAATATCTTTATTTTATGGTTGATGTTATATGATTGTGAATGTTTTTATCTTATGAGATGTTATTTTGCTTGGTGGATGATGATTCATTAGCTTGCGGGCCTTTATATTATGTGGATGTTGACATGATATTATGATGTTTGGTGGATGATGTTTTATAGAATTGTCCTTAATTATTCGGTATTTTTGCATGAAGCTGATGTGAAATATTAGTTTTTGATACTTAGCAAAGAAAAATATTGATATTTTTTACCAGCTCGCTTTGGGTATGTAGCACCAGCTCTCCGTCATCCGTTATGAAACCCGTTGGCCCCTACATGTTCGCTATCTGATTTTTATTACATTGATTTTGCCAAAAGTAGTAAGTTATGGAATCTAAATGATTTCCCCTCATATTCACAAAGGTTTATCTCCAGAGAATCATATTTTTTAGTTATTTGTTTTATATAAACTTAGAACAACTCTAAAAGGTTGTTTTTTAGTTTTGAGGGATTCTAAAAGGTGTTTAATGAATAATAAATTAATCAAACAAGAAAATGTTAACTAGTTACTCATGACATGACATGGCTTGAGAGTTTTCATTAGATCATTTATGGACCATCATTAGGAGTAAAATATGGCATCAATAGCTTCTCGGAGATGGGAAGAAAGGTCAGATAATTTTATGGATGTCTAAAGTTCATCTATTATAAGAGTGATTTTTCTTGGTTACTAGCAAAGACAAACATGCAATGCATGTGTGAGGAAAAATTTATGGCTATGCATTATTATGGAAAAAATATATATTTGTATTCACAATACTATGTGATATTTCAAATGGATCATAGTTTATATGGCTTATTTTTGCTTTAGGTAGTTTGTTCCTATGCATGCGCGATTGAAGTAGAGGATAGGCAGGCAGGGGATAGTGCTGGATTGGTTTGGCAGGATAGAATGCCGCTACATATATTTTATGATCAGATAGGGCGTTAATGTAATCTTGGTTTATGTAGTTTATGTACTATTCCAACGTTGCTGGTTGATCTTTTAACATCGAGTAATGCTATGGTTTCCAATACTGGAATCAAAAGTTTGTTTCCAGTACCGGGAACTATTGAGCCTTGTAGCAGTCTTTTCTATTATTAAACATTAAAATGTGCAATACTTACCACTGTCACCAATCGCCTATCTTCTAGATTTGTTTTGTTCAAATAAGGAGAGAATTTATATTGATGTTATGCCCACTTTATATCACTCCAAAAAAAAAACAATATTTATTTTGGAGAGAGAGAGCTTGTGCGTGGAAGATTTGAACATAATCTTGGTGGATTGGGTGGGATAACAAGATAAAGGTTGCATATGGGAGATATTTGAGAAAAGGCTAAACATGGTTTTTTGATGGTATTTTGGCAAAGAAGGTTATAAATTAGGTTTTGACCAAGTGTTTTAATGCATCTGCACATGCAGATGCAGCTTGGGGACCACATTTTATTGGGGTTGGGCTGCAGTGTGAGGCATTAGGCATCTATGTAGGGTACATGGCCAGGACACGCTGCATGGTGCATATTGATTGTGATGGTGATGGATGATACGGTATTTACCGAAGAAGATCAACATTTTGAATGTCTTCTTAAAAACTGTTACTTAAATACTAATGTTTTGCTTTAGCTGGGTATTTTAAACTCAATTATAAGTTATGTATTTTTGTTTCATGTTTCTGTTATTGTTCAATATGTAAATTTCTTTGTTGCATTAACGTACCTGAATTTTGGTATAGTTCATAGGCTTTTTTTATTTAAGGTTAACTTGCTGTACTACATGAAAGCAGGCTTTTGAATAAGTGTTGTAGTGTACACTAAAAGTTTCAGTTTTTTAAACTTATTGTTTTGGTTTTTACTTACATTTATCTATTTTATGTAATCTATTCGTCTCTAGATATTTCTAAAATACCAACCCTACAGGTGTAACTGCACACGCACTGCATATGGCGTACCTCAATTGCCTTACTACTACTTCGATCCTTACGGAACATTTCAAAATTCTGTTCTTAATTTCTAGTATGTTAAACTAGAGATTCATAAGCTAGGAATGTTCCTCCTAGATTTCATCCTTCAGTTTTTTTAAAATCAAAAACACTCCCATTTTTAATCTCAATCAGTTGTTTGCTCTTCCATATTTGTAGATTAAATTCCGGAATTAGTCTGCATATTCTAGAAATCAGTGATATTTTGAAACATTTTTCTAAAATCAAATTAGTCATTTATCTGCTAAAGAAAGGCAATATTAGACTGGGTATGGATGTCTTAACAAGGAAAGATTTTGAAAATAGTTTGAGCAGGTTTTCCAAAATACTCAGAGGATTCCGGTTGTTGAAAAGGAAGGACAATCCTCCTCCACCCTTGACAAGTCTAGTGACAATATCCAAATTGATCTTGAATTTCGAAAATCAATAATACCAAACTATGGATTCTGGCTACTAAAAAATGAGAGAGAAATTACTCACTCCCTCTGCTTTTATTTCCATATATATCCATTTTGATTTGAGGCGAGACAAGCATTTCGTAGTGTGGATAGATTTTGACATCTTGATTTCAAAAGATATTTTTGAAATATTTTTTTTTATGTAAATAATATTTTATAGTTTGTGTATAAGGTAAATTATAGTTTATTATATATCCATTAAACGTGCTTTGCACTTGCCTGGTTGTTGGTAACTTTTTAAAATAGATGGGCCTCTAAGAGTGCTTACTCTGTCCTAGTATAGAAATAATTTGATTGTCGTTATAGTTCCATATATATTATGGGATTCATTATCGGGGTCCTTGAGAATAGCTGAAAGGGTAGTTGATCAATTCCTACTTGACTTAAAAGATGCATATCAATTCTTTGGATGTCCTTTCTAAAAGAGTAAGGAAAAAGTTAATTCTCTACCCAAATAGAAACTAGCAATAAGCTAACCTTTATTGGCGAAAGATTATTCTCAGAAATTCAGTAAACACCTCCAAGGGTATACAAATAGAGAAAAGAGTTAGGTCTCACTAACTTAATTAGAAACTTGTAAGTGGGGAAACAAACTGCATCGCTTTCAAGGTTCGTCGAACAAGTACTATGACCCGTATTGATCGACTATCGTTATGGTATAATAGGAATACATACCATACTGTGCCAAAATGTACTGAAATAGGGAAAGGGAGGGGGAGAGGGAGAAGGAGAGGAAGAGGGAGGGATGGAGAGAGAGAGATAGAAAGTCGGAGGCAGTGCCTTGAGGCAAAGGGGAGTCAATGAGAGGGGGAGGGAGAGAGAGAAAGTGGAAGAGGAAGAGGGCGGTGAGAGGGGTAAATAGGGGATCTAGGAGCTCCCCATGCTTGGCACGACCGTCGACTGAGTGACAGGTAATGGGGTCTTGATGGAGGGGGGAAAGAGAGAGGGAGGGAAGGGGGGAGAGAGGGAGGGAAAGAGAGAGGCTTACATGCCGGTCTGTGAGGGTGAGATGAGCGCAATGCTCGAGCGAACAGGAGGGAGAGACGAAAATTCTTAACCAAATGAAGCAACAAAGGCGAGCCCTCTCAATTTCGATTTATATGCTAAACCATGCTGGTAACCGGCTGGTCCGATTTGGTATGCCTCGACTAACCAATTCAATGCGGTTTGGTAATCTATGGTGACTTCTTTAGATGAGGATTATCCTTGGAGACTTGGCAAGATTCCTTTCCGCAAGACTTCCACAAGTCATATTGGAACATTGGCACAGTTTGGAAACTCTGACATCCTAACCTTCTTTTTATTTTTGCACTTACTATTTCTTCCTTTATTATGTAGGATCGAGTGCTATATCATTGATACTACTAATTTGATAGGTTTGTAAGGCAATAGGCCAAAAGTAAAGGAAGTGTATAGGGAGCAAAGTAAAGAATTTATATAAACGATTTAAGATATACTTCCTATATTTGGGACAACAAAAAACAATGTTTGCCATATCGTTCAGTACCGATCATACCGACTGTAGCGTATTGCTTCCGAATCGGTATGCGGTATGGCTGGCATACCGACAGTCTGCGAAACCGAGTATCGTATCGAGCATACCGGCACTATAATAGGATGGTACCGGTATGGGGTGCGATATTGAGGTGGCGAACCTTAACGAAAAATGTCTCCATAATGCTAATCTCTTTAAGGGTGTGCTTGGTGTTGGTTTTGGTTTTTTTTTTCTAAGGAAGTTCTCACAAAATGAGAAACAAGAAGCTAGGTTTTTTAGGTTCTCCTTAAAGCATATTTTTGACTTTTCTTCTTGAAAAAGCATTTTTAGATGATGCCACCAAACACTTTTTTTTTGGAGACCTGTGGCTTTTACTTTAGAAGTTTTTTGATGAACAATTTTTGCGTTAGAAGTTACAAAGTGTTTTTTTTTTTTGAGTCAACACCAAACACACCCCGAGGGAAGGTCCTAGATGCTGGAGATGGGATATTTTTGCAATTGTGGGGTTTGCTATGAAACTTAGAAGGCTAGTCGGTGGTTAGAGAGATGCATACCTTATTGGCTGCAGCTTAACGTCATACGGCAAGGGAGTGCCTCTCTCCCTCAGAATTAGTGAGAAGTTTTGAATTTCGATGGAGCTGAAAGATGACAATGCTAGTCACTTTTGTTCTGTATTTTTTCTTTGGGCATTATAAATAAGCCAAATTCAAATCAAAACTTTCATAAGTGCTAAGTTGGATATACTATGGTTGTTTTTCTCATGAAAGATTAAAAAGTAGGGAATATATGGATTCTCCGATCTATGGCATTATGTTACATAATTAGATGAGTGTTTTTTCATGGATTGGTTATCATGCAATTTTGACATTTTATACTTATCATCATAGAATGGGCTGTGAATACTTTCTGATGGCTCTAGATAATGGTTGTCTTAATTTTATCCTGTAGGATGTCACCAACATTACAAATTTCATTCAAAAATCTATTGGAATAACACCAGAAGAGAAGCAGCTTTCTGTCAGTGGCCATAATTGGGGAGGTGTTGATATCAATGGTTGGTGTTGTTCCTTTAATTATTGTTTTTTATTTTTAACATTTCTGAATTATCAGTCATCTTAGTTATTACTCTCATTATTGAACATGCTTTAGCTTTTCTTGTATCCGCAAAGTTTTCCCCCTTAAACTTAGTTTTCCCCTAGTACTTTTTCATCTTGAAGTTGCTATATCTAAATCGTGATATTGGTATATTTATTTGAATCAGTGATTTTAAAGGCAAATCCTTCATGGTGTTACCATGAAGTCTTCACTTTTCTGTTCAAATTGGATGTTCTTAGGTTCTTTTTAATTTTCATCTGATATCATCTTCTAAATTTTGATGGAAAACATATTGTTCTTGAAGTATACAGTGACTTGTGCTAGTTAGGAGTCAACATACAATTATTTTGTCTCTTAATGCTTAAAAGAAAAAAAGAGTCAATATAATGATCATGCAAATCAAATGGATTAGTCATTTTGATATGATTCTGCCTACTATCACGAGTCTTAAATGTGTAAATTGACTACAGTTCTGAAAGACAGGCGAAAACCTAAAGCAACACAAGCTAGGATACCGATGTTAAGTGCTTGAAAAAATAATTTGAGGCAAATCTGATTGAGGCACAAGATATAAGGAAAATGCAGCTGTGATTTATACACAACTCTAAACTAAAAGATTTTACAATTATTAGTATTTGCCAGGCATTGGGTTTATGAAGTCCAAAAAACTAGACTATACTTCTTAGACAATACTTCATAACATATGACAGCTCAAACATCTGTTTTTTATGCTGTCATCATTTTGCAGTTTAAGAAAGAAAACTGAAATCAAAAAATGTAAAGGGAGGAAAAATGTTACTTTGGTCAGAATTTGAGTTGAATCTGCTCAAGGGAGGAGAGAGACATAGATCAAGAATTTAAAGTAAAACAATTGGGCCAAAAGGCATAGAATTAGTTGTCATGTTTTTTTTTTGGCCCTTCTTCATGGTCAACAAGCATAACAATGAAAGCAATTTCCCAGTACTATTGCCTGTAAGCCAGAGGTGTCGTTGTCTATCCATGGGGAGTGATGTCATCATTTGGAAGGCATGCTTATTTCGTGTAAAAGAAATGGAGTGCATGCTTTGTAAATCATAATGTAACAAGGTGTGGAGGTAAATGTTCACAGACTTCTATTAACTGATCTAAGCTAGATCATTAATTAATGAAGGTAAATGGTCTTTGTTTTTTCTTTCCATTATGTCACCCAAATTAGATGATTGTAAACTTCATTTTAATTTGCATTGCAGGAAACATGCTTACATTCTTGGCAGGTTCAAAGCAAGCATTCGAGGTTTCACTGGCAGATGTTGCACAGACTCAACTGCAAGGAAAAACAGATGTTTATTTGGAGTTCCATGTTGATGACACTACTGGGGCTAATGAGGTAGACACCGATGCTCCTAACAATTTTGTTTTAGGCTTATCTTATAGGCAATTGGTTGAGGTAATATTCCCAAGTATACTATTACTGTGTCTGTTAATTTGTTGCTGGCCACACATTACCATCCATTACTGTCGGCATGGAAGGCTGGTGTATATGCAAATCAAAGTCAGATATAGCATCCTGGAACCAGTGCAGTGGTTATTCGAAAATTCATCCACTGATATGTTGCTGACCAGTAAATGCGGCTTGTTGCCATCTAATTCTGTATTATCTGAGAAGCAACAGGGTAAATGTAGAGCTCAATATATCTGTTGGTTTGTTCAGGAAACAACCATCCAAGTACATGGCCAGGATTCTTTTTTCCTTTTCTTTATCTGCTCCTCAGTTTTGTATGACTTAATTTAACATGGTGACCTAGATTGATCCTATAATTTGTTCTGGAATTTATGCGATGATAGATTATTCTGTATAAGAAGGGATTTCCAGTTTATAATACTGAGCTTATCGCTAGACCAAATTCTCACTCTGTTTGTTTCATGTGCCACTTTGAATTGTAGGTTGCATAGATTTTGTTACCCTCTTCTTTCTGGAACTCAGTTAGGATCCCTTTTCTGTCCCCACTCCTAGCTTCTAAAGCCCTATTGCTTTATTGTACATCTTATGGTTTATCTGCAACTGATCAAAAACATGGAAATATGTCCATGTTCCCTTTATGTTTCATGTGAAATTAAGTTAGTTCAGGAAGTTGATTCTGCTGATAATTTGCTTTTGGAATAAGCAATGAACCACAAAAAGTATCTTATGATTTTAGGAATTAAACATGATACTTTCATGCTTATGAAATCTAAGTTTTTCTTCATTTAATGAATGCAGTTTTTCGATCTTGATTGTATATAGAGAATATGCCTTTTACGGCTTTGTTACCATGTCAAAACCTTAAGGAATAGAAGGTTGATTTTAATAGGTTGCTTCTTGTTATTTTAATTGGATATGTCTATGGTTATGTTGAATTTTGGCATGAACAATGCTCGACATATCTTGCAGCTGAAACTATTGACAAGAAATGTTTTGTGTATGCTGGCATGTGTTGGGTAGAATGTGTGCCTGATGCGATAGTTTTGGTTGTAGACTGGTGCACCACCTTTTATGAGCAAATTATACACAATATTAGCTTATAATTGTATTCTATATACTTGCAAGTAGATAGCTCTAGATTGGGCAATGCATGTTGGTGCTGATTTTTTAGTTCTATGATGGGGGTCAATACCAGCTTATTAATTTTTTTCCTAGATAAGATACAGGATGGGTAATCCCACTCATCTATTAAAATAGATAAAGTAAAAGATTACAAAGAAGACTTAGGAAAGAAGGCTAGCAAGTCTTCTTTTGATTCCACTAGCCAAGTGTAGCTTATGCCAACCCAGAAAGGAAGTTTTTATGTAGAAGAATTAGGTTTCATTTCTCAGTTTCACGCCTTTCTTTGACTTTTATATTGTTGCCTTTGGGGTTCTCGGAGTACTATCTTGGCATTTCTCCTTTGATCTAGTAAAATAGGAAATATCATTGTTTTATGGTATTGAATGTCATAAAAAGTTTTTTCAGGTCAATTTGACTAAAAACACAAGAGCTGGATCTTTGCGCTGTCTAAAGTAATGGAATAGATTATTACTATTGACTGATATTTGATGGCCGGAATTCAGTTCCATAAGAAGTGAATGAAATTGAACTTACAAAAATTGTTGTTTCAAAAGCATATCTGTTATATGTTCCATATTGGAAGGTGCTCTGCTGCTATGCTTCTCTCTACCATGACTTATTGCCCCTCAATCCAAAAATGGTGAGGTGGGTTGGAAAGATAATTGACTTGTAAAACATGGAAAGCAAAGAGGGTTGAAAAAGGGAGGTGGCTGATAGAGTCTGGCAGCCTGACGTAATTAACATACTTGAACTTTATGAACAATTTCGATGAAATTATGCTATATCGATTCCATTAGTAGATTTGTTCCAGTGGTCTCACAATTTTATGATTTTCTCTTTTCCTTCATAATGGAGCTTCTGTTGCATTGATATATTTGGGTAACATTTTGGTGTTTTTTCTACTGCATCGTTCTGACTTCTTTCTTTCCTAATCCTATAGAAAGATTCGTTGATGGATTTAAGTTTTCACGTACCTACTTCCAATACTCAGTTTGTTGGTGATGAAAATCGTCCTCCAGCTCAGGTAAATAAATTCAATTTGCACTGGTGAATGTGGCTGAATGCTGGATTTTGCTATGTTGAGCTCATTAGAAATTAACCATGATTTTATAGGTTTTACTAGAAAAAATCATGTCATTGGCGGATATTAGTTCATCAGAAGAAGCTGTTGTCACATTTGAAGGAATTGCAATTCTTACGCCTAGGTACATGAACCAGTTGACTGCATATTTAGGCAATCAATTTGTCTGCATGCATGTGCCTGGGTGGTTTTTTCTACTCTTTTTTTCTTTTCTTTTCTTTCTTTCTTTTTTTTTGTGGGGGGGCGGGGGGCGGGGAGGGGTGCACATCCATATTTTTCCTTAAAAGCTGATATAAATTTTGTATCTGCAGAGGGAGGTACAGTGTTGAGCTTCACCTTTCATTCTTGCGACTGCAAGGACAGGCTACTGATTTTAAGATTCAGTATAGCAGTGTTATACGACTGTTCCTGTTGCCAAAGGTTGGGTTCCTTCTTGTGCAAGTTATTCTTGTATTTCCATTTTCCCACTTTAACAAGTAGTTTCTCTCTGCTATTGTGGTTTTAAAAGGATCTCATTAATTAATGGCTTACTCTGTGCTTTTGTGTTTCGTATGTATGCTTTAACATTGTATAATCACAATGGCTTCTTCCTTGAGCATTGTAGTAACGATATTATATTGTGTTTTGTGCAGTCCAATCAAACTCATACTTTTGTTGTAATCACACTTGACCCGCCAATTCGCAAAGGACAAACTTTATACCCACATATTGTTATTCAGGTAGCTAACATAGTTCTTTTGTACCCTAATGGCACATAACTTGAATTTGATTTTCCCCCAAATTCAACCATAGTGCTTTTCTTTCTTCTGCCTTGTACAAGTTTGAAGCAGAAGCTGCTGTTGAAGGGTGCCTGTCTCTAAGCGAGGATCTCTTAGCTACAAAATACAAAGACAAACTGGAAGCGTCATATAAGGTGAAGTATATATTCATACCCCAAGAATTTACTATTGTTTCTATCCTGGCATAATTTGGTTTTTACTGGCAATTCCTTGAGTACCCAAATATTTGGGAACCTTTGTTCTTTTAATGGTTAGAGTGGCAGAGAGTTTTAAGTGGTATAGAAATGAGTATTTTCTTTTGTTTGAATTAGTCAAACAAGTTACGATTCAGAACTTGCTCGTTCCTATGAGATAACTCGTGTTGCGTGTCTGATAATTATGATTAACTTGCTGAGATTAAATTCAATGCACAAGTTCTTTGTCTCAGAGATGGTGACTTTTGGATTGTCTAACTGGTTCACTAAAGCTTCCACATATAGCAATGTGGTGACTACTTGTTGCATTGTGTGGGACACCTGAAGAGATTGAACACTTGAATAGGACACCTTAATGCTTGTACGGGTGCATTGAGCTCATGTGTCTTTATGCGTGTGTGTGCGCGTGCGTGCGTGCGTGTATGTATATATACATATATATGTGTCTTCTGCGTGTGTATTAGCATGTGTATATACATATTAGCAATAATTCTGTTCTATTATGCTAACCTTCACACGTCTCTCATTGCTCCTGGAAGTCTAATGTATGGAATTTAAAGCTCGTTGCTGCTGTCACTTGCCAGAATCATAAGAATGATCATCTCCTGCAGAAGTTCTAAGCTCAAATATTGTTTTAATGATATTGGGATTGCTGTCCTTAGATGGTAGTTGAGAGAATCTCTTATATAACTTGATTAGCTTCTTGTTATGCTATTTCTGTGTAAGGCATGTCAGATTTCTGCTATAATTTACCTATAGCGTACTATAACATAGCAGACAAGTGCTTCTCTTAGGATCTGCAGCTTCACAGAGTTTTGAGGGCATTTGTTTGTTAATTTTTCATGTTGGGTTTGTAGTTTTCTTGGATTGCTATAATTGGAACTGTTTTTACATCTGCAGGGTCTAACTAGTGATGTCTTCACTAAAACCTTGCGTGGTTTATCTGGTGCCAAAGTGACGAGAGTCAGTTCATTCCGCAGTTGTCAAGGTGGGTATGAAGTCAAGTCATCATTGAAAGCTGAAGATGGATTGTTGTACCCTCTTGAGAAGGGATTCTTCTTTCTACCAAAACCTCCAACTCTAATTCTTCATGATGAGGTAATGGTTTGTGGGACATATGCGTAACCAGCACTACTTTCTTGTGATATATTGTCTTATTGTGGTGAGCACTGTACTCCTAATGAACTGGTGCAGATTGAGTATGTTGAATTTGAAAGGCATGGTGCTGGAGGCTCAAGTGTGTCATCTCACTATTTTGATCTCCTCGTAAAGCTTAAAAATGATCAAGAGCACCTGTTTAGAAATATCCAGAGGAGTGAATATCACAGCCTTTTTGACTTCATTAGGTTAGATCCCTTCAGTTTTTTACTGCACTTTCCTGGAGTTGCTCTCTGATGCCTAACCCCTGCTTCCTCTGGATTTATGAAGTGGAAAGGGTTTGAAGATTATGAACCTTGGAGATGTGCAAACTACAAATGGTGTTGCAGCTGTGCTTCAGAATGCTGATGATGATGCTGTTGATCCACATCTAGAGCGAATAAGGAATGCGGCTGGTGGCGAGGAAAGTGATGAAGAGGTGCCGTCTACAGTCACTTTAGCTCACCAGTTTTAGTTTATTATAGATGAATCATGGCACTGCTGATCCTCTTTTTTTTTCTTTTAAATGCAGGATGAGGATTTTGTTGCTGATGAGGATGATGGTGGGTCTCCTACTGATGATTCTGAAGAAGAGAAGTCTGATGCTAGCGAGGGTGGAGATGATAAAGAAGTATAAGAGAAAAAACATTTCTTTGTTATTGTTCTTTTTTCACAGTCTTGTCTTCTTGCTGAAATTTGATTAATGACTGATGATATATGCTGATAAAACTGAAGTTACTTAAATTTGCTAATCCAGAGATCTGCTGCTAAGGATTCGAAAAAGGAAGCTGCTGGTACTAAGGCATCATCTGCTAAGAGGAAATCTAAGGATGGGGATGAAGAAGGCTCAAAGAAGAGAAGGCAGAAGAAGAAAAAAGATCCTAATGCACCAAAAAGGGCAATGTCAGCATTCATGTTTTTTTCAAATGCTGAAAGAGAGGTAAGTTGCATCTCCTGTAGAAATATAGCTGTTCTTTTCTAAATAGGTGACCAAATTATCTTTAATATAGATCTATATAATGTCTAATCAACCTAGTTTTATACTTTACATGATTTGTTGGTCAAACTGAACTAGCAGCTACATGAATATGCCATCTATAGCCTAATATGATCGAGATATTTTTCACAGTTCATAAAACAGTATCTGGAAATGATTTGGCCTGGGGTCCGCATCAAGATTGTGGATTTACCTCATCCTTGAATTTTACTTTTCAAGAGATTGTCCTTGGTGATGCTCCCTGAACCAAAATTTATCTGCCAATGAATGTCTTATTGAAGCTCATTCAAATGGGGTTGTTTTGGGGAATTCCACCATCTCCTCATAGAGTTTGTTTCCTCTGGAGTCCAGAACTTTCATCTTTAATACTTTCTCCATCCTGTTACTCTGATTATTTAGTCTTTTGGTTGATTAAACTAGCTCCTCACAAATGTCTTTCCTAGGGGTGGTGTCGTCAAATGAGCTGGTCATTTTCATCAAACTGCTTGTTGCTTTTTTCATACTTTTATTCTTACTCCTGCCATTTTCTTGAAAACAATTGTTGCTTTTCCCCCTCTTAAATACAATGAATTCTTAATTTCTAAGACCACACTTGTCTGAAATCTGTTATTGTTCAAAATGGTCATGAGTCTTGTAAGATGATTGCACTATCTCTTCGCCAACTTCCTTCTCCCAGTGGTGTTAGCTTTCATTGATTAATGAGCTGCCAGCCTATTATTACCCTGATTCCTACTCCTGGATTTTCATCAAAATAGGTGGTTCCCCCTATGTATTCTTGATTTTTGATCCTTTGCATGTCTGAGATGTCATTTCTTTAAAAAAAATGTTGATGAATTTCTTTGTTTTGCCGGTATACGGGTCATCTGGACTTTGGAAAATTTCCCTTGAAGTTGCAGTTGTGTGTTTTACTTCCTTATGAATCATACAGTGAAGAAATCGGTACTTTGAGCTTCTGATTCTTGTGTTCTGCTACAAACAAAATAACCTTGCCTCTTTCAGAAATAACCGGTTAAGACAATGAGGCTGGCTTTATCTTTATATGAACTGGCTGATTCTGAACACCGACTGAATTGGGTCAATACTTGTCGTGCTTGACTTAAAAAAGTATTTACAATTTGTTTGCTTGTCGTCCATCCAAGCCTAAAAGTTCTTCATAACCATAACCGTAACAAAAAAAAAAAAATCCTATATTCTTAGGTCCATATGCTATGGTTGCTTGATCTTCTGTTTCAAGTACTTCTAAATGCCAATGATGTTGCACAAACCAAGTAGATCTAGTGCATTACTTATAGATAGTCAGCATGGAGGCATGTCATCTTGTTATCAAGTTTAAGATGGTGGGAACCTTCATTAAGAAGCATTCTGAGTGCATTTTCGAAGATTAATCCTATGTGGAAAGAAGTAAATGATACATTGCAACAACACAGATAAGTCAGCTAGGCTTATAACCAAGATATTTTTGTTGGATTCTTGAGAGTATTCTTGGCTATAATGCAATAGTGATCTCTTATCTTTCATGATAGTTTTTCTTCTCTATTTTCATTTTTGGAACATTTATAAGAAGGTAATTTCCTGTACTTGTGCAGAATATAAAGAAAAGCAATCCTGGAATGGCATTTGCAGATGTTGGGAGGGCTTTGGGGGAAAGGTGGAAAAAGATGTCAGGTACTTTTCCCTTACACAGGATACCACAATCTTTCTGCTTAAGCAACAACATGTGTATATGCGTTTACATGCTGCCCTTGTGTATTATGCTGGTCATCAAACAGCTGCACGTCCCAACTCCCGACGTATCTGTGTGAGGTTCTGGTTGTCTATGTCCATCTCCACCATGTTTCCAACTCCCCTTTACACAACTTGCATTTGCTGAAGTCTATTTCCTTTACAGTATGCTTTATATGTTCCCCCCTCGGGGTGGACTGCTTTATGTTTGAATGCATGGAGCTGTAATTTGTTACTTCTTTGTGTAGCTGAGGAGAAGGAGCCATTTGAGGCAATGGCACGGGCGGATACAAAACGTTACAAGGAGGCCATGGCTGGCTATAAGAGTGGCGGTCCTGCAGTGACTGTAGATTCGGGTGATGAGACGGAATGAAGGGCCATTCCTCTTAACAGGGCCCAATCAGCGCTGAGACAATGGATGCTTTGGTATTCTTGTTTGTTGTACTTGAATAAGTCAATGTTATTATCGATATATGAATAATTAAACATGAATTGTATTCTGATTCATTAGAAAGGAGGCAGGACACCATCAGGTCAGAATGTGGTGATATTTCATTGCTTCTTTCCCTCCCTCCATCCCTCTCTCTATCTCTCTCTGTGTGTGTGTGTTCCCCCCTGAAAACGGAGTAATAAATTGGTGCTGGGAATGATGCTTTGCCTTGAAAAATTTTACGACCTTAAGTGGTGATGAAGCATCTACTCTATTGTGCTGTATAGACATAGAAGGAAGCTGGATACTACATAAACAATTTTATTTAAGTATCTGTTCAATTTCAGTGACAGTACTTAAATGAAATGGGATGGGGATCAAGTGATTCTAGCTCGCTGCTGGTGTTTAGGGTATAGCAGAACTTTCTTCAGCATGTCTGCTTCTATGATGTCTGCCATGCAACCTACCAGCAGATTGGACCATTTTTTATCAAAGGATCCTGCATAGCTGCGACAAGAATGTTGGAAACCTGCTTCTCTAGCTAGGTGAATTGCTTGCAACCATCCCTCTATAGAAGGCTTCTGTTCTCTTGTATTCTTTTTAACAAAGTTGGTGGGCAATAATACGCTGAAAAGAATAAATAACCAAAGAACATCATTCACTTTTATAGTTCTATCTGCTATTTTCCTTGAACAAAAACAGAAAAAAAATCGAGAGCTGCGACCCGATCATTCAATTTGTGAACCAAATTCCTGAGGCACAGATTATAAGAGACTGCATGCTGGACCAAAGATCCAATAGCTCCGTGCACCCAGAATGTGGGTAAGGTTTAGATGATAGCATCGAATCCACAATCTGGGTGGGGATGTTGGTTTTTTGAACACTCCCGTTTTCTTATAAAAGAACAACTGAGGACCCTGCTTCTTCGTGAATGGTAAAAAAAAAAAAATAGTGCTTGTTGTCTAAGTAGTAAGTATTGACCAACTCTATTAATCTTTTTATAATAAATGGTGACTGTACGGGAGTGTGGTGTCTGAGAGTGAAGATGTGGACTCGCACTCAGGAGTGTTAACGATTTTATTTGCAGTCCCCAGCTCTATATTAAATAGTTTACATACCTTTGTCTTTACATATATATATATATATATATATATATATTGAAAACAAATTTGAGCTGTTGATATCCTGGAGGACAGCTGGGTGACTGAGTGGCCGCTATGTAGACTCCTGACTTTCGTGGACAGCCAGATTAGCGGGGCATAGGGTCCGTGAGCTGATTGAACCTGAGGGGAGTGGATGGAGGACGGGGATGATCGGAAGGTTTTCGGGGATCAGCTAGCGGAGAGGATCCGGGCCCTTCCCCCATCGGTATCGGGGGAGCGGGGAGCCTGACAGATTGGTATGGATGCCGATGGGGCAATCGAGGGTGCAGGTCAGGGACATTCAGGCATTGATTGGTGGAGAGCTAGTCCGATAGATCGATGGTGGTTGGATTTGGAGAATGCGAATACATCATCGGGTTGCTCTCTTCATCTGGAAGCTGGCATGGGGCTGCTTACCAACTAGGAGGATGTTAACTGGGCGAGATGTTCGGATCCCTTCGTATCGTGAGGTATGCTAGGATACAGAGGAGACTATAAGCCACGTCATCATGGAGTGCCCCAGAGCAGCGCAGATCTGGGAGCACTACAGAAAAAAGGGGAAACTTCGACGCATATACGGAGCCAAAATTTGTCGACGCTTTTAAGAAGCGTCGGCGGTCACAATGCTAGATGAAAGCCGGGGTGATTAGACGATGCTTAAAAGCTTTGTCGGAGTCCAAATAAACCACTTCAACTCGATCGGCCCCCACCCCACCCCACTCCAACTCGATCGGCCCGCTGCCTGCCGCCCTCCTTATCCCTAACCCTTGATCTGGAGCCATGGCCATGGTCCAGCTCCAAATAGGGGAAGGAGATGCTCCAGCCTCAAAGGAAAGTGATGGTCCTTTTCTTCTCTCCTCCTCCTCTCTCTCTCTCTCTCCCCGCTCTCTCTATTTATATTTCTACTTCGTTTTAGGGTTTCGATTTGGCGGAGAGGGGATGGTGACGGAGGAGAACAGGGGATGGCGATGGAGAGTGGGAGTAAGAGCACTGGCGGAGAGCCGCACGTCCTCGCCATCCACGATAGCTCCATCGACCGAAGGGGTTTTCAAATTTCTCCATGGTGCTGGAGATGCACCATAATCCTGCCTTGGTAGTCTCGGTCCAAAGTCCTGTAGGTGCCTCTCTTCATCTTTCCTTTCCATTCTTTTTTCCTCCCCTTATTATTTATCTTCATTTCTTTTCCTTTTTTTATTATTTTTGTTCCTTTTTTTCTTTTTCATCTTCTTTTCTCTTTCCTTTCTTTGTTCTTTTTTTTTTAGATAAATAATATAATTTCAGAGAACGAACTTTAATTGCTCTCTCTTTTGCAGTGACGGCTGTGGATAGCGGAAAGAGAGCTCTGGAGCTTCTGGGCTAGGTATGGCCATTTATTTAAATCTTTTTAAGCTATATGTATCAAATATATTTTTTCTTAGGATTAATATGTGAATATAAGATTTGGGATTACTAGATGTCGGAGATGACCGGGTACGAGCTCTCCAATAGATTTCGAAATAGTGATGGAAATGGAGCCCCCTCCCTTGCCTCTTCCTCTTCTTCTTCGTCGCCTCCGAACGATCAAGGCTTATAAGCCGTCCTCAAGGCCCCTAGAGATTTGTAAATAATTTTTTAAAAAAAGATATTTACAACGATGCTTATAAGCATCAGAATAGAGTATTTTTTTGTAGGAATAGGGATTTGCCGATGCTTATAAAGCGTCGACAAATCCCTGTTTTTGCCGACGCTTTCATGTAGCGTCGGCAAAAACTTTTTCCACTCCGGTATCACCGACGCTTTTGCGACGCTTTAATTTGCATCGCCGAAACTTTAACCGATGCTTATAAGCGTCGATAAAGGTTATAAAAAACGCCGGAAAAGATAAGTTTTCCTATAGTGAAGAGCTCATTTGTCCCTTTCCACCAGGCCTTGGAGTTAGTGGAGGAGCTGTTACACTACTTGAGAGAGGCCATGAGGAGACCCAGCACAGCCAAGGCAGGGGTCATGAGGGCATACCTGGCCTACCATATTTGGTTGGACAGGAATGCCCGCATGTTTGAGGGTAGGGGATCATCGCCGAGTATTGTGGTGGGCAGGGCCTCCCGCCATGCAACAAAGATCATCACGACTACCTCGTTGTTTACCTCCGGGATGATTAAGGATATTTGGGATACCCACTTCGCTGCTACAGCGCCTAGTTTTGCCCTCGTCTCTTGGGTACCCCCATCCCCTGATTATCTCAAAGTGAACTTTGATGATAGCTGGCCGGCGGATGGAGCACACGGAGGTGTGGGCTTTGTGATTAGAGATCATCAGGGTACGCTGGTTGCAGCTGGAGGGCGACGTACCACAGGCCGGGCCGTTATTGAGGTGGAGTTGCAAGCAGCCTAGGAGGGCATGTTCTATATGAAGAGGGTCCTGGGAGCCGACATGATTTTTCTAGAGGGGGACTCCGTCATGGTAGTTGACTGGATACGGGGTGTGGATATGGATGGAGATGGGCACCCGCTGCTTCGCGAGATCCGCGGTCTGGCCGAGGAGTCAGGCTCCTTCCACCTTGTACACATTTATCGGGAGGCGAACAATACAGCAGACTGGGTCGCTTTCTTTGTGGCCCGGCATTTTTGGTGGAGTGGTTTGGACGAGGGTCGGAGATATTCCCCTCCCCTTGTATTATCTTTTTTCTTTTGATTTGGCAAGTTGTACTCATGTGAGAATTATATGAATGCCATTAATTTTTAACCGAAAAAATCTGAGTAATTAAATTTAATTTGGTTCAATTGACATGACCTATGTGTCACTTTAAAGGTTTCCTTTTTTTATTCTTGATAAAGTGAAATAATTTATAAAACATCACTGGATGGAGATGGTCATTGATTTGATATCTCTTCAATTCCATAATAATTTTAATTAGATTTCTCTTTAGAGATTCAAAGTTTGTACCATGCTAAACATTTATGAACATGTTTTTAATAATGCAGGGTTCTATATATAGAGTAGTCTAGGACAAAACTCTCCCTAAGTTAGGATAATTTTCCATGAATCAACGCATAATAAAAACCTCATGATCACCAAAACTCAAGTTCATAATAACTTGTTGATTTACAGAAATTTATTTGGATTAGGAAAGTAGATAAGAAAAATCTTTAGGATCTAATGTATGTTGATTTTTTAAAAACTTATTTCATATCTAAAATATTGCGAAGTAATCACGTGCATTTGCATGCGCACTGCAACTAGTCAAAATAAAGGCCAAGAAACAAAACAGAAAAACAAAAAGGAAGTAAACAACAGAGACCAACCGCCCGTTTCTCTGGCAGGGTGGAGACCACCAGCATTGGTTCTCCCTACCCGTCGTTCTCTCGCCCGCCAACCTTATTTCTATTTTGAGCCACACCCTCCCTTTATATAAACCTCCTCGCCATTGTGACCCCCATTACAGGCCGAGCTGACCATAATCCTGTCCTCATAGTCTTCGTGGATTCGGTCGGTTGGTCTTGTCGGGTCTGGTGGTCTCCTGGACTATACCGATCCCCCAACACCACCACCCCAAAGCTCCAAAAAGTTGCAGGAGAGAAAGACAACCAATAAAAAGAGATCATCGCCAACAGGAGAAGAAAGGAGCTATAAGCTCCACCAAATGACAATGGAGGGTCTTCAGACCCGACCCAGCTTCTTCCTCCTCTCCCTCTTCTTGCTTGCCTCCGCCACCCTGTCCGGCGCCAACATCGCGGAGTTCGACGACCATTGGCAGAAGAAGGCGGAGGAGGCCTTCGCCAGATCCCGTGCCGCCTACCATCCCGACCCCGAGGCCGTCACCAACAAGTTCAATAAGGCTGTCCACTTGTAAGCCCCTCTTCCTTCCTTGTTTTCCTTCCAGCTTGCATGGATGGATCCCTCTCTCCTTCTTCACGTACGTGCATGATGAAGATTCATTAGGCTTGCCTCCGATGAACACGGACAATTACAGAAAAAAACAAGAATTTAATTTATACGTATTCTAGAGTATTTCAACTTCTTGTTGTTGTTGTTGTTGTTGTAATTCTCCTTCTAAAAGGACAGACTCGTTTCATTTGATGGCGTGCATGAATAAATTGAAGGAATGCGGTGCATGCAGGGCGGTGTCGCAGGCCCGCAACAGCACGAGGAGAGCCCTGAGGTCGGCCGGCGTTAACAAGTTCAAGGGGCCGTGCGTGGCCACCAACCCGATCGACCGGTGCTGGCGGTGCCGGGAGAACTGGATGGAAAACCGCAAGAAGCTGGCCGGCTGTGCGAAGGGCTTCGGTCGCAACGCCGTGGGCGGCAAGGACGGCGACTTCTACGTGGTGACCGACCCTTCCGACAACGACCTGGTGAACCCCAAGTACGGCACCCTCCGGTGGGGCGTCATCCAGGACCGGCCCCTCTGGATCGTCTTCGCTCGCGACATGATCATCCGCCTCTCCGAGGAGCTCATGATCAACAGCAACAAGACCATCGACGGCCGCGGGGCCAACGTCCGCATCGCCTACGGCGCCCAGATAACCTTGCAGTTCGTGCACAACGTCATCATCCACGGCATCCACATCCACGACATCAAACCCAGCAACGGCGGCATCATCAGGGACTCCCTCCAGCACTTCGGCATCAGGACCAAGAGCGACGGCGACGGCATCTCCATCTACGGCGCCAGCGACATCTGGATCGACCACTGCTCCATGAGAAACTGCGCCGACGGCCTCATCGATGCCATCGAGGGATCCACCGCCATTACCATTTCCAACTGCCACTTCACCCACCACAACGATGTACGTTACGTACCCTTACTACCAATACTAATTAATTAAAAGCACTACCAAATTTCCCTATTAATTTGATGACAAACCTCTCGCTGATGATCATAATGTCATGCATGATTCGTTGGTTCAGGTGCTGCTCTTCGGTGCCAGCGATTCAAACGAGAACGACTCGATAATGCAGATCACTGTTGCCTTCAACCATTTCGGGAAAGGCCTTGTGCAGAGGATGCCAAGGTGGGTGGTCCAAAGCAAAATAGAGACACTAGTAATTTCTGATCTAAATTTGTATGCGAGCTAGTCTTTGAGAAAGCAAGGTTAGATGGGTGTCGGTCTAATGAAACAGATAAATTCATGGAGCAGGTGCCGCTGGGGGTTCGTCCACGTCGTCAACAATGACTACACCCAGTGGATAATGTATGCCATCGGTGGTAGCCAGCACCCTACCATCATCAGCCAAGGGAACCGATTCATCGCTCCTCTCATGCAATTCGCCAAGGAGGTAGGACACCACCAACGTACAACTCGCTCGGATCATCTTTTTTTTGTTTGTTTGTTTGTTTTTTTTCTCTCTTCATAATACACATAATATCAAGATAAATAAATGAAAGAATGAGAGAATGACGCATCCATATGGTGGAAGCTGCATGCCTCCCTGCTTGCCTGCTGAGCTGAAGTTTGGGTGTTGTTGCAGGTCACCAAGAGGGACTATGCAACAGAGGATGTCTGGAAGCAGTGGACATGGAGATCCGAGGGTGACTTGATGCAGAACGGAGCCTTCTTCCGTGAGTCGGGAAGTCCAAACACGAAGTCGTTCCACAGGAAGGACTTCATCAAGGCGAAGCCGGGGACATGGGTGAGGAGGCTCACACGCTTCGCCGGTCCGCTCGGCTGCAGAGCCGGCCGCCCGTGCTGACTGATGCCGCCTCCCATCGGACATTCTCATCGCACCGGAGGATGAGAGAAAAGAGAGGCATGAAGTCCGACGAGAGGAGTTTAATTAGAAATACAGTACGGCGCGATCGTTGTTTGAGATGTCATCGATCATTTATTTATTTATTAGTATTGCTATCGTTATTATTTTGTTTTAGGCTTTCCTTTTCATACAGGGCTACTCTTCAATGAACTCACAAATGATTTGTTTCTAGTTATTGCGTCCATCAAAACAAAACAAAAATTAAAGAAATTAAAAGAGAACGGACAAACCTGGTCCGATCTTCGCCTTTTTAACTTTAAATTGAAGCTATTTCAGGTTGCCTTTGATCCTGTGAGTTGATCGACCAGCTCTCGGGGTGGATTCATTTAGGCCTGTCAAAAGGTTGGGTTAGGACCCGCCTGAACCTGAGAACCCCACCCGAAGTCTTTCACGCCAGTCATGGCGGTTGTAGCGTTGTCATCAACGAGGAAGACCTCATCGAGGTCACCAGCATTGATGAGGTTGTTGAAGTCACCACTCACCAGGCTAACGATGGACGAGGCCGCCACCGGAGCTAGGCGGGGAAGACAGAAGCTCGACAGTCACCAAAGGTGTCGTTATTGACTTGTACAACCACGTGATCTTGATGACTAGAGCTCATCACGGGCCGGACCATGGGCATTAAACGCTATTTATCTTCAGTCAGGCTTCAGATCCGGTCCATGATCAGCTCGATGGGGACATTGGTGCCATCTCTTGTCATCAGGAGAATCATCGATAGGTCATTTTTGGCAAACCAGCTTCATTTTTGGTGGATTTGAAAATCCAGTATAGAGGTCAATATAGCCTCTGTTACAACAAGCCATAACTGTTGCTTGATCAAATAAAGGACAACGTAACTTAATCCTCTTATCATTCCAATTAGAAAAATATAGGATAGAAAGTACATACGTCTTGGTCGTTTAGAAATATTGAGCTAAAGATTTAGTTCCTCTGCTATGCCAAAGTATAGATTAGCACTTTCGCGCCGATTTCCAAGATCCCTTCTCATTAAACAAAAGTATTTCATTTGCTTATTCCATAGCAAGAAGATGTGAGCCTTTCCTTTAGATGTTTTAAACAGGAGCGCAAAATAGAAGTAAGGAGACAATGGCAGCAACTTTACAAAAATAAAATAACAATCCGACTGGTGAATAGCAAGGATCAACTTTTCTTTTATTATTTTTTGGATGAGAAATAAGGAGAAATAGGTCCCCTTTCTATGGGCGGAGATCAGCCAAATAGGAAGAGAGGAAAAGAGGAAGAAGGGGTAAGGTGATGGAAGAGCATAATTTGGAACTAATCCAGTCACACCCCAACCCGAGTTTACGAACCGAGGGTCGTGACAACCGTCGTATACTCGCAGAAAACCCTCCTTATAAGCATGCAGGGCTTCTCAACATAATCTTATAAATATGCAGCGAAACAATTTAAATAATCATATATAAACTTTACTTCAATAAATAGCTCAACATTTAAATGTCTCATGATTCTAACAATATTTTAGGGTAGTATATCAATTTAAATAAACTCTATTCTAAAATAACTTGTGCCAAAATTTTGCTAGTCCCTCTCCTATATTGAAAATCCCGGTAGGCTAGTTTTCTAAATCTGTAAAAAAAAAAAAAAAAAAAAATTCAGTTGCACATCCTTTTGGTACTTGGATTAACTTGTGGTGAGATGGCAGCTATCTAAGAGTTGTAACGTATATTCCATTATGTGGTTTGTAATGGAGAGGGTCCGAGCCCAAACCTTTTAACCCCAAAGTAACTCGTCGCTTAATCCATCTTCTTCCTTCTTCCTCTTTATTTATCTCAACGTGGTGGTCGGCACCTAGCTGGAGGGTAAGAGAGTTGAGACAAAGGAGTGGAAAGAAGACATGGAGAACATTGAAGTCTTCTACTACCATTTAAAGCTAGGTGAGCTATTCATGATAGTCAGTCTGTTGATGTGCTGGAGGATAGTTGGGGGGTTGAGCACCCGTTAAGCTAGCTACCGACAATGGTTGATTCGACGAGGCTGGTGGGGCTCTCAATCAACGATCTCGTTATCTCCGGCAAGGGCAGGTGGGATGAGGTGCTAATCAAAGAGCGGAACTCAGTGGACTGAGAGAATTCTTGCTATCCCGCTACCTCATGAGGCCACGGCGAATAGGTTGGTTTGGGCGGCCATCGGGAGGGCCAGGGTTCACTCAGCTGATGTGCAGGCGATGATGGATAGTAAGGGCTCAAGGCGACTTGACGGTAGCTGAATTTGGAGGATGCGGGTCCATCCTCGGATTGCTTTGTTCATTTAGAAGGTGGCTTGAGAATGCCTGCCAACTAGGAGTGTGTTGGTGAGGAAGGGGGTTGGGATCTCTCCATCATGCATGGACTTTTCAAAGGTGGAGGAGACAGTCAGCCACATCCTATTACTATGCCCACGAGTCGTCCAGATCTGGAGGAGGGCTTCCTTTTTTTTGTCGAGGTTCATTGAGTCTACAGAGAATTTACTTCGGCACATGAGGTCTGCCATGCAGGCTCCGAATTTTGCAGGTTGGAATGTTGTTTGTGCCTATCTGGTTTATCACATCTAGCTGGATAGGAATGATGGGGTCTTGGAGGATAGGAGGGTCCCCCTGAGGGTTGTGGTGGATAAAACTATTTGTTAGGCCGCTGAAGTCACTGAGGCTACTATGGCTATTTTATTTGAATTGGCTAGGGACATTTGGGTCTCCTCTTCTGCTTCTATAGCATCTAGGTATGTCCTTACATCCTGAAAAGCCCCCACCCCATGGTCACCTAAAGATGAACTTTAATGCTAGTCTGCTAGATGGCGAAGGTAGCACTGGAGTTGCATTTGTGATTGGGGA
Source organism: Phoenix roebelenii (assembly GCA_025769935.1). Lineage (NCBI taxonomy): Eukaryota > Viridiplantae > Streptophyta > Magnoliopsida > Arecales > Arecaceae > Phoenix > Phoenix roebelenii. Next base: position 16,731,242 of record JAOXJJ010001100.1, read on the forward strand.
CCATGAGTTCAGACTAATTGCTGCAGGAGGACGACGTACCTTCGAGACATCAGTTTTCAGGCCGTATGGGGGATGTCTCCTATATGAGGCGAATGTTAGAGATTGAGAGCATCATCGTGGAGGGAGACTCAACGAAGGTGATTGAGCAGATTCTACAGGAGGAGCAGGAGTGTCCGATCACCCGCTTTTAGATGACATTTGGAGATTGCTGAGGGAGCATGATGCCTTCCAAGTCATGCATATGTTCTAGAAGACGAACAAACTTGCTAATTAGGTCGTCTTTTTTGTTGCTTACCACTCTGGATAGATCTCTGAAGCTGTTTTGTATCTGTTTCTCCACCTCTGTAGAGTATTATGTTTCTTGACTCAGATGGCAGTGTAAGCAGTCGATATACCCCTCCCAAAAAAAGGCACTGCACTTGAAACCTCTGCTTCCCCCTCCTTTTGTCTCTCTCCTGACCACTTTTTTACCACTAATTGTGGTTACTTGATTTGTACACAAAACCACGAGGATGTAGAGGACCTGCACTTTTCTGGAGGACTTAGAGGAGAATAATTAGCACTTTGCAATCATTTAATGTTAGCCATGTTTGAAGAGAGTCGAACAGTGCAGTGGATTGGGTGGGCACTTATCAAACCCATGTAGAGGACTCACCACCCAACTCTGAAGGACTTATGGAGGCTGATTAGCACTTTGCAAATTGAGGTGGCTCTTATGTCGCTAGGCACTTAGGTTATATTATTTGGGAGCTCAAGTAGTACCTACTTTGTTGCAAGATATGTTGCTGACAGATGATCTTAGTTATATTTATTTCAGGCCCTATAATTGTGCCACCTTATAAAATAAAAAAAGCCACCCCTGAAATTTATACGCTGCTTATTATTGTGGCACGAGTACTAGTACTGTTTAGGGTTTATTGTTTGTGCGGAGGGTGCACCATGCAGCCTTTATGTTGGAAATAAATTAAACATGATTCATAGAGCCCGTCTACTTAAGCATGCAATAAAGATAAATTTGTCACCGCTTTGAATTGCATACTGAATCAATACTAATTAACAGACTGAAAAAATGCTCCTTGAACAATTAAAGTCCAAGTAGAGCACAATGACTCATCCAATTTGATACCCACAGGAAGGGAGCATCGATCCAAGTAGGTTGGCTCACGTATAAACTTGTAGACGATGGCCAATTCTTTGAGATATGTTCCAAAATAAATAGTTTTGTACTAAAGCGGTCAAGAAATCCATATATAGTCAGTTCTTCAGTCTAATTTGCTGGGCCAAAGGTTTAGCTTATTTTCACTTCAACGTAAATAATAAAAATGAATAAAGGTAGCAAATCAGTGCACAGAAATCGTGCATGAATTTTCTAACTATTCACACTATCCTAGGCATGGAAGCAGGATTCCTATTTTATGGGAAGTTTCCAAGGGGAAAAAGGGGCATGAGAAGCGGTTCCACCTTTTCGGCATGGTAGCAATTGCATGATCCTCATCAACTGAAAATTACTTCGTTGCATCTAGAAGGAGAGGGAAGCTGTAATCTCCAATATCTAAAAATAAAAACTAATCATTCAATATGATAGTGGGACCAAGAATTAATATTTAAGTAATCATCATCTTCCAATCTAAGCCCACATATTAATTTTGAAATTAGGTATTCCATGAACTTTCTTGTAAAAAAGTACTAAAATAAATAACTGTAAGTGCAAGTAATGTATAGAAAGAAATAAACACAAAATATAAATATAAGGACCTGTTTGGTAATGTTGAAAATATTATTTGCATAAAATTTCTGTTATTCTTTGCTATTATTCAATCTTTTTGAAAGCAATAACACTTTGCTATCAAAGATCTAAAGATTATACAAATATTTTTTTTGGGCAGAGATTTTCAAACTTTTTTAGAACCAATTTTACAAATAATTTGAAAAAATAAACGTATTTCTTCATGCATTTTTTTCAATTTAGCTTATTTTTCTTCTTGTGTTTGCAAACAAAAATTGAAAATAAAAACAATACCAAACAAACTCTTAGTTAACAATATTATTAAAAAAAACAAAAAGATAAGTCATACCACCTGTATGACATGCTATAAAGATGGATCTTACATCCAGCGGGAGAAATTAAAAGCAACCAATAGGATTGAGAAAGAAGAATTGCAGAAGAGAGATCTCCAACCATGAGAAAACTTTTAATAACAATAATATTCGCAACCTTGGTTGCATCTCCAGGTAAGACCAGTAAATATTCGTTGTCTTAACTAAAAAGTATTTGTTTCAAGCATTCAAATATTGATAAAATTTTCTTACATTTGTTTTGGCTTGCACTTCAATATTTTCCTAAAATTATAATGTATCCTTCAAAAAAAGAAAAAAATAAGCCATGTTACACATCACAATATACTTGCAAATGTCATTTATATCTATTTGGCTCAATATAATCATCTATTTGGAAATTGTTTACAAGGATGCTCTTTATCTGATACACCATACATTGTGATTTTGGGTTATACTTTCGTCGGAATCATCCATATTGCAATATTAATAGTGTTTTCCATTTAATGAACCGGGAGCAACGCATATGGCATTAGAAGAGCATAAATCTCCATTTAATCGTTGTTCTTTATGACTAGGGGAAATATATGTATGCTTCTATTGTATTTTATGAGCATGTTAATTCTATGGTATTGCATCAAAAAGTTCTGTAATACGTGAGTGCCCAGACATGATATAAAAGACAAATAAAATAGGCACATTTGAATTAATAGATTCAACATATTTGACCTTTTGTACAAGAGGTCAGCTCAATATAAACTCACAATTCATCAATAAATAATAAAAAATATTTGAAGATGATCAATAGATCAAAAATTATAATAGCTAGGTTTGATTTCAATAAAATAGGCATTATAATTAGCTAAGCCCAACACTTGGGGATGCACCACTTAAGACTTGAACCCACCAACATCTCTGGTTTTTAAGAAGACATCAAAACCTTTGATTGCTAAGCAGAGTAGCATGATAGGAAAAAGCCCTAGTTCATAGCAGTGTTGCATTTCTTAAATTAAACAATGACAAAAAATTCAGGCAATGAATGTTATTTGACCTACCCAGCCTTTATTTAACATAATGCTACTATATTCTGAGTATGCATGAACATGATATAGCAACATGTACAATAAGATTTCATTGTGTATGATATTTTTTCTCTTGCAGCAATTGCCTTGGCACCGATGGATGACAATCCCCGCTATGCATATTGTGATGGTCCCTGCACTGATAATTGCAATGAATATTGCATGTCCTTAACCTTCCGTGAAGGCGAATGCGTTGTGACACCTAACAAGAAGGATTATGTATCTTGCTGTTGTTATGTATACCTGTAAACAAGAAGATCTTTGGCTTTTCAAAGACCATATTTTCAGTATGGAAGTAAATAAGAAGGATGGCCTTCCATAGTATCAAGTAATTAAACCCTATGTTCCATGCTATGTTCATGATATTGTATATGGTCATACCAGAAAACCCTCATTCAAGGGTTTAGCTTTTAAATAATGTTTGGCATTCTAGTGTCCTTTTATTTCTATGACCAAGTAATGATTTATTTTCCTCTAATATAACCTTTTCCTCACGAAGAAAAATAATAATAGATAATGCATAATTTCGGTGATATACTTGTTGGATTCTATATGACTTATTAGGTTATCTAGTTCATACTGGAACAGATTTAATAAATATCCTTTCAACTGTTAATACTATATTCTTTAGAAGAAGAAAAAAAAAAGCTGTGGCCATTATACATTTATAACATGCCACAGTTACCAGCTTAATCATTGCAGATAAGCTATGATGCTTTCCACTCTTACCTATTCTCTTCCTCCCGCTATCTCTTCAGAGCTGCTTCCCTTGATCTCCCTCCATGTGTGTGTTGCAGTCCTCCACCAATCAACCATCTCTAAAACTCATCTTCAAAAATGGTAATGATGACATCAAAACATATTGCAAAGCATCAATATTAAATTTAAAAGAGTTTATTCGGACCTATTGAAAGAAACAGAACACAATGAAGGGGGGGATGTAAGATCCAAAAAAAGAACCTTTCCTAGAGCAGAACATGTAATTCGTGTCAGTATCCAATTTTACAGGACTGCCTGCATCTAGTTGAACAAATACATTCCGATACTTGGATCAATCTCAGTGAGAAAGTAGAGTCTTTCCAGCAGTCACCCAGTTTGCTAAATGAAGACAAATCATGAAAAGGTTCAAACAGAACAAATTCTGTCCCATTAGGGAAAAAAAGGAATCATATTGTTATCCTATTTTTTCTAAGTTTCACCTCATAAATCCATTTTATTTCACCTCTTCTCTTCACCAACTATAAAAAGACTATAGGCATTCATCCAAAAAAGCTTTCCTATCAATGGAAAACAACCAAATGGAGCGAGCAATCAGCCAAAAATATGATGCAGAATGTCAGGTGAAATGATCACTTATGTACTGAAAAATGGAATCAAATAACCTCATTAAGCTATTGCTACATGGTTGTACTTAATCTAGAAAGCATCAATATTCCAAGGGCCAACTGCAGCATAAAGTCACATCTTCCGTGGATCTATGAAAACATTAGGAATCTACTGCATGTAATTTCCAACACAACTAGCAATAACTTGCAAAGTTGTTGATAATATTCCAATTTCATTATAAAAAAAGCTGTATAGGGTGTTAAATGATGCAATCCACTGACAATCACTAAGAGTTGATTAGCAGAAGGATAAAATCGCTGCTGTGAAAGTTTACCATCTCAGTTTACAATGAAATTAGAAAAGCAAGAATAATTGTTGTAAACAAATTGTCGAGATATACCTTAAGAAAGAATTGTGTCCAGACATCCCAATCAAAGATCCCCAAAAGCAAACACCAGAAATGATGTGAAGAATACTTGTATAACAACATTTACCAGTCATCAAATGCTTATCCTTTGCAGGGGAAAAATTGCAATACCCTTGAATAAAAAAAAGAGAGACAAAGAGTAACATAAAACGTGATCTTCTTTTGCGAAGCAGCACAAGGAACAAGTCAAAACCTACCCTCAAGACAGCTTACATTTTGAAATTTAAGAAGCACAAGTTGAAACACTGGCAAGACTCCTGTAGCAACAGTGAGCACAAAAAAGTAGTACGCAATTGCCCCAAACCTAAGGTCTCACAATCTCATTTGGCATGAAGCATGCAACTACAGGAAATTCAACAGAAGGGGAATGGTGTACAGAAACAAAACAATAATAGAGAAAGAAATTAATAAATTATGGAAAAATAATGAACGTTATGATGCTTACAGGTTTCTAAGATATAACTTTTTTAAATGGATACTGTATTCTCATATCTTTCAGCAACTTTTCATGGTCCAGTGATATGCAGACGAGCAACGAATATGTCAGTATCCTGCACACCTTCAAGATAACTGATGCTAATTCCTGTACCAGTTTCTTGAAGCATGCCTACATCATTAATCACCAATTACTCAGGTTATTTTGCCAATGCCACCAGCTTCAACCGTGCTTCTCACCTGAATGACACCACAATTGTCTGCTTTAAAATCAACGAAGGATTGATAAAAGAAAAGTTAAAAACAGACCAAAGAGCCAAAGATGGATACCTTACAAAGAAGATCATACAGCATTACTAGGTTAATTTCTATGGATGAGGAATGAGAATGTGTAACTGATGCACAACAAACTGCCAAATCTACAATTGATGAGGCACTGAACAGACTTTTGTGAATGAACAAAGCAAACAACTCTACACTTGATGAGGTTAAAGTGCCTTCCCATCATTCATCTGAAGGGAAAATGCTTCCATTGAATGCTTAAAGTAAAATTAACAAGGAGGAAATTTGAGAACTGCTAAAGCTGTTCAAGTTTATAACTTCATCCAAAATATAGCTCAGAACTATGCCTTGGTCACAAAACGTGTGCACCACAAATTGGCCCTGAATGTTGAGATTACCAAAATCTTACAGTTAGTGGTAGAGAAAAAAAAATAGAGTTTGTGACCAATGTATCGAGTCCCATCGACCACTTTCCTCGCGTTCAGTTTCATAAGATACTAAATACAAACTAAATTAAAGAATTAGTTCAGATGTGACCATCAAGAACTCCTTTTTTTTCCCCATTTTTTCTGTTTTTGAGATTAGCAGGGGCTAATCCCCACGTTTCTACCCTATACCCACCCCACCCCTCAAGGGTCAACTCCACGCGGAACCGAACCCCTATCCCCCTGTTCAAGTGGCAAGGGGAACACTTGGTGGCAAGAACTCCGCAATTTTCAAGTGTTGGAAGGGATTTTTTACAGAAAAGTACTGAAATAAAAAAAAAAGAAATACTTAAATTGGATTTATCACTTCGACGATGTTTACGGTAACACTCCAGGATCAAACCAAGAAAAAGAGAGAGATGAAAAGAGGAACAAATGCATCATACCATCCAAGAAATTAAAGCTGCTACAATGTGGATTTAACCTGACAGAGATCACAATCCAAGAATCGGAAGAAGATAGGAGGTAGTCTAGGTTTTCTCGGCTTAGACCCGTACCAGATCCGGGATATCTCAAACATTAAAAAGAAAAAAAAAGTCCGAAACGGAAAGATACGTCATAGCATGATCCAACAATCAAGAGCCGCCATTGAAGTGAGTTACTAGGGTTTAATCCGATATTTCCGATCATTCCGATACTGATGGATCGAAACATTCCTCTTCTTGAACGGTTTTGCCGGGGAGACGATGCCCGCAAAGATTCTTCGCCGATAATCGCCGGGCGAAAATCTTATAATGACAAGAAATGGGCAGAAATTTAAGAAACAGAAGGATTTCTTGGAACAAAGAAAAAAAAGAGCAGAAATTCAGGAAACGGAATCAAATCCGTTTTCACAAACAAAATAAATCGTAATGGAAGTCAAGCGTAATTGTAATAGAGAAAATTAATCGAATGGGAAAAAGGAGGGATTCACGAATTTCCGCTTGATTCGCCGCCCCGGACGACAGAACCGAGAGCGGAAGAGGAGAAGGAGCCGGCCGATGCAGTATTTATAAGCGGTCTAAGTCGGTGGCTAGTTTTTAAAAACGCCGTCTTTTATGTAACGGATTAGTTATTTCCATAATGCTAGGGCCCCGCTTTTCTGCCACCTGGCGCGACAGGGTATTGATACAAAAGGACGGCGGTTGCACCTTTCGCGCGAAGGGTTCGCCTTCTTCATCGCGGAACGAGACTTCAGAGTCCTTTGAAATCTGTGCACGTAGCCATTCACGGTAGATCTTACCGATGAAGATCAATCATTTTTTCGCATGAAAAATACAATCTAAAGTCATCATGGTGGTAGCCTGGTGGTAAGAGAACTTGGACTCCATATGAGTTGTTCGGATTCGAAACACACGAGCATCGATTAAATCAAAGACCGCATGTACCACACCCGGATGGTTCTGTATGAATATGCTTTTCTTCCATCAGTACTGAGGTGACGTACTCATGTATGATTATGAATGGCCTAGCGGGGTTTCTATGAATTGGGAAGGGTACGTGAAAACTTGCGATCCGCATCGAACATTTTTTAGTGGAGAGGGGGCTCAGCAGAGGCTACTGTGCGGATGGGATTCTGCCCCTCCCCCTCCTCTCCTATTTTTGACCAAAAAAGAGAAAAAAAAAAAAGATACAACCTGAATCCGGTGCAAAATAGCTGGTCTACCGATAACCAATGCTTGTTTAATGTATGCTTTTCAGTAATTACGTATTCTTCTCTCCTAATCACCATGCCAATTACCTCTGGTCTTTTACTTTTCTGAAGCTGAACTCCCCTGTTCTTCTCTCTCTCTCTCTCTCTCTCGTTTAGTTCTTTCTTAATTCTAAATTCTTATCATGGAATTGAAGCGTCGCTGGAGCCCAAGCAAGAGCTCAGACCTCTTATCACTAATTTTTCATCATCTCCCAGGCCGGCGCAGCCAAAATTTGACTTTCCAGCCGTTCGCCCTCTCCTCTTTATTCAAAATCACCCCCTGAGACCTCCAAGCCATCGCTTCGCCAGCCGCTGCCGTCGTCAAAATCCACGGCCAAACACATGAGAACTCTCTTCAAGCTCGTCAAAGCTATTGGCCAGAGGCTGCCGTGGCCAACGCCTACGTCTAGGGATGCTCCCAGGTATAGCACCCATGAGACAGAACGGCAAAGGTAGCAAACATATCGACAGCCCGGTTGCTATATTGACATAATTTTAGAAATTATGTAATAACTGTATTAGCCAATATTATTTCTTTTGTATAGAGTCTGTATATACAACCTCTGAGATACATCGAATTGGATGAAATTGAGAAAAAAAATTATTTTTCTCTTTCTCTTCTTTTTTTTTACAAATATTTTAACATGATATCAGAGCCACGGATCACTTAATCTGCCGCCACCATCTTTTTTGTCTTTATTGTAGTCGTCATTTCAATATCTAGAAATTTTGAAGATTTCTATTGCCAATCTATCAATCTCTGTTTCTAAGTGAATTAATACTTGAAAATTTTTTATTTTTTGGTGGATCTGCAAATCATCTATTTTTCGACAGATTCTCTATTTTCTAGTAAATCAACATTCGAATGTCTTATATTTCTTAGTAGATCATCGTATTCTCTATTTTTGATTGATTAATATCTAAAAATCTTTTTTTTCCATAGCTTCAAATCTTTGGCCGTTTTTCATCATTGTTCGGCTCTTTTCTATACATCTCCAATTTTATTTGCTGCTTCGAGCCCCTTCACCGTCTAGTTTGAAGTCTTTGCTCCTCTTAATGTGCCTCTCCAAATGTCACGAACCCACGGATGCGACGCTGCCGAACAACTTCCACGAATGGCAGAACAACCAAAGCAGCGTAGCTGCTCACCGGCCAAAGGCCTAGTGTGAGAAAGGTTAAGGTTCAGAACAGCCTGGCCAGCTCTCTGGCCTCCACGCCGCTGAATTCTTCGAGATGATGTCGAACACTCGCTCTAAAGTCTAACCAATTTGAAGTAGTAGCGACTTTCTAAACGACCATCGCGAAGTCATTGCACCACTTGTTTATCTCTATTTATTGCTCTTTCTGGTATCCGACGTCCAAGAGAAGGCACCTCGCCTGTCTGCCGGTGGGTAATGAACTCAATTCCATTGCCACAAGACTGTTAAATCTCAATCTAAACATAGTATATCCCCCATTTGATCAGCTGATCTTGCTATTTCAGCGACCACGTTCTGCTTCGCAGTTTGGAATTTGCAAGCTCTTTCCAGATTCCTCATGGCTCTGCCTCTGCTGTACTGCCATCCACGGGAGTTCTCTGTTGGAAAATTCTGGAGGTCATACTTCTCCAGTGCCATCATTCTAATCCTTGGTTTGAGCTACTTGGCATTCCAAACCTCAGCAGCTTCTACCACTTCAAAACTAAACGGTGCAACTGATCGCCTCGCCCTTCTATCCTTCAAAACTCTCATAGCCGATCGCTCTGGAGCATTAGCATCCTGGAGCAACACCACTCTCCATCACTGTCAGTGGGAAGGCGTCGCATGTGGCGGCCGCCGGCACCCTGAGAGGGTCATAGCATTAGAGCTTGACAATCTCAACCTTACCGGATCCATGTCGCCGCACCTAGGAAATCTCACTTTCCTCAGAAGGCTCCACCTCTCCACGAATCAACTCCAAGGACCCATCCCACAAGAACTAGGCCGCTTGTTCCGGCTTCAGTCTCTCGACCTCGGATTCAATTCTCTTGAAGGGGAGATTCCCACCAATCTCAGTAGTTGCACTGACCTCCTCAGAATCGACTTAAGTAACAACATGCTCGGAGGATCAATTCCTGCGGAGTTTGGCTCCCTTTCAAAGCTCACGGTACTTGATCTTGAAGGCAACCCTCTGACTGGTGGCATTCCGTCCTCACTGGGGAACATCTCTTCTCTTATCGGCCTTCTTCTTTATGAAAATGATTTGGAGGGAAGCATTCCAGACAGCCTAGGAAAGCTCGCGAGCCTGCAAATCTTTCAAGTGGCCCGAAACAAGCTTTCAGGTGAGATTCCATCCTCTCTTTACAATCTCTCTTCCGTTCGGAAATTTACTGCAGGCGAGAATCGACTTGTCGGAAATCTACCATCCAATATGTTTGATACCCTTCCGAACCTCCAAATGCTTATTTTGGACGATAACCAGTTTAGTGGTCCCATTCCAAATTCACTCCCCAATGCCTCTAGATTGGTAGAAGTTGATCTCAAAGGCAACAAATTCGGTGGAACAGTGCCCTCTAATCTGGGAAATCTAAAGAATCTCTACTGGATTAATCTCGGTGAGAATCAGCTTGAAGCTAGAGATGCCAAGGATTGGACCTTCCTCACCTCTTTGACAAATTGCAGCTTTTTAGGGACACTAGAGCTTGCAAACAACAGGCTTGGTGGCGAATTGCCCAGCTCCATTGCCAATCTCTCCAGAAAGCTAGATTGGCTGTCAATGGGGCAGAACCAAATATCAGGAAGCATACCTGAAGGAATTGGAAACCTCATCAATCTAACCGTGTTCTCGGTGAATAAAAACCGCTTGACTGGCGTAATACCTTCTAACATAGGGAAGCTTCGGAAGCTACATGTTCTGAATCTATCAAGAAACAATTTTATTGGACAAATTCCATCTTCTATTGGCAACCTCACACAATTGCTTAGGCTGTACTTGGAAGAGAGCGGCCTGAGTGGAACTATACCTGCCGAATTCGGAAACTGCAAGAGCTTGGAAGAGCTTAACCTTTCTTACAATAAGTTAAGTGGTGCCATCCCCAAAGAGCTCGTTAGCATTAGTTCTCTATCCACATATCTTTATTTATCGGGTAATTCCCTTGTTGGATCCTTACCCACAGAAGTTGGCAACTTGAAGAATCTTGGTCAGCTCGATATTTCGCAGAACAGATTGTCTGGTGAGATTCCAAACGCTCTTGGTGATTGTCAAAGCTTGGAGTACTTCTATATGGAAGAGAACCTCTTTCAAGGAAACATTCCTCAGGCTCTGAGCAAGTTGAAAGGCCTTCAAGAGCTAGACCTTTCCCACAACAACCTATCAGGACCGGTTCCAGAATTCTTAGGGAGGTTAAGAGCTCTACTTCAGCTAGATTTGTCCTTCAATGATCTCGCTGGCGAAGTGCCAAAAGAAGGTGTCTTTAAAAATGCAAGTGCTGTTTCCGTGCTCGGCAACAACGGCCTTTGCGGAGGTATTGTAGAATTAAATTTGCCTTCATGCAATACCAAATCTTCCAGGAAAAAGCATATGTCTCTTGCACTCAAAGCAATCATCCCTGTAATCAGTGCAGTCCTCTGTCTAGTCATATTGCTTTCTGGGTGCATGTCTCGTCGTTGGGTGAAGAATTGCAGAAGAACTTCATCTCCGCCTTCGATTATGGATCAATTCTTGAGGGTCTCTTATTTTGACCTGTTTAGAGCAACTAATGGATTCTCATCATCTAATTTAATTGGAGCTGGAAGTTTTGGTTCTGTGTACAAGGGAGTTTTGGACTCCAATGAACAAATCGTCGCGGTGAAGGTTCTGGATCTTCAACAACAAGGAACATCGAAGAGTTTCATGGCTGAATGTGAAGCCTTAAGAAACATCCGACATCGGAATCTTGTTAAGATCTTAACTTCATGTTCGGGTGTCAATGTCAAAGGCGATGATTTTAAAGCTCTGGTGCTTGAATTCATGCCTAATGGAAGTTTGGAGAAGTGGTTGCATCCAGAGGAATCTTTGCATTCTGGAACGAGGACCTTGAACCTTATTCAGAGATTGAACATAGCTATTGATGTTGCCTCTGCATTGGATTATCTTCATCACCATAGCCAGATACCAATAGTCCATTGTGATCTGAAACCAAGCAATGTTCTGCTAGATGAGGATATGTGTGCCCATCTGAGTGACTTTGGATTAGCAAGGATTCTTTCTGATGAAGTTTTTAAGTCCCACGAATATCCATCTAGCTCTGTCGGAATAAGGGGAACCATTGGTTACATTGCTCCAGGTAAGCATTTCTAGTGATGCCTAAAGCATCTATTTTTGTTATTTTTAATTTTTTTTGTGCACATTTTTTGGATGACATTATCAAGAAATGTAGAGAATGAATATTTGTTTTTCTAGCCCTCTCGGTACATTATGAAGTTCATCGATCTTTTTCATGAAAAATTAACGACGATATTTTGAAGACTTGGATAGCTTATCTAAAATGATAGCACTAAATTCTCTAGGATATATTTAAAATACAGCATGATATTTATGTTGATTGTGGATTCTAGCTCCCTTTTTTTTGTGCAAGGCAGATGTAGAAATATCATATCCTTAATGCAGATCTTAATTTTTTTTTTCCCCTCAAAGCAATCCTATAGATGTTAGCCAAGTGGCTCTCATTTAGCTGACCACTGCCATCGACATAATCCATTAACTTATGATAGATAATCAGAGGTTTAGCCAAGCCAGAAACCAGCATTTTTTTTTGTCCCAACCAAGTAGCCTGTTGTTTTAAGATACCATTATAGAGGAATCGAATCTATGTGAAAATTAAGAGAAGGTATAAAAGAATGGAAACAGTACATATTGCTCAGAAAGGAAGAAATGGGCTGAGGTGACAGTTTAGATATCTTACTTATCTACTAGATCATGTTTTGAGCCTTATGACAGCTTCTTCATTGGGCCTTGTGATCTAACTCCTTGATTATTTAGACTTCTAGTCTAGATCACCATCTCTCTAAGATGGCACATTTTTAATTAACATCACTACTCCATTTTGTTCTTGTTTCTTCCAAACAAATCCTTTATGTGAATCTTATCTTTGTGACTAGAGAGTCTTTGTTTTTGCATAAAATGAAAAATAACAAAGAACTGAAAGAGTCATAATGGTGATTTCCATAGTATCAGAATATGCGGTCAAGAACATAAACCCTTAATTCACCAAAGTACATGCAATGGATGGGGAAAAGCTTGGAGGATGACGATGATGATTTTTATATATCCACATCATTTGTGTATTGTAAAGTTTTTCAGCTCAAAGCAAGTATATTTTTTTAAAAAGGAAAGAATAACATATTTAATTTTAAAACACCAAAGCTTGGATTACATATGACATAGAAGTACTAATTATAATTTTGGCGTGCTTCATCAAAAATTGTCTGAAAATAAGATTGCAGATTCCATGTACCAAAAGTGGTGCCTAACTTTTGACACATGAATGAATTACAGAATATGGGTTGGCTAGTCAAGTCTCCACCAAAGGCGATGTCTACAGTTATGGAATCCTCTTGCTGGAGATGTTTACAGGGAGAAGACCAACTGATGACATCTCAAAGGCTGGTTTAGAACTCTATAAATATGTAGAGATGGCGTTTCCCGACCGAGTGTTGGATGTCATGGATCCCCGTCTTCTCTTATGGGAGGATCACCAGGATGCTCGAGGAGACTTTCTGAACAATAATGAGGCAAGGATGGAAGAGCAGAAGTGCATGGTTTCAGTGATCAGAATTGGCCTTTCATGTTCCAAGGAAGATCCAAGAGAAAGAATGGAGATGGGAAATGTCGTAAGTGAAATGAGTGCAGCTAGAGATATGCTTCTTAGAAAGACTAGAAGCATCTATGTTCAATAAAGCTGCTGGATACAGAGCTCATGCAGTTGCACACTGAAGCTACAGAGACTCTTCAAACTGCTTCTAAGATTGTTTAGATAATTGTTAGATGGTTTAACATATCTACTTATAAACCACTATCTTTTGTTAAAGACTTCTATTGCCTTTTTTGCATCTTTCCTTTTTACAAATTCTTTGTAAATAGTTTTTGTAAACTCTCTTTTCTAATGGAGACCGTGTGGCTCTGCCTCCCTCTTCATAAAAAAAGAGATAAGCTTCTTCGGATCGAAACACATTTTATTTTCTTTCAAATAGAAAGCGTGATGACATGAAGGACTTTAAGTAACAAGTATTAGAACATACTTGTTGATTGTCCAAAAAAATAAATCTCCATGCTTTCTTTTTCCTCTCCCCTTCATAGTAGTTCGGTATAAATTGGTCCACATGATATCAAGTGCAGCCTATGCAAGTTAGCTTGTAGAAATAAATCTCTATGCTTTCTTTTTCCTCTCCCCTTCTTAGTAGTTCAGCATAAATTGGTCCATATGATATCAAGTGCAGCCTATGCAAGTTAGCTTGTAGATATTTAGCAAGTATACAGTAAGGCTCGTAGCCAAACAATAAATCACAGTAGTGTATTCAAGAGTGATAATATTATGTCCTTATTTATATTCTCTTCATTCCTTTTAATGATTTCCAGAATTTCTCTTTTTTTTTTTTCCGGTTTCTCTGATACAGAGGCGTAGCATGACATGATTGTTGAAAAAATTCCTGAAATTAAAAACTGGGGCATTCCGAGAATCGAGCATTGGAATGATTGTTGAAGAGAAAAACGATCCTGAAACTAAAAATTGGGGCATTCCGAGAATCGAACTCGGGACCTCTCGCACCCAAAGCGAGAATCATACCACTAGACCAAATGCCCTTCCTGTTCTCCTGGCTACATAAGTAAGTATATAATTGGAACTTCATGGAACTCTAACAGCAAAGCCTGCCTGAATGAGGTCCAGTTCATCTTGCAAGTTATTCTCCGAATTTGTGCAAAATAAGAGGAAGGATTAAAAAAAGAAAGAAAATTAGAAATTCTCATAAAATTTAACCATGATGCTTAAATCAAAAAAGAGATTCGAGAAGAATTATGACTAATAACAATCGAATATCTAAAGGATTTAGCTTGATGATGAAATTAAGATTACAGTGAAAGCTCCATTGCTAGCCTAAGCATATGTAAAATCAGTTTGCAAAAACTCTATTAAAACTCTCTGTACCTGGGCACTCTTGGTGCACAATATTGGTGGCGCCCCTCTTGCAGCTTGGCACCTTCCTGTTGCTATATCTTCATATCTTTGATAATGCATGTTTTGCACTATAGAGAATTATACATGGTTGAATACCGCTATGTCATCTATCTCAAAAATGAACGATTGTGGCTCATCTCAGAAATAAAGTCTATGATATTAGTGCCAAATATGACAAATCACTAGATAAGTGACAGTTGTCCATGGCGGCTACCCAGGCATGTACATCTCTCTACAGTCCGAAGCAAGCATCGTAGAGGATTCGAACTCATTCACCGAGAAAGAAATGACTGTTATCCTCTTAATAAATCAAAGCATGGACTCTTTTCTAAAGGAGGTTTTATCTCTGCTCCTCTCTTGCAAACCTCCTATCTCCTCTACCATCTCCTTCCGAAGCCTTGTCTATTATTTCCCTCGTATATCTGGTTGGCTTTGCAAACTTTTGCCTCTTCTGGTGCACGTAGCAGCATGCTGAGCAAAAGCAAACTGCCACAAAGACCTCTGGAGGGCGCTGTCCACCGTGTTAGTATTTAGCAATCAATGAGACCTTCCTAGAGGCTCTGCTTGTTTTATTTTCCCCTCTCTTTCTCTGCACTCCACAAACTTCGTATATAACAGCATTACCTGTAGCTTCTATTTAATCAATAAAACTGGGTACCTCAGGAAAAAAAAAAGCTAGAGGAAGTGTCTCACTTCATTATTCCTATGAAAAAAAATAAAATAAAAAGATGTAGCAGTTTGCTGCAACTCTCTCTATACTATTTACATTAGCATAATGATGTGGGGTGGATTTCGAACCACACTGGGTCTATTGTTCGAAAGGTAATTATCGTAACCGTTGAACACGAGCCGCTATTGTTTCCATGCTGTTTAAATTTGGTAAATACGGGGGTTTAAGTGCCCACGAAGGGATGGAATGGGCAATGCGCAGGGTGGATCTAGCATTCATACAAGATATCCAGAGACCAATGGAGAAAATTTCGAGAAAATTAAGTTCTTCTTGAAATACACAATAAATCTGATATTTTGATGCATGTTGTCTGAAACCAGGATTTATCAAGATTATTAATTTTTAAAGTTAAGAGTTGAAACAGTGACAAAAGAGATTAAGTTAGTCAAATTTTGCATGATGCAGACAGTAGGACACAGAAAAATCTCCTCTAGGAATTTTAGTGCTCATGTTTTTTTTATTGATTGAAACTTTCAATGCCGACTCTTGACGTTCTTTTGTCTACTTGATAACAATCATTAAACTTTCAATTGCTTCTTTGTTCTCGAGCACACCAATAGTTATATATAAGCATTTCTTTTTCCTTTAAAAAAAGAAAAATCTAAGCACAGTGGTATTTGGAAATACGTGGAGAGAAATTCTAAGTGAAGATGAATAAGATTTTTGAAGTGGCAGAGGCATGGGCATCCTTTAGCGAACTGACTGTCCAGTAGCATAAATGAACTGATTTTAGTGAATAAGTGAGAACTCCTTACAATGAAAATTAGTCCAGATTACCCAACTAGCATCTAGACTGATCCATTCGTCAATTCTATTGCCGCCAATGGCCCACAACAGAGCCTGTGATGGATTACCAACTTCGGTTTGCTGAAGAGACATGCAAGTACAAGACAGAAGAGTTTCCTGTGATGGAACCATTCCAACTGAAGCAGGACCTGGGTGACCGCTTCAATCTGCATCCTTCCCGGCAAACAGCAGCCCGCTCTTCTTCCCCTACTTGCAGTAGAAAAAAGCCGGAGATAAAAAAGGCCGAGTGCTGAAGCTTCAAGGGTGGGAGTTGGTTCCGAGTCTCAGCATGTTGACGTGTCCCCCCCCCCACCCACCCACCCC
>JAOXJJ010001100.1:16757159-16778438 GCA_025769935.1 Phoenix roebelenii
GAGCGCACTACATGCAACAATAAATGGATATGAGGTATATAAATAGTGCTTTTAAGTTTATGAAAAGCATGCATCTGACATTATTATAACATAAGGCTTTTCCTTTACTCCATTCCAATTTTCAGATCACCGAATCTCTCTATATTTCAGTAAAACAGAGCTAAAAGTAACTAATTGGAAGTCTAGTACTAATTTGGGAATCACTGGGAGGACAGAAGCATTAGCACTTACTTGTTTTTGATTCAATTTTAATTTGATAAAAGATAAACACCAGAGCTAGTAAGTTGTTAAGTAAAAAGACAGTACAACTTTCACTATTTATCTTGGAAGAAAACAATTTGGCACCAGAACTAGTGAAGTATTAAGCCAAAAGACAATGCAACTTTCACTATTTATCTCAAAAGAAACCAATTCACTTATGATCATTTAACTGAACTCTCATCAAAACCAATAATTCAAAATTAAAGGGCTACATCATAAAATCATAGGTAGGTATATGTTTTTAGAGCCCATAAACACGATGCCATGGTTTCAAAAACTACTAGTAAGGTATTAAGTAAAAAGACAATACAACTTTCACTATTTATCTCAAAAGAAACCAATTCACTTATGATCATTTAACTGAACTCTCATCAAAACCAAAAATTCAAAATTAAACGGCTACATCATAAAATCATACGTAGGTATATGTTTTTAGAGCCCATAAACGCGATGCCATGGTTTCAAAAACTACTAGGACGCTATGGTATGACTGGTACCATACCATTCCAACGTGAAATTGGCATTGCACGGATGTTGGATGCTAAAACTAGCTTACTAATATGTATCGGCCTTACCAATTTGTCTGGTGCGTATTAGCACACCGACTGTACCAATCTATGCTAATGATTTTTCAATTTTTTTAACTTATTAGTTTCGGTGAAATGGTAACGTACGATTCCAATGAAAAAACAGTGCAATATTCTGTACCGATATTCAACACCATGTGTGATGCCCAACAGGTTAAGTAACTATCAAATCAAAGAAAAACAAAAGGGAAGAAAACAATAATAGTAGAACATGCAAGCAATAGAATACAACTTATCTTTTCTCTCGATTGCATGATATACCCAATCTCAAAAAGAAGAAAGTAAAAAAGAAAAGAAAAAGCCCTATCCCCAATGACACTTCCAAATATTATATCTCAAACCTAGAGAAAGGAAAATAAAACCAACTGCGTGAGGTTGTGCAAAGAGAGTGAATAAAAAAGTAATTTTCCAAAGCTTTTTTTTTTCTTTTTCCTGATTATAGAATGTCTTTTTTCTCACAACAAGGTATAAAATACAAGACAACAAAGTAACCACATGAATCAATAAGATTCAAATAATCCTGCACTCTTCAATTCAATGGGATGGGACAAACTCTTACATCAGTTCCATATAGTATCGACCATTTAGCATTTTCTTGAATAATTTGAAAAACCAGCAAATGCGCAAACCCAATAAAATTTGTGCTTTCTGGCTCTAATACATTGTCAAGTAGTGACTTTTGTAGTTTGTGTTAAACATCAATAAGGAAAGTGCATCCATCAAGACCTTTTGGGGACTACCTACGTGTTTCATAATGGATTCTAATAGATCAGCTTAGGCCTAGTCCAGAGTGTCAAGCACAATGAATTCTCAGGTAAATCAGTCTGATCGAATTATTTAAAAAAAAATCTTTGAACTCTGTGCTGTGGACAGGGAAGAGGGATGTAAAGAATTTTCCACTATGTAGTGAGGTTCGTGCAGTATATCTTATCGCATAATTCATATATTTTGATCAAGAAAATTAAATCACATATCCATAAGTTACTCAAAAAAAAAAAAAAGCAGCATTGGAATCCCTCATCCATCTAACCCTAACTCATGATCTGTTCCTAGAAAACCAGTACAGGCCAAAACACCATCTTCTTTCATTTCTTGTATAAAAGAAAATCAAGAAACTTCCCGAAATTCGATCTTGCTAATGTTCTAAGCAATAAAAAATGAATAAATATATAAACAAACCGTTTTCCAGGGATCGCTGGTCTCCAAATTTTCAGGTTCTCTTTAATTCCATCATCGGATTGGTTCCTGTGTTTCATATGTTTTAGCTCTTGTACATTATAATCCCTAAAACGAAAAACGAAATCCAAACCAACGTCAAGATCGATTTCTGATGGATCTCTACGTCTCACATGTTCTCGCTCCTAGCATATTAATAAATGGAAAGAGAAACCCTAAATCCAAGCACCGAGTTCTCGGCTGATTCCAGCCCTAGCTTTGGATGAGAAAGGGACTTACCAGGGAACGAGGGAGGAAAAAGTTAGGACGGAGATGGCGGACCGTCGGTGGGAGAACGGACAGGGACGAGAGAGATCGCGGCGCGAGTTTGGAGAGATCAGTTCTTTGAACGTCGAAGAGACTGAAGGTGGGGACGAAGGGAGGAGCCCCGGGGGCAGGCAAGCGGAGGCAAGGCGAGGCCGTGGCCATAAAAACGAAATCGCGGTCGCTTCTCTGATAAAGCCACTCCGCTTTTAGATAATACCCACCCCTTATCCTTCTTCCAAAGCAAGGCCGTAGGATTATTTTATAATTTTTAATTTAAAAAAAATATATTTGATTGCAAGTGAAATTTCCAGGTTTTTAAGAAAATATTTTTAATTTATTACATTAGAAATTCAACAAAATTGGAAAGCTTATACCTACTTTTTCAAAAAAATATATAATTTTTAATGTAAAGTCAAGTTATTCCTATTTTTTCTTTTTAAATAAATTTCTTTGGACCTCCACATTTTCTTAGAGAAAGGAGTACCTACTATATACAATCAAATAAAAGTTATGTGAAGCTAGAATAAGGCCTCATGAGTGAGATCTAGGGTTTATGCCCATGCCAAGAGGAGGGAGAGCTCCCCATCTTAGAAAATACACAAGAATAATACCCATGTGTTGCATGGGATGATAATACAAATGAGAATATAATTTTATGTAATAGAAGAAGAATAATAAAAACTTAAAAATATAATGAAAAAAATAGAGGTAATTTTTTTTAGTTCCAACTATGTTCGATTGTTGTGACATTAAACATCAGCTGAAAATTTTTTGTGTGTGAAGGAAAATAAATACAAAAAAAAATCTTCTTTTTTCAAGTTTCCAAAAGAAATAGGAAGTGATTTTTTTTATTTTTCTATTTTTCCACAACTTTAGAATGCCATATTTTTTTCTTTATTATGAATAAATTATTTTTAAAAAAATTATTTCAATTTTTCTAAATTTTTGTGTCCAAGTGACTTCCCTTTTTTACATGACTTCTTGTAATTGTTATGATTTTTTTTGTATGTGATTTTTTTGTGCGTATTGTTTTCTTTTTTGAATAAATTTTTTTGAAGAGTCCTACTAAAAATATAATTTATTTATAGAAAAAATTTACAAATGAATTATTTTTTTTTTATGTGCATGAAGTTTTCAAAAAGAAGAAAAATTTTTCTCTCTCTGAAAAGTTCCACTAAAAATCTTATTTATTTAGATTTTTTAAGCTGCTAGAAAAATATAACAATTAATTATTTTTTCTTTTTTTGTGCATATGGAGTTTCCAAAAACATTTTTTTTTCTTTTTCAAAGGGTCCTACTAAAAATCTAATTTAAAAATTATTATGAATGAATTATTTTTCCAATTTTGTGCATTGACTTTTTTTGCGTTTATGTTTCTTTTGGAACAATTTTTTTCTTTTTAAAAAGTCCTATTAAAAATCTATTTTTTTTCAAAATTTTGTGCTTGTGGAGAAAATATTATAAATATTTTTTTCTTTTTTCGTGCATGTGGAGTTTCCAAAAGAAATAGGAAGTGGATTTTTTTGTAGCGAAACTTTTTTGTGCGTGCATGATCTTTTTTGTGTGTGGAGAATGTTTCTTTGTGAATGAAATATTTTTTTTTCAAAGAGTCCCACTATAAATCTAATTTATAAAATATTATGAATAGATTATTCTTTCTTTTTTATGCAAATTTTGTGTTGAATTATATTTTTGAGTGGACGAAAATATATGCAAATATTTTTTTTAAGGACTTCGCAAAAAATAATTAAGAATGGTCGATTTTTCTATGATTTTTTTTTTGAGTTTTAGAGAGGGATTGAGTTTCCTCTCTTCTTTTGAGATATAGATAGACGGAATAATATATTTTTCTCTTTTTAATGTAGCAGGGTGTAGAATTTAAAACAAATATGGGTCGACTGTCGAGTTTTAAATACATGAGAAGTAAAAAAGAACCATCGTTGCATCTTATATGCCAACTTTGAAAAGTAAATTCAAATATTTTCTTTCAAGAAAATTCTAAATATTTTGAAAATCTCAACAGACTTAAACTTTGTTTTTTATAAAACCATCTCACCTTATCTTGTGGGCATGTTTGGTTACACGGAAAATTGCTTGAAGAAGTTTTTCAAAAAATATAGTTTAAAATCTAATCTTTCCATTTGACAATAAAAAATCAAATTGAAAGACTTATAATTAGTTTTCTATATTTATTTTTTTCTTTTCCATGGTTTCCTTTGTAACCAAACATATATAATAGATTATTGTCATCCATATCATTAAGATTTTTAATGCATATGCTTAACTTACATAGCACATGTTAGATCCCAGTATATATAAATGGAGTAACTCAACATGCATATTGTCAGCATCTAGCACAATCACAGCCTACATATTATTGACCATAGCTTAAACTAATTTACCTAGGACCCCAATGTTAAACCTAAATTACATACTTCTGCTTGGATCTCTTAAATTTTTGGAATGATGGGAAAACCAAGCAGTGTAGCATTCTCATGTTAGACTCTAAACCCTTCCTCATGTTGACATGTTATGAAAATAAGGGAAACAGTGTCCTGTATCACTTTATACCATTACATTTCCATGCTTTTTAAAAAGTGAAAATATAGAAAGAGTGGTTCCAATGTGTATATAACTATTAGGTAATGCTTATAAATCTCATGATAGGTGTTTAGAGATTGGTAACGAAGTCTGATAGGAACTTCTCTTGGACCAATGACATGGTTAAATGGTCTTTGGAGTCACAAAGGACTACAAAATACATTCTTTCATGTACTTATTGTCATTATTGTCAACTATTTATTTTGTCATTTTTTGTGATTATGTGGATTATGCCCATTTGCATAAATTCCTTAATGTTTCATGATCATTAATATCTAAGCATATCTTTAATCGATACTTAAATGGGATCTTAGTAACTAGAATACGATATTTACACATGAAAACATAAGCACAAGCTTTTGCTTGAGCTTATAAAAATAAAGATATATGAACAATCACTTGATCCTCATCAAAGTCAAAGCATGACAAACTAATGGATGCAGACCAAATAGTGCATCTCTATCAGTTCATTAATTATTCTTGTTATTTTATTTTTCTTATCAATGCTATAAAATACCCAGCGACTATTCTTTAAAATTGTATTGAAAATAAAGGGTACCATGATAGAGAGATAGGTGGAAGGAATGAGGTGTCAAGGTTTTCATCTCATCAAGATATCGGCTACGATATTAGTTTGTATATTATTTTGACCACTTGTTAATATAATTTATATCTTGATTTTTTTTTTTTTTTTTTATGGAAGATATCTCAGTCTCTAGTTATGGTAGTTGATATGCACTTGGTGTATTAGTTGAGATTCCTTGTATAGGCTCTTATAATCTTCAACCAATTATTAAACATTAAATACTCAAACTAGAACGGGAGTTACTATTCCATTTATTATATCATCAAGATCTATCTGATTCCTAGATCCTCCATTCCTCTTTTTTTTTTTTTCCTTTTTTATGCTATCACTTTTCATATTGATTGAATAATAAGAACGATACCCTTGCATAGGGAGATATTGAAAATGTAAATATAAATATATACAATAGAAGAATAAATAATTTCTCAAAAAATAGAACGAAAAATATATTATAAGCAGAATGTATTTTATAAGTGAAGTTTTTACATTTCCTAAAATGATTAAGAAATTTGTGCCTGACTGATGTATATTTTTTTGAGGATTTTTTCACATGTCAATAGGGCTCGGTAAAAAAAAGAAGAGTTTCTACATTTTCTAAAATAATAAATAAGTTTTTATGCATCTGCTAAAATAACTAAAAAATTTCTACGGGGAAGAAAATATTTTCTAAAATAATGAAGAAGCGGGCTTCCTAAAATAATTTTTTCTTCAAGAAATTTCTCAATGAATGGCTTTAAATAATTTTTTTCCTCAGAACTTTTTTTCTAAAATAATTAAAAAGAGACTAATGCTTGGTGGTATTTTTAACCACTTTTGATGTATGGAAACTCTAAATGGATGGATTTAAATATTTTCTAAAATTTCTATATTTCTTAGAAATTATGTATTTTCTGAATTAGGCTCGACAAAAATTAAATAAGAAGAGTTCCACATTTCCTAAGATAATTATAAAATTTCTACATGCAGAAAATATTTTTTTAAATAACTAAGAAGCAGGCTTCTTGAAATAATTCTTTTCCTTTAAGAAATTTGTAAATGGATGATTCCAAATATTTTTTTCCTCATAATTTTTTCTAAAATAATTAAAAGGATTCCAGATGATATTTATAATGGCTTCTAATGAGTAAGGATGCTATGTGGGAAATCTAAATGCATGATTTCAAATATTTTCTAAAATTTCGATGCTTTCCAAAAATAATTTATGCCATGATAAATATCTTTTTATAAAATACTTTCTACGTGGGTGGGGACTATGAATAGACATTTTTCTATTCCTGCATTTTTCTATAATATTTTTAGATATTTTTAAACATATTTCTAACATATTTAGATAACTTCAACACATATAGGTAAGTTTAACATTCTTAGATGGTTTTAACATATCTAGCTTTAAATATTTTCTAAAATTTATGTGTTTCCTTAAAATAATTTGTGCATGGGGACAAATATTTTTTTTAAAAATAATTTCTACATAGGGACTATAAATGGATATCTTTCTACTATTGCACTTTTTTAAAATAATTTTAGATATTTATAAACATAATTTTAACTCATCTAAATAATAATAATTATTATTTTAAAAATATTTTAGCTAATTATATATATATTAATTTTTATAATTTTTTGCGAGGGGTTGAATTTTCTCCCTTCTTCCCAAATAATAGGCGTGAAGATGTGGAACGAGTCACCAGAATGGCAGATTTTGAGCGAGTTCCTGATTAAATACGGATGGGCATAATAGGAATAGTCCCCCGGACCTCTTTAAAAAGTAAAATTAAAAAATGTTGACCGAATCAAACCGAGATTTCGATTTCGTATCGGTACCGGCAACCGGCCGATATGCCGAGATATCTGGTGTTACAAAAGGCGCGGCAAGCAGGGTCTTCCTGCCTCGTAATTTATCAGTTCTCGTGCCGCCGCCGCCGTGTTAACCTGGTCGAGCTGGTCTAGGAGGAACTGGTTTGGGCTCGTACCGATATTTGCGGCAAAAGTCCCCTCGGCCCCGCAGTACAAAAGTAGGGCTGCTCTTGCTGATTTGATTTTCTCATCGAGCCCCCCCTCTCTCTCTCTCTCTATCGAGCCTAGGGTTTCGTCTCGTCTCGAAGGGGAGGAGAAGAAGCAGAAATCATCAAAGGCGAAGATCAGGGTTCCCGGGAGACCGGATCGATGGCGATGCATGCGGGAATTGGGCTCTCCAAAGTCCTGCTTATTGTCGGAGCAGGTGATTCACTCGCCTCGAATCCCTTCTCTTTTTTATTTTTGATCGATGCGAGTTCTGGTTCGTGTCATCTGATGGCCTTCTGACCGTTCTATCCAGGGTTTACTGGCTCGATCATGCTGCGGAATGGCCGGTTGTCTGATATCTTGTCTGAGCTTCAGGTCAGACTCTGATCATCACTCTACCGCTATTTCGTTTGATTCTATTTAGATTCACTGTCTTTAATCTTTACCACTGTTTCATTCAGATTTTCTTTTGCTCTCTGGATAGGATGAATTCTTCTTTTTGGTTTCTTGACAATCTTTGGCATCGGATTCTTGCAAGATTGATAATCGACTTATTGAATTTTTTATTGTTTCTGATAATCATAACTATCGACTCATTCTATCAATCTGCTGAAGCTGTTTGACATTTTATGTGAAGACACGTGGATTAAGATCTAGTTTTGCGCAATTGACATGCAGGATATGCTTAAGGGATTGGAAAAGTCTGCAGAAAAGGCAGGCACTAATTCTGAATTAAGCGATGCCCTTTCTACGCAGGTAATTCTTATTATTATGTCCTTGTATATTGTCTATTGTGGTGCCACCTAGTTAGAGTTGTTTGATGGTGGCGGTGACTCTATATATATATGTGTAATCGTTACTGCAAAAGCTCACCTAAGATCAAACAGTAATTTGTACTTCCAGTTCCTGAAAAAGCCCATTTAAGATCAGACAGTAATTTGTACTTCCTGGTGGTATGGGTTCTTGATGTGCATGGGACTTTGCTAAAGCCAATATATGTTGATTGTCGTTGTTATCATAAAATTGGAATTTAGCTTGCTTCTATCCTTGTATATAGACTCATGTTTTATTTTATTTCAATTAGCCTCGTTTGAATACTTTGGAGTTTGGAATAATGCTCTAGAGAATGAAAATTCTCTATGAATAGATGCATTATAATAATACTCCATGAACAATTGGTTCGGGAAATCCCTAATTTCAACCATACGATCGGAGAGTTATTCCTCGGAAATATTTGTTGATCTCCCAGTTCTCCCATTCCCCACCCTACTTATCCATCCAAACCAGCCCAAATTGCCATCCATTGCATCGACCACCATCATGATGGCCACTACCACCACAATTACCACCAGCATCATCACGACCCCCAATACCAAGACCACCACCAGCACCACCACCATGCCCTAACAATCACCACCATCATCACTATTGCTGCAGTCACCATAATAACCATGGTGGTGGTTGTGGTGATGGGGATTGGCTGAAGCAGGAAATGGGGCTGGAGCGCTAGGGGATCAGTATCATCTAGGAGACAAGGTGGAGGAAGACAGATTAGGGTGGGACAGAAGGAGGGACTTGGTGTTGGGGGGTCCATCAGGAGTCATCGACCATCCTTGGCTGATTCAATGAATTGGTCGCCATCACCAGAGGTTAGGTTGGGGTTCGAGGGGGACGGTTGGGGGAGAGAGGGTGAGAGAGAGAGAGACCAGTGTTGTCCCTGTCATTGTCACTGGTGGAGGCGACCCAAGGCTGAGAGAGGAAGGCGACGGAGAAGATGGGTTAGGGTTGCGAGTGGGGTTTCATGGAGTGGGAGTTGTGTGGTTTGGGGTGGTGATAAGAGACTCCAAGGCTGATAATGATGAAAAATTTTTGCAGCACTAGGAATGGGGAATGAAAACACTCAGGAATTAATGTTGTTTAGAGTATATTTCTCATCCTGAAGGAGATACCCAAACACAGGTTTGGAGAATTTTCCACTGGACAAAAAAAATTCTGGAGTATATGCCTGGTAATTTAAGGTGTCCAAACACCTCCTTGCTCATTAATCTGTTAGTCAATCTTTTTTTGGTGTTCAGCGGTATTGAATACATTATGAGAGGTAGGGATTCTGCCATTATCATCTTAGTTGAAAGTATCTGCATTAAATCTTAAAATTTGTCATGTGTACATATTTGTATGCATATACAAATCTTGAGCTTCATAGTGACAATTCTGGGTACGCTTTCTGTCATCATGACTTATCTTCTAGATATATCTCATCTTGATTTTTTTTTTGACTTGATACTATTTATGTTTTTTAATTTCTACCAAACCAATTGCAAGCTGATAAGTTGTCATTGCTATGATTGGTAGGTCCGTCGATTGTCCATGGAGGTTCGACAACTTGCCTCTGCACGTCCAGTTACTGTTATCAGTGGAAATTCAGGCCAAGCAGGTATATTTGACCATTTAATATGAAATTTGAAGTAACATTTAAGGACAGGATTAATATATACCCATGCGGTTTCCTACAGATCAATAATAAGGATGAAGCAATAGTTAGTTGTTTGTCTAGCTACTTGATGCTAAAGATTTGCATTAGTATGAAAGAAAAATCCCAGTTTATTGAATATTTTGCTTGTTAAATGTTGAAAATAGCTGCATTTTTTGTTACATGCTTCGACATTTCATTTAATGTAGAATTTGGATTTATCTCTTTATTCTTGTTCGATATTGGTGATGCAACTTTTTGCTGGCGAAAAATTTGGTTGACTTGTTTCACTATCTTTCAAGAAGATTGTTAGATTATTTTATCTTGAGAAAATTTTCTAATTAAAGATGTTTTACTTCTACCAGGGAACATGACATCACTTATAGTGCCAGCGGCAACCTTGGGTGCATTAGGCTATGGGTACATGTGGTGGAAAGTATGCTTTATCATCGTCTCCATATGCAATGAATAATATTGCGATATTAGATATGATAATCATTTGTTCATTTTAGATTCGTGCTATTCTTTATTGTTTATATTTTTCAAAATATACATATGCTTAAGGATCGTCTGTCACGAGGTACATAATGTTTTCAAAACTGATTCTTTTTAAAAGTATTTATGTCGAAACCTCAATAATGTGTCAATTGGGAGGCTCACTCTTTGCTGGTTGTTCCTCAGTTTGCAATCATTTTAGTTTCTGGTTTTGAGTAGGTATGATTAATGTGATTGACTTTTCCCTTTTATATTGTTTAATTTATTCAGGGCATCTCCTTGTCTGACCTTATGTATGTTACGAAACGTAACATGGCTAATGCTGTATCAAACCTGACAAAGCATTTGGAGCAAGTCTCTGATGCTCTTGCCGTAAGTATTATATTTATAATTGCTAATTTCTGGTTTAGCAATGCTTATCTGTCATTTGAGCAATTATATTTGCATATCTTTTCTTGTACCTTCCTAAGTCTGGTTGCTGAAATCAGCTAAATGATAGATGGCATTACTAATAATCTAGCCATTTTAGACAGTTACAAATTTAGTACATCATCTTTCCTTAAAGGTTTTAGCATTGTTAGAAAGGAAAATAAAGGAAGAAGGGAGAGTAGGTGAAGCCATGGGGAGTTTTGGTTTCTCCATGGCACACTCATCTGTTCATGCTTACTGCAGACTGAGTTTTAAGATAACTTTATAATTCTTTTAGCAATGAATAAATTTATCATTGTCAGGAAGTCTCCTAA
Organism: Phoenix roebelenii; assembly: GCA_025769935.1. Lineage (NCBI taxonomy): Eukaryota > Viridiplantae > Streptophyta > Magnoliopsida > Arecales > Arecaceae > Phoenix > Phoenix roebelenii. Next base: position 16,768,389 of record JAOXJJ010001100.1, read on the forward strand.
AATTTTACTGAAGGGGAGTTGGTATAAGAGAACTGATGGCTTTTAGTTCCATGGCACACCTAATCTACTTGCTGTAGTTAATTTCAATGACTTCTTGTTTTTGAATGTTTTAATAGAATGTCAAGGATTTTATTGGTTTAATGAGGTGGCCACTTGCTCATATGGTGTTTTCATAATCTCCAGGGGCAAAAAGGACCTTGCTGATAGCCACTTGTGACTGGTTGAGTGGTCAGCTGTTAGCAGTGGTCTTATGAGGACTAGAATTGATTACTAAGAGAATGATTTTGATGGTATAATGTTGTAGAAAATTTTAAGTGGACTGATTTTTAGTCAAGAGTTATACTAATTAAACTTGTGTTATATAAATTTGGGCTGTCTATAGATTGGGAATCTGGGATACATATGGTTCTGAAGTTTGTAACCTCAACAGTGGATATTTTGCAAGTTAAAAGGCGCTCCTTTTTACTTGAAGTATCAAAGCTAACTACTTTTTGTTAATGCTTTACTGGAAAAGATCCTAGATAACCAGTAATGGAGCTTATCATAAGAGCAGTTGACTTATCTTTCAAGATAAAGCGGTCTTTCAGCAAGCTATTTCTGGCTGTTCTGATTTTCCAGTTCTTTTCCCTCATTTGTTTTCCTTCCCTGTCAAACTGTATTATTTGCTCCTGCATTAACTTAGTTGAGAATGCTGTTAGATTTTTCTAAGTATGGTATTAAGGTCAATATGAAATTTAGTACTTTTTTTTAATGTCCTTTAAACATGGGCTTCTCATACATCATTTGTATTTACACAATGACATGCCTTGCTAAAACTTTTGGCCCCTTTCCACAGAAAACTAAGAGACATCTGACCCAGCGAATTGAGGGCTTGGATGGAAAACTGGATGAGCAAAAAGAGATATCTGGTCAAATAAAACAGGAGGTAGAATTGTTCTTGGTGCCCTTATATTCTTGTACATTTGCCGACTTTTGAGTTTGTCTATCAAATTAGCATATGTGATTCTTTTTTTGCTGAAGCATATGTGATTCTTGAATATGAAGCATAGCCCCAATATGGTGCCTTCTGATAATTCAATGTTTCAGGGGTTTTTTAGCATTTGGATATTACCTTTTAGTATAAATGTTTGTTTTTGTATCTGAACTCATATGAATTGTTGGCCACTGTTGAAACAGAAGCACAAGAAAGTTCAGTTGTTACTTTTGATTTTGTAAATGCATTCTTTTTCATAGCTTCTCAAGCCCTTTATGTTTTACCAAACAGGTTACTGATGCTTGTGGCAGACTTGAGAATATTGGTTTCGAGTTAGACAACCTCCAACGATTGGTTTGGGGTCTGGTAATCATTTCTGTCAAAGTCATGCTGAACTTAATATTTTTTTCACACCTTGGGAAGTTTGTTTTATAATTCATGTTGATTATGTCTTCTTTTTGCAGGATGAGAAGATGAATGCAATTGAGGACAAGCAGGTGTGCTTTGGTCTTTGTAATTTTAAATGGGATAATCTGAATGTAGCATGGGAATTTAAGATTTTCTATTTTTTTGAGAATATTAGAAATTGACAGAAATAAGCTAGCGATATGAATGCAGGAATAATTTTTTGGCTAATTCATCGCAGACATACTTCTCATGTTAATTTTTTTCACCGAGGGATGAAATGACCACTGCATCTTCTTACTTCACGTCAGAAATAACAGTGCTTAGCAGTACCTGATGTTATACTTCTAATATGAAAGCACAAGAATTTGCACTTGTTGCATGTTATGTATGGCACAATTCAATGAGCACGTAGTGGTCACAGGTGTGCATTTCATGCATGCAGCTGTCTATTAAGCTGATCACCTCGAGGGTTGGTGACATTTACTGGGACAGTATCATGTAGCTTCTTCATACTAACTTCCATTATTCTAAATTTGGTTTATGATACTGGATGAGTTTTAGAGGAATACTAACTGTTAGATATCTACAGTGCTGATACTGTCTAGAGATTAAGTGAAAAAGGATATGTGCTAAAGCTAATTTTCCAATTCTGAATGAAGATTTAAAGGTTCTATATTTGCAAATTATTGTTAGATGGTTCTGGAGAATGTTCATACCTGCAATCAGGTAACTTGACCTGTTATTTTGAAGAATCGTAAGATGGGAAAGCTTCTTCAGACTGGTAACCATACAGTTCATTGATAATTGAAGGATGAGAATCACCACTAAATGATGAAGAGAAATCCATGTCAAAACCATATTCTCCTATGAATGGCATAAGAGATATTCCTGGACTATTTAGTTTTAACCCCTTCTTTGTTGAACTCAGAGAGATGGGGGTGTTTCCTTTTGTGATAATGCACTACTCAGTCTAGTTATAATGCTTCAGTCTTTCTACTTTGGTAACTTTAGTTTTCTTAAAATGCTAAATTGCTCAAATATGATATTGTTCTTGCATGTAACCTATTAACCACGTTATAAACCATGATGACCATAGTAGCTGCTTTCATTTCCATTATCTGTAATATATTAATTGCAAATTGCTCAATTCAACTTTCTTTTGGTGACTGTTCCTCTAATTCCACTGACAACACTGTGAGGACAGAATTTTGCTTGTGCTGGTGTTATGTACCTTGTGCGATATGCTGAGGGGAAGGGTGGAAAGATGCCTGATTCTCTGCAGGTACTACTCATAGCTTATATGCTAATATTTTATGATTTTTAAATTTATTTCGGTTTTTTCATTCTGCAATCAGATGTTTCAGGTGTAGCATATGTTTTAAAATTTCACAATGGTTTGGTGTTCTTTAACATGACATTAACATAACGACTTATCCTTGTCCTTGTCCCAATTATCTGGGTTATGGATCCTTGTTTGTCAAGCAATCCTATTGAGGAATTTGGTGCTCTTTAACATCGATATTTCTTTTATTTTAAAATTCTTTTTATTTGTACACCAAAGTCTTAAAAACTGCCAGAATAGAACGGTACATGCAGTAATGTACTGTTCCAGAAACTGGCACCTGTACATAGCATGTCTGTGTGGCATGCAGTCCCGTACCGTGCATTGCTACCTAATACCGTACTGGTTTTTCAAAAAAATAGCATGCCTTCGGCTGCAAGTTTTTAAACCTTGCTGTCCTCGCATTTATTTATTTATTGATCAACACTATGGATGGCAAGGACATATAAAGTACTTATTAAAGACTGAATATCAAACTTGCTTTGAAGTTGTTAGGTATTTGTTTCTGCATCTCTGTAGTTTGAGCCTGGAGAACTGATTGTGCTCAAGCACATCAGATACTATATTTGCCCCAAAATAATCATGGCAAATATTTGCCTCAAGATTATCATGACGGATAATAATAATTATGAATATCTAGATAATGTTAATGTATTCAGTGGTAATCAGTTTTGCACTGTAATTTATGCTTTGCAGTTCTAGATGGATAAAGATTAAGTTGCAGTTTTTGAAACTTTAACCTCCGTAATAATTTAACTTCCTCTCTAGTAGCCTCTATGTTTATTTGTGACCTTTTATTGTTGATATGCTTATGGCCCCCTATATTTGTGACTGATAATTGTCGACCCTTCTTAAGAATGAAGATCTGAGCCTGTTATTGCTAGAAGCCTGGAATGGGAAACATTAGGTGTCTATTGAAAGTTTTGGTTCCATAAGCTTTTGTCCTCTGCAGTCTGGAAGAACAAAAGCACCAGTTTAATAAAGTATGATTTTATATACATATCTATGTGAGTATCTACATGTATATGTGCATGTGCACACACTCACACACAAATACAATCAAACAAAAACAAATTTGCAGTTTAATGTATATATACTATATATGCAAATATAGGCATATATATGTCTATGCATATGTATGTGTATGCACATGCGTATTGAGAATTACTAACATAGTGGGATAGTGAAAGGGATAATATACTCAATTTCTAGACTTAGGGGTGTTATGGAGGCAAAGTTCGCAATACTGGTTCGGCATCTCTATCGGTACCATGTTGGTGTAGTGTCGGTATTGGTCGATTTGGCATATCAACACTCGGTATGCCCCTTTACTGAGTATCGGTTCAATTACAGTACAATACAACATTGTTCGATATGGAATTGTATGCATCGGTACGGCAAACCTGGTGTAGAGTTTGAGTTCTAAGGATATCTATTATTAGATATTTATCAATCATCTTATATTTAAGTATTGATTCTTTTGTGAATTTTTAGATTGAAACAATGAAGCTAGCACTTTTTCTTGTTCATGACACTCTCATGATATTTTTTAACCCTTGCTTTCTCCTTCACCACCTTTTCATCCCATTTTTCTGATACCTTCATTGATACCTCAGTCTCCTTTTTCTAAAAGGAATATTATTTTCTTTATAACTGGACTTAAGGTAGATTATACCTGGGACCAAGGTTTAAAAATTGCCATGTATCATTGTACTACATTGTTGTGCCATATGGGCATATACCACCCTGTATCAGTTAACTATGAGTAGTTAAGGGGTGCATTGCATATGTACCAAGCGGATACATGACCAATACTTCCCTATACTGCATTGCTTCAAACCTTGCATAAGATGCAAATGGAATCCAAGAGTGTCCAAGTCCTTGGTCCATCAGTGAGGAGCTTAGAATTCAGATTCAATTTCTTAAAAAATGCCTTTGCCCTTGGACATGGTTATGGGTTGCGAAAGGTTCAGTATAATACTTCTCCATGTGGGCATATTGGATGTTTGACCATCTTGAAGATGCACAGCTGCGACACATTCACATGTGAATGCAGGCATGATATTTGATTCTTCCATGGGTATCGTCCTTTTATTGTTGCAATTGATATTCCAGTGTACCCGTCAAGGTTGTGGTTTATGCCCTGCCTATCTTGTATGTCATCTTTCACTCTTTGAATGGTGATGTTTCTTTGCCAATTATCAGCAGTTCTTCTAGCTGAATTGCATCAAGAGAATTTACAGGGGGAATAGCCTAGCTTTCTTGAATTGTACCATTTTTTGTGATGATGATGAGCATGTGGAATTAATTGCAAAGATAATTGAGTGACGAGTTTCTGGTAGTTGAACGAACCATCAGTTTGAGAATTATGAAGCTATAGAGAGGCTTAGAATGTACCATTCATCCTGAATGTTGGAGTACATGAACTTTGGATTGCTTCTATGATGGAAAAGATATAGTCTGTTGCATTTTTTCACATACAGGGTACATTTAAGTATATACTTACACATTTATATTTAGAAAAGTGGAAGATGCCACCAGATTGGAATTTGATGTGGAGAACACAACTATGCACATAGATCCAAAATGATACATCTAGTGTATATGGAAAAGTAACATCTTGTTTGGTATATTACTTTTACCATTATTGGAACTATCAGACTTACTCTTTTTTACTTATCACAAGCTTGGTGACTCCACCGATCACTCCTATGCTATGTATTTTGTAATTACAACTTTTTGGATCTTTTCTCATGGCTTCCATCGATGTGGTAGATGTTAGTCTCTTTTCCTAATCCCCAGATCTTCATTTCACACATATCATCTCAACTAGTTCTCAATTGCTTTATCTTAATTGGTGCAAGGACCCATTTCTTACCTTATTCTTTATAGTTTGGTCACAGGGTTCTCATCTTCTGCAAAGTTATATTGTATGCTGGGTATTTCTCTATGGTTTATTCCCATGTGCCGATCGCATGACACCTGAAAGATCATTTCCACTTTATTGTGGACGCCTTAGTCCAAGCCCTTCATACTTCTGAATGCTAAACCGAAGATCATTAAAGTGGTCTGACCATTTATCTCTGCCATTTTATGAGAACCACACTTTCATTTTTCTTGCTACCTACTTCCAATCAAGAGTTCAAGCCTATACTTGTTTCATATGATCATGCGTTAAAAACATACAACATTATGCCTTTTCTTGAATATTAACATTAAGTTTATATATGATTAGTGCTAAAGTCAAGTGATCTATTGAAATTCTTAATTGGTTATTGGGTCAACCTGCCATTTCCCTTAGCCTATTCTTAGAAGTTCCCTGATATTCTGACATTATAAAAGCAAAATAGTGTTCAGCACCTAAGGTCCGCTGTACCGACCATACCGACGTACCGGTGGGCACCGGTACAGTACCGGTACCATACCGAACAGAATCGGTACCGGTTCGGCTGGTTCGGGCCAAAAGCCAAAAAAAAATTTGAGGTCAGTACGAATCGGTCGGTATGGGCCGGTATCGGTTCGGTACGGGCCGGTACGGATTGTGAATAGTCGAAATAAAAAAATATAGCTGTACTGTACCGATTTTATCCGGTACTGGTATGTACTGGCCCGTACCGATCTATACCGATCGGTACGGCAGACCATGGTTAGCCATATTTTTCCAACCGATGTTTCAAAGTTGGAGTTGCTGATAAAATTCACCCAGCAGTCTTTCGTTTTGGTAGTGAAGCAAATTTTTTGGTCATTCATTTGTGTACATGATTCTCTGTCCTTCATTAATGTATTATATCAGTCTGAAAATAAAATTTAAGCACTCTAGAAAACAATCAGGCCATAGTTGCTCAAAATATTTTTTGACGTACAAATCAAATGAAGTCCAGTACATGCAGTGTAATATCACTGGAGAAAGGATTTAGTAATTCCTAAGGATTTTTCCCAATTCTTACAGGAGGATTTGTAGAAGTATTTGGTCAAAGTGACACTAATGACACATTGGCTTGCTTTTCTATGGTAGATGAGATCAGCTTATGGTTGTTTTCATGTCTTTCAGTTGATGCAAAACATAATAATTTACCATGACAAATTTAATTTATGTAATGGATGCATAATTAAATGAGCAAGATTGTCTGTTTTGACCAGAGTCCCTCCTATTGATTGTCTTGCCAGATCTGTGGCCGTCTAAATTCCTACTTTTCTTTAAGTTATTGGTGGACAGGATTTATAGCTCTTTAGAATTATGTGGCTGTAGAACTGTTTATGTTACTAGCTTACCTATGGTAGCTATGCATGAAAAAAGTGTGAGATAATCTGCTAGTGCAGCTCATTTATTGGAGTCAGTTACTTGTTCCTGATGCTCCATTTCTTAGTTACATTTTGTTGTTTATAAATAATTATAATCTCGATCCATGTTATCTCTTTGTTGTAGTGAAAGAAATACATGTACTTTCTCAGAATAGCAGCTTTATAGGCTAATCATTGCATGCCTATTTGGTTCTCTTATCTTCTCTTTACATCCGAGACTATGGCAAATTGGATTTCATTCAAGTCTTCTGGTTTGCTTGCTTTTTTTTTTGTGCAGGTTTATGGCATTGCTTTTGGTTTTTAGCTAAATTTGCTAGTTGGCCTGGCTAACGCTTTCTTCCATTGTATACTGCAGGATGGCCTTAAGGGTGCAAACAGGCGTGGTTTCAATGCAGGAAGTTTGAAGGTTCTCTTTTACTTAGCTGCTTATAGCCAATTATATTTGCCAGGACCAAATCAATTTATCTGCTGGACTACATACTTTTCCCTGGTTTATATGCATCCAACTTGATAGCATCTATCAACTTCCATAAGTTCTTGTGCCATTGAGTGCATTTTTATATCATTATCAATTAGGTGGATCTTTTGACTACAATGATATTTAACATTATACACCAAACAAGAGGATCTTGTTGACAAGTCATGCTTTAGTTTGTTCCTATTTTAAGTGTTTCATAACTACAGGAAATAATGTTGAACTTGGTTTGTCTTATGAGATTTCCATTTTTTCTTGCATTCTTTTCAGGGTCTGCAACATATAACAGCAGCGATAGAATCTGGAAATTTTGACAAGAGCAAGACTGAATCAATCTTGCAGAATGAGATTGATTCTTTGGACAACAAGAAGGGCTTGTCCAGGTTCGGACCAACTTTTTGTCATAAAATTTAAATTTTGATGCTTATTTTTCATCCAGGAAACTCCTGATGGACTGATGATTCCAGGGATGACTCCTTATGATGTTTAAACACATAAAACAATCATAATTTCCTTCCACTTGATGTTTGTTTGGTTTTTCTTGGATGCCTGTATGTATTGCTTGCCAACTTATTGTCTCATACCTGTGTTTGGAATGTAATCTTTTGCAGGACCACTTCCATCAAGTGCTGATGTAAATGTTGTTCATAAAGAAACAGGACAGCCGGACTGCAATATATAATTCATATGGATTTTAGAAATGACTTTTTCGCGAACTTCTTGTCATTTATGTCCATAGCTTGTGGAGAAATAGAGTCTGAAATTACAAGTTTGTGATGCAGATCTATATAGTATCAGCTAATTGAACTTTCTAGAAGTTAGCACCATCATGGGTTGCAAAACCCTCTTTGTTGGTTTCAAATTGTTTGAGAATCTTGGGTTGTGAGCTATGCAATCAAGTGTTGTGGTAGCGGAAGCCATGTTTGTTTGCTTGCTTAGTGAAGGTTGATTGAAATTTTGAATATTTTGATTTCTGCATTAGATAGAGGGCAAGATTGGTCCGATGAATTGTCGCTTTTTGTTATGCAAGGGTCTAGATCTTCTTTGTTTTATATCAATTTTACATGTTTATTAGTGAATGCATGCAAATTGATAACGGCGTCGGTGATTTAGACCTATGAATTCTCAGGTATGGCAAAGCATTTTACAGGGTAGTTATCTTATAGAGAACCTTTTCTTTAAAAAATATAATATCACTTTGCTCAAAAAAAAAGAGAACTATAATATGAAAAAAAATGCCCTCTCCAAACCACGGTGATCTGTATGTAATTACTTTTTTAATCTGCATGTGGCATCAACTTATCCGGTAATACAACAATGAATGCTTAATATGATGAGCTAATGGTTGTTTTGAAAGACAAACAATCAACCCGTCTTCCGTGCAAATTTGGGATATTTTATTTTCTCGTTTTTAGAAATGAATACGGATTTGTTTTAATTAATTAATTGATCCATTTTATAAAAAAAGAAAATAAATAACAAAGTTGTTATATAACTTTAAAATTCGGTTGTTTTAAATTTTAGTATCTCTGTAGAATTTTATTGTCGCAGATTAGGATTTTATTCAAAAAAAAAATTGTCAGGATGTATTATTTAGATTTTTTAGTTCTATAGAGTATTCAACATCTATTTAATGCATGGCAGGTTATCTCTTAAGTGTGTTGTTTCGTCAAACAACACTCTTAAGGAGGCTATCTCTTAATTATACTTTGGAAGCGGGGAGCAGTCATAGTTGATGTTTTTCACAATTGTTCCTAGCAGGTTGTAATGGTAATCTTAGAACCAAATAATTTTTTTTGGATTTTACCGGGTGTGTATGCCAGTATTGACTGTAGGATTAGGAGAGCCCTATGGAAAGAGGTGACTAACTTTGTAACTCGGGGTATTCCTACCTTAGTTGCTAGTGACTTTAATTGTATCTTGGTGCCCATGGAAAAGAGAGGTAAGGTCTATACTGATAAGGCGGAAATAAGGGAGTTTCATAACTTTATGGTAACCAATGGATTGTTGGATCTCGGTTTTTTTGGATCAAGGTTTACGTGGTGCAACAACTGACTGGAAGTGTGGGAGAGGATTGGCACGGCTGTGGGCTTCAGTTAGTTGGATCCAACCCTTTTCTATTTATCAGGTCCATCACTTTCCTCAGATTGCATCGAATCACTATCCTATCCTGATCAATACTATCTCTAGCATTAGTCATCACAGCTCGTTCCAGTTCGAGAAATTGTGGTTGTTGTATCCTTAGTCCTGAGACATCATTTCGAAGGCATGGGGGGCTTCGGTGTGAGGGGATGCTATGCGGACGGTTACCTGAAAATTGGAGCTCAACAAATGGAGGCTGTGAAGATGTTATCAGGAGGTGGTGGGTGATATCTTTAGACGTCTGAAGGAGGTGGAGGCATCCATTGCCGATCTTCAGAGGAGGGAGGAGAGTAGTGGCGCCCTAACAGAGGTGGAGCTAGCTCATCTCTGGCAGAAGCTAGCTACTCATTACTCACTCACTCTTGCGATAATAAGAGGTTTTCTGGCCACATAATCCAGAGTCCAGTG